>JAUKPQ010023753.1:0-365211 GCA_032273045.1 Chloridella minuta
GTCGCTTACAAATACGACGGCTACTACATCATGAATCAATCAGACGTAGGCCAAGTGCTTTACAACTCTTACGGCCAAGTTGGCGGCAAGGCTTCGTTGAGCCTTGAGTTCAACAACGACGGCAGCTGGCCGGCGACACGATTGCCTGGCTTCAGTGGCATGGAACTCTACACGGGTGTCCAAGGCAGAAGCGGTGTCTACATGAGCCAGATCTGCGCTTATAAATTTCTCTAGACTCTCATCAGCGGGATGACTCCAGACGCTTGCGTTTGCGGTCATCCCCTGCCAATCTCTGTGCAAATGTTTACCCTCCCCAACGATCTTCTTAGTCTTCATGAAACGCGCCTTAAGGCACTGCACGCCCCTCGCCAAGAAGAGGCCCTCAAAGCTTTGGCCGCGCTCAATCCTAGCGACGCACAAAGTGTCCATGCCACTGCACTCGCCCTGCGCCCCTGGAAGAAAGGCCCCTTTGAATTTTTGGATACCCGCATCGACGCGGAATGGGACTGCCGCCGTAAATGGCAGCGCTTGCAAAAACATCTTCCAGACTTGAGCGATAAGCTGGTGCTCGACGTCGGTTGTGGCAATGGTTGGTACATGCATGAGTTGCGGAAAGCGGGCGCCCAGCAGGTCGTCGGTTTTGATCCCGGCCAGATGAACTACCTGCAGTGGACCTTCACGCAAAAAATCAAACCCGATCCTGCCCAGGCGCTTTATCTTCTAGGCGTGGAAGAACTGCCCGCTTTGAAAAAAACCTTTGATGTGATTTTTCACATGGGCGTTTTGTACCATCACCGCGACCCCGTCATGCAGTTGATCGATCTGCGCGAGTCGCTCACTCCTGGTGGAACACTCTTCTTAGAAACAATTGGCGTCCCTGGTGCGCAGACCACGCTCTATTTGCCGCCGGATCGTTATGCCGGAATGCCGAATGTGTGGTTCCTGCCGACGCTGAATGCGCTCACCACCATGCTCGAGCGAGCACGCTTCACCGATGTAAAAGTCCTCGCCACGCACTGGGACGGCGTCGAAGAACAACGCCCCACCGAATGGGGACCGGGCCCCAGCTATGCAGGAGCGCTGGATCCCAGTGATCCTCGTAAAACCATCGAAGGCCATCCCGCCCCTGAGCGCTTCATCGTCAGCGCGCGCAGTAAGGAGCTTCGATGAGCGACAAAATCATCCTGGATCATTACGCCAAACTCTCAAAGGGCTGGGGTCTGCAGGGCCAGATGTCCATGCAGGACAAAGTTGTCCGTGAACGGGAGACGGCTTTCATCACTGCACAGACGCAGCACTGCCTACGCACGCTTGGTGTGGCCCCTGAGCAAGCCCTGGTGCTCGATGTGGGCTGTGGGAACGGTTACCTGCTGGCCGCCCTGTGGGAAGAACTCGCCGGCGCTGAACTGCGGGGAATTGAATTTGTGCCGGAGTTGGTGGCGGTAGCACAAACTCGGACGCTCCCGGGCCTGAGCGTGGAGCAAGGAGATATGCGCTTGCGTGCGAGTTTCAAAAAGCAGGCCCACGTGCTGATCACCGAGCGCTCCGTGGTGAATCTGCTTTCTTGGGAAGAACAGAAAACGGCTTTTGAAAATATCGCAGCGTGGATTAAACCCGGCGGATTTTACATCATGGTGGAAAGCTTTCAGGAACCTTGGAGTGAAATGAACGCTGCAAGGCGTGAAAATAATCTGCCAGAAGTTCCGATCTCATCCCACAACCGCTATTTGAAAGAGCCTTGCATAGACACTCTAGGATCTTTGGGCTTACGCATTGTGCCAGGAGTTGAGTCTCAGAACGCTCTCTCGTCTCATTTCTTCCTTTCAAGAGTGTTCCAGCACCTCCTGACCCAAGAAGGTCGGCCCGCTTCCGAGCGTGTTTGGCAGTTCTTTGCGGAAGGACTCCCAACGGATGTGGGAAACTATTCGCCGATTTTGTTCAGAGTTTTTCAAAAAGACTGCATCTAACCCTTGGCGATGACACTCGGGCCCGTCTAAGATGCCTCTTCAATATTGGTAGTTCTTAAGGAGCAAATACATGGCTAACGGAAGCCGTCACCGCCGCAAACACGCTAAAGGTCGCCGCAAGGTTGGCTCAAAGAAGAGAAGAGCGGCTCGCTTGAGAAAAGCAAAAGCGTAATTCGTTACGTTTTAGAAATTTTTTACAAAGAAGCCTCCCTTTTGGGGAGGCTTTTTTGTTTTTACTTAAGGACAGGAATCCGAAAGCCCCTTACCATTTGTTTATAACATTTATTAAGGGAGCTTTAATGCCAACCGCGTTTCAGATCATCGATCAGTGGTTCCGTCGTCTCTGCAATAGCCTTTCGCTTATTTTCCTTCCAGGCATTGCCGGCCTTTTCTTCATCGACTTGAACACCAATGTGTTTCGCGGTGAGTTCGGTATGACGGATTTCGTGAATTTCAACGCACTCGTCGTTTACTACGTTGAGAAGCTCGACCTCGCTGGTCAACAGACCATCCTCTACATCGTCGTCATGGCCCTTCTCGTTTATATCTTCGGCTACTTCCTCCACTCTTCTTCAAAGTTCTTCGCTGGCCCTCGCCGCTTCCGCTCGTGGTTCAAGGTCACAGACACAGACAGTGCTCCACACCTGGAGCTACCTCCTTCAGCGCTATCGTTTTTGCAAATGAAGGAGGGCGATCTTGTGACGGGCGCCGGAGAAGATGCCTGCAGAGCTCTCGTGACTTCTTCGGGAATCACCAGCTTGCTTCCAAGCCTCGAACGTCGCCTCGGTTTCTACCGTGCGATGGGATACCTGTTCTCACTCATGGTGCTCTTGGATCTGTGCTTGTTCTTGGTATCGTTTGATTTCTTTGACATCATCATCAAAGCCTCCATCGTGATCGCCAACTTGACCTTCGCTTTCTTGTTCTTCAAAGGGCAAGAAGAGTGCGGCAACAAATGGAAAGAGACGCTCTCGGCTGAGACGCTCGTCGCAGTGGCCTTGCTGAGAAAAAACTAGCGCGCCTTGCGCTCGAAGTACTGAAGATCCACAAAGAGGGCCGCCGACAAAATCAACAGGCGGTCCTCACTATCAAGATTCTCTCCATGCAACGACAGCACGAAGTTATCTTTGTCTGTGAACATCTCTGAGATCAGTCCCGACCAGCGCTTCTGCACTTCCGCCACTTCTCTTCCGTGCTTGCTAAAGGTAAACGTCCAGACCTTCCAAATCGGAGAACGGACTTCGTAGCGAATTTTTCCACGCGGGTCTTCCACATCAAACGACTTATGGAAAAAAGCAAAGCGCTGCTGGATGGCGCCGATCATTTCGTTTTTGGCATCGTAAACTTCTAAGCGCTGAAAGAACCAACGAAACGGATGCGTGAGCTTCAGCGCTTTTTCGCGTTTGGAATTGAAGATATAAATATCAAAACGCCGCCAGTGCCCGAGGTATTGGCGAAGGAGAAATCCCCACAGACCTTTCTGCTGTTCGGCCGCATAGCCAATGGGCTGCCCGTTCTGATCCGTCACGCTGTACTTGTTGCGCGTCTCAAAGCCGATCCACTCGGCGACCTCGTGAATCTGTTGCAGCTTCACGCGTGGAAGAGGCAGCAGCTCTTGAGCGAGGATATGGGTCGCGGGAGGAAAGGTGTGTTCGATAGTCATGGATCTAGTCTAATAGGATGGGCTTTGTGGGTAAAGCTCTGAAAGTTCGTCTATTTTGCTCAGGGTGCGGCGAGAAATTATTACTACCTACGGGGATTCTCCTCCTCCCCCCTGGGCTTTCATCCCATAATCCCACCATGAGACTTATCGCAGCACTCTTCGTATTCGCAGGCCTCACTCTTAGCACAGCTTCCTGGGCCGAACCGCTCACAACAGTGATCAATTTTTTGCGCTCCACTCCCGCGTTTTTCGATGGTTCGGTGGCATTTAAAACCAGCGCCAAAGTCTTCGAAGAAGGCTGGACGACAGTAAAGATCAACGCCAATCAATCCATTAGTTTCAACTTCAAAGAAGACTCCATTGAAGTCTATCCCGGCAACGCATTTGATGTTCGCTGCTACTACCTCAAAGTCAAAGTGAAGTACGTGCGCTGGCATCCGACCCGCGGTTTCTACGCCGATGCCGAACTCCCGCTCGACATCACCGGCCTGTCACGCTCGAGCGTGAGCGCCACCGTGGCACAAGACTTGGAAGAAATCTTCGGCGAGAAGATGAAGCGGGCGAACGCTCTTCTTCGTCGGGTTCGCAGCTTACAAAACATCGGCGCCTCCATGCAAATCGTGGATGCCATCGTGAGCATCTTCAAAGAAGAAGGCAGCGGCATCGTGTTGCCAAAATACTACGGCGAGACGGGCTTGAACTTCACGCCGAGTGCGAAGGCGCTGCAGCTCTACGGAATGCGCGTGGGCATCAAAGCGGGCGATAATGTGCGCGCCGGATTTTCATTTAACGGTGATGAGCTCGGCATTTACCCCTACTCGCTGAGCGTGACCTCTTCACGGGGCATCGACATCAACGAAGGCACCACCTTCCGCCAGAACATGCGCATCGTCTTCAATGAGATTCGCATGGACTCAAAAGGCACAAGCATCGCCATCGACCTGGGTGCCACCGAAACCATTGCGGGGATCCTGAGCGCGATCGAGATCGTCGCCGCAGCTTCTGGCCGCCCGGTCCGCCATTGCCACGAATGCTATGAGCTGGCGACCTTGCCACCGATTCGCCTCATGATAGAAAGCAAAATCCGCTCGGCCATTCTGGCGCAGATCGATGCCCTCTGGCCGACGCTGCAGCAGATGCGTGTCTCGTCTGCCATCTACCGTGGCTTCAAGAAGAACGAAGCCTGTAAGCTCACAGGTATCAGCTGCTCGCAGGAATGCAGCCGCGGCGGCAATTCGCAGGCCTGCAAGAAGAGCTGTGAATCAAAGATGGATCAGTGCGCTCGCTAGGGATGTGACGTCTTTTTTCCACCCTGCACGACGGGCGAGCTCTTGAAACGTTTCACTCACCGTGTGACCTTGCTCACGCCACGTCTTAAGCGCCGCCGAGCCAGCGGACTTGCTCATCTTCTCACCGGCCTCATCGAGCAGCAGTGGATGGTGCAGGAAATGCGCCTGCAAAAAACTCTCCCCTTCCGTTCCTAGGCCCAGCGCCAGGGCCCGCTGGACTTCCGAGGATTCGCGCAAATCCTCTCCACGAATGATGAGATTCGTTCCTAAGCGCAGATCTTCCACCAGACTCACTAAGTGATAAGCGGGTGCATCTTCTTTACGCCAGAGGACGACATCATTTTCTGGAAGATCACTGCGCCAGCGCCGTTGGGTGACGTCAAGGCCGAGGTCGCGGCAATGGCCATCGTAGAGCTTCGTCGTACGAGCGCGGACCTCTTGGCGAGAACAACCACAGCCATAGCTCGCAAATTTTTTAAACCAGCGCCGATACTCATCGGTGCGCGCAGTTTGGGTGAAGTTCTTTTGGAATTCTTCGGCCGTTTGTGGACCTTCATCCCACTCAAACCCTAGCCACTTCAGTGTGCTGAAGATGTCTTCCACATACTCGGGTCGCGCGCGCTGAGCATCGAGATCATCGATGCGTAAGGCGAGCTGTCCGCCAGCCCGACGGGTGTGAACCCACGTCAGTGTGAAATTCAGTAAATTCCCCCAGTGAAGAAAGCCACTGGGAGTGGGGGCCAAACGTGCCCGCACACTCATTAGGGCGCACTCTCGCTAAAGTAGCGCAGCACCATGGAAGTTTTCGGTTCATCCTGCTCGCAGCGTTTGACGCCGGCTTTAAGAAATTGCGCGTCGAGAGCTGAGCGAAGCTCAGGAATATCGCTGGCCTTCTTTTCGCTGAAGCTCACTTCACTCAAGAGCGTTTGGTCGCGGCCCACGATCCAGCGCTCGAGACGCCACTTCTTTCCACGCGCACCGGCCGCAATGTCCCAGCGCTCAACTTGCACGGGCCCAAAGCGCCGCCAGTTTCCCGTGACCGATCCAGCCAGACGAGCGATGACATCTTTTTGCTCTTTGCTTAACAGGTCACGCAGAGAGGTTGATTTTCCCGTCATCACAGCGATGGCCTGGGCACGATCAATTTCTTGATTCCACGAACACGCCGACAGTGCACGTCCACGATAGACATCCACTTCACACTCGGCACCTTCAGTCGTTTCTGCGGGAAGTGTCTCCGCGCGCCACTTCACCGTGATCTCGCCGGCGTCTTCTTTCACTCGCAAACGAACGGTGACAGCAAGCGCCTGCAGCTCAAGGTCGGCGGTGTCGTAGTACGCGACACTCATCTTTTTGAGATTGCTGCCTTGGAATTTTTGCACGAGCTCACGTGGTTCATGGCCGCAGGCCTGGCCATTCACTTCACGAGGCCACTCAGGCATCGCCCACACCGAAGTCACTAACAACCAACTAAGCCAGAATGTTTTCATGAAGGGAGTCTAGCAAGGCCATGATTTCTCGGCGAGTCCCCGGCAATGGCCTACAGGGGTGTTTTCGTCAGGATTTGGTTAGGACAGGGCCCTTCTTGCCCGGCCAGCGCTCCACGGCAACAGCCCCTATCCTGGAAAAAATACCTTTAGGAGGTGCTCCCATGCGTCTAATTTCCGCATTTGCTACGGCGTTGTTCCTAGCAGTCCCTTCAACTCCCACTCCAGTGTTGGTTGAAAACCTCAATCTCAATTACAAAGATGGAGCTGGCACCGCCAGCGCCGCCCGTGCGCAGTTTGAAGTCGAAGGAAAAAACTGGGATTTCACCAACTCCACTTTTGATGTGCGTGAGCAAGCAGGTCAACTCGTCATTGAACGACCAGCGGAAGGTTTCTCCTACACCATCGAAGCTTCGTTTCTTGAAGGTGTAAGCGCAGCGAAAGCCAGCAGTGTGTGGTTTGACTACGCTCCAGGGCGTGTGATTGCGAAAGTCGCTTCCGCTCAACTCGTCAAAGAAGCTGACACCACCGACATCAGCAAGCTCGCGCTGACTTGCCGAGCAGCCGCTCGCACCATCGATCCTATTGATGCCTGCATCTACTCGGGCACCATGACGTTGGCAAAATTGAACTCCGCTTCCCGTGCGCTTGAAGTGAGTGAAGTCGACCTCGCCATCATCAAAGGAAAAACAAACTTTGAAGTGAAAATCGGCGGCATCGGTAAAATTAAAGGTAACGGTACCACCACTCACCTGCCGGATGAAGGCACCATCAGAATCAAAGTCGATAGCGTGAAGCTGGGCATTCTTGGCATCACCGGTCAATTCTTTGATCAGCTAGAGAAAAATGAATCAGAAACTCTCCGCGTGGAGCGTCCCTACATCTACGTGGTGTACAAGAAATGAAGGGAGCGTTCTTTCAGAAGCCGCTCGAATGGCAAATTGATGTTCTAGGTGAAGCGTGGTCACAAGGCGATCCGATCAAAGGGGAATTACGAGTGAAAAACCTCGGCGACTCCCCGCTCACACTTGAAGGTGCCGGCGTGAAGCTCTCTTACGCCGACATCAAAAAAGTCCATGCGCGTGATGAGAAGGCCTTCAAGGAAGAAGCGCAAGTTCTGTTCCCGGCCGGTACAACCATCGCTCCGCAAGAATCAAAATCGCTCGCGGTGCAGTTTACCTTGCCCACCAATTGCCCCGTCACAGATACCAAGGCCAGCTACTACGTGACCTATGGTCTCACGGCCAAAGAATCCAATCTGCAAGTCCACGTGGGCCCAAGAAAGCTCTTCACTGAGATCCTGAAGTTGATGGAGACCTTTCAGCGTTTTAAACCCAAAAGCATCAAGGCCAGCAAAGGTGCGGTGGAGTTTAAACTCTTGCCGCCAACGTCTCGCGAGTATGCCCACGTCGAAGCGCTCCACCTCGAGCAAAGCCTCGAGGGCGATCAACTCAAGCTCGACTTCACCTTTAAAGTCAAAATCCTCGATACCCAGTCCGTCACCACGAAAGTGGCGAAGGACGAGCGCCACGTCTCGAAGGTGCTGACTCCCCGCGAGTACTCCCTCGGCCGCGACATGATCAATCAAGACGGAATTCTGAAGGCCCTGGAAGAAGTCTTGGGCCAAGTGAAAATGAAAGGTCTCTAGGCCACTTTTTTAAGCGGCAGCGGCGATTTTTTACCGCGCGCACGACGCAGCAGCGGACGATACATCTTGCCGTGAATCTTCACCACGTGGATGGCCGCCAAACGACGAGCACGTAGTCCACTCGGAATCACTTCACTCGCGATGCCTAACAAAAACGCATGATCCATTTTTCTATCGAGGAAAACCGCGAGACGAATCAGCGCCAGTTGGTGACTCTCATCCATTTCTGGATAGGCCGAGTAGAACGACTCCACCACTTCACCGCCGGCATCGGCCGAAAGCCCTTGTAAAATTTCTGTGGGAAGACCTTGCATGCCCCCGCGCCGCGAAGACCACACCAGCGCATGCACCAGGAAATGTCGTGGCGATAAAAGCGCCAGCATCGCCATCGCACGCGAGCCACCGAGCACTCCGGCAAGACGTGTTTCCCGGTCCAGTGCCTGTACAATTCGACTCACCAGATATCCAGTCACCAGAGCACAGAGCACCGTGCCCACGAGATGCAGAGCACTCATGCCTGCCATGATGGCGGAAGGTTTAGCGAAAAGTCCGTGCGCAAGAAAGGCACCCAGACCTAAGAACGAACCGATCGCCAAAAACGCCGTCGCATGCCAGCGACGCAAGAGTTCTTGCAGGGCCGGGGCAAAGCCCGATGTCAGCAACTGGATGGTCGGTTGATAAAAAATCTTATCCACACTTCGCTGCAAAGCTGTCGCTGCGACGAGCGCCGAAAGGTTGCCGGAGAAAAGCGCCAAGGCAAAAATACCCTGAGTGACGGCCAATCCAGTAAGTGAAGCCTGCGGGCAACCCATGCGGGGAGCAAACCAACGAAAGCGGCGGATCAAACCGAGTGCGACGGTAAAGCCCGCGCTCAGGAGATAAAAATTCACTACGAGCGGGCCGACATCTTGCTGACTCGAGCTCAACGCAAACTTGAAACCGGTGTCGGCGGAAACTTTCAAGAAGCCGGCGATGGCACCCACAACGAGGAGCGATGAGAGCAATTGGGGTGGGGCCAGAGTTGGGCCTACCGCACTCACCTGAGGCGCTGTTTCTTCACCTTTCCTGAGTACGAAAGGCAGGTACAACGAAGCCAGCGCCAAAACCTCAAGTCCGCGAAGCAGCCAATGATTTTCAGGCAACGATGCGGTCAGGGCCGCCGTGACGGTTCCGAGTTCATAGGCCAGCACGGCCCATCCCAAAATCCGACCCGCACTCAATGGCCCAAAGCGATGCAAGACTTGGGAGTATGCGTGCCACTTGGCGAGCTCACCAAACAGCAGGGCCGCGAGCGCAGACCAGACCGGTGCCTCAGGGGCCAACATCGACAGCGCCTGAACCGCCACCCAGGCCGGCAGCATCAACCAGGCCGCCAACGTGGGCTTCTCGAAGCGTGCAAGGAAACGTAGGAGTACGAAGAACGCCAGACCCGCGCACGAGCTCACCGCGAGAATCAGCTCGAGTGAAGAACCATGGAGCAAGGAAGTGGTGGTGCGGATGATGCCCAGATTGGAGAGCCAGCTGCCCGCAAAGAATGTCAAAAACAGACTGAAAAGAATCCCGTTCATTGGGAGTCTTTTCGTCTGTTTATGCGCGAAGGTTTAGCACTTTCCTAGGGGGCCTTGACTGGGAACGGGTTCTGGCCGCTGAGCATGCCACCGCCAAAGTACGAGTAGATGATCCGGCTCGAGTCCACCGGGTCCACCGTCACGCCGCGGGCGTTCTTCTGCAGCGCCGGTGACTGGTTCTTAAACCACGTCACGCCTCCATCCGGGCTCGAGAGCTGACCACCCTCGCCCCATTGGCCGGTGAGGTCATAGTACCCAGCCACGTGCACGCGGTTCGGGTCTTTCGGATCCAGCGAGAGGCCCGTGGCATGGGTCACCTGCTTCACGCGGTTCCACGTCACACCCCGGTCGGTGGATTTCCAAACGCCGGTCATGAGCCAGTTGCGATTGTTTTCGTAGTCAACGAGCCAGAGATTGTTTCCGTTCGTCGGATCAACCGCGAAGGCCGTCGGGTAGTACCACACCTTGTAGCCCGCGTCGGCGGTCGGTGGGTAATTCACGGTTCCGCGAAGCAGTTGCCACTGGGTGGCACCGCCGGCGACGTTCAGGAAGTAGATCCCGGTCACGGCCTGGTTGGTGAACGCCGGTGCATCTCCGGTTAAGAGCGCGTAGACGTTACCGGTGGCGGCGTCGACTTCGATCTGCGGAATAATTTTATTTCCTGCCGGAAGGCCCGTGTTGAACTGCGCCCAAGTGACGCCGTTATCAAGCGAGCGCAGCACGCCGATCTCTTGCGTGCCGGCGTAGAGGTGATTGCGAGTCGAATCGTAGCCGACGGAAAGGTACTGGCGTGACTGCTCGGTGGTTTCGCCCGTCAGGCGCACCCAGTTCAAACCGCGATCGGCCGAGCGATAGATGCCGCCGTTGCTCGAGGCCACGTTGCCGTACCATTCGTTGGGATAGTCGTGCTGATTGCCGACCGCTGCGTAGACGACCTTGTCGTCATCGAGGTCGAACGCGTAGTCGTAGTTACTGTTGAAGCCCGCCTTGATGACACGGAAACTCTGGCCACGATCTTCCGAGCCCAGCCCGCCGATGTCGGCTGCGGCCACGTACATGAGATTCGGATTCTTCGGATGGAACTTCGTTTTGTAGGCCGTGATGACCTCAAGGCCCCGCGACTTCCAGAACTTTTTAGGTGCGCGCTCTCCGAGGTCGGCGTATTCGGTGAACGACGCCAGCCAGTTGTCTCCCCCATTGCGTGAAACGTGGAGGAAGAAGTAGCCCGTACCACCCAGCGTGCGCGAGTCGCGGGCGTTGATGGCAAAACTTTCGTACCCGCTGTCCCACCAACCGACATCAAGTGCGACGGCCGAGTACTCGATCTTATCTTGCGGCCAGGCGGCGTAAGGAATGACGTCCCAGTTAATTTGGTTCAACTGCAGCGTCCAGCTCGCCCCTTTGTCACGGGACACGTGGATCTTCGTACCGTACTGGCGGATCCAATCACGTGCACCTGTCGTGTAAATAGTGGTGGCATCGTTCTCTGCCATTTTCAAATGGTCACCCACGGATTGCGTCGTGCGCACGAAGGAGCCGCTGTCTTTGCTGACCCACACATAACCGCAGTTACTCACAGTCTTGTCGATGGAGTTCTGACCCCAGTCCGCGAGGTAGGCCATGACCCAGCTGCAGGCCTGGGCTCCGTTGTTGTCACCGATCGCCAGAGTCATGCCCGTGGCATCGCGGCCGCCGGCGAACTTGCGAATGGCGACGTTGCTTGGAATGAAATAGGCGGTGAACGTTCTTCCTTCATCGCGCGACACCGAGATCTGCGTCGCAGTGGCGTGGTAGATCGACTTGCCGGTGGGAGCGAGGTCCACGAAAGTTCCCATCGCTGCGCCCGCGATCCCGCTGACTTTCAACCAGGTCACACCTTTATCAAACGTGTTCCAGAGGCCTAAGTTCGTGGCGGCCATAACGTGGTTTGGATTTTGCGAATCACTGCTCCAGTAGCTTACGTACTCGTTTCCTTCCAGAGGTAACGCCATCGCAGTGAACGTGAGTCCACCATCGAGACTGCGCTTCGGAAGTTTTCCGCCGACAGCATGGAAGACAGTCGTGCCGTCTGCCGAGTACCCCACACCCACGGCGAGTGTCAGGTCAGAGCTGAAGGTGGCCTGCATATGATTGACGGGCTTCCAGGACGCGCCTAAGTCCGTACTGCGAAACAAGGTTCCCATGTCGGTGCCAACGAACCAGAGCGGCGCATAGGGACTCATGGAGAGACCCGTGAGCGCACCCCCACCGCCAACTCCGATGGGTAAGTAGTCGGTGGTAACAGGAACGGGCACCGGGGCCGGGCCACCAGTTGGTGGCGGAGTCGCGGGTGGTGTCACGGCGAGTTTAACTAAAGAGAGGTCGTCGACGTAGATGTACGACGAGCCGGTATCTTTCTGAATCAGCACCTGGGCGATCTCGGCACCGGCCGGCATCTTGATGGTTTTTTCGAGCGCTTGGTAGCTCGTCGAGTTGACGCTCAAGCGCTGCTCATCCAACCAGCCGCCAGATTTTGTTTTGAGCACGAGACTAATTTTCGACGAGACCGACATCGCACCGATTTTAGCCTTCACACTAAACTTGTAGTCCGAAAGCGGCGTCACGGCGATGTTTTGAGTCACGACAGCGTTTCCAGTCCCGCCGCGCAGCGCCCGCTTGCCGGAGGCGAAGTTGCTCGTGATCACACTCGCCGACCCTGATCTCGTCCAACTCGTGAAGCTACTCTCGAAGCCCGGATTGAGCACCAAGTTCTGGGCGAAAACGGTGGAAGGAAGTGCGAAGACAACTGCTAAAAGGGTGTGTTTTTTCATTGTTCTATTATCTAGTAGTTATCCACTCCCGCGAGAGGTAATCCTTACCCAGTGACTGGACCAAAGCCCTCAAACGAGTTACTCAAGACTATGATTTTTTTACTCAGCGCCATCACCCTTTTCTCCTCTAGCGCCCTGGCCACCCCGGTGACCGTGCATATAAGCGATCTGCTCAAACTTCCAGAGTACTCAACCAAAGCGTTTACCCTCTCAAAATCTCCTATCGTCGAGCTCGATTTATCGGATGACGACATCGCCGCTCTCGCTCGTAAACTGCACACGACTCGTAATCGCTGCGGGGGTTTTGTGGCGGGCGAGTCCTACGCACCCGTGACTCAGAAAAGTCTCAACGATCAGATCCCTCTCACACTCACGCGCCAACCAGAAGTTCTGGCGCTGTTACCAGAGGCGCAGGAAGCGAACCTGAAAGAATTCATCCTGTGGTTCTCTTCCTTCAAGACGCGCAACTTCAGCACCGACTCAGGCGTGCAAGCGATGACGGAGCTGGCCGACCGTTGGCGTGCCCTGGTGAAGAATGTCCCGCACGCAGAAGTGACGCTCTACCAACACGCCGAGTGGCGTCAGCCGTCGGTGATTTTGAAGTTCAAAGGCGAATCTGCTGATGAGATCATCCTCGGTGGCCACGGTGACAGTATCAACACAGACTCCAATGACCCAGAAGCCGTCTCACCTGGAGCCGATGACAACGCCGCTGGTATCGGTGTGATCACTGAAGTCATTCGCATCTTGGCCGACAAGAACTACCGCCCGAAGTCGACGCTGACTTTCATGGCCTACGCGGCCGAAGAAGTGGGCCTGCGTGGTTCCATGGACATCTCCGCTGACTACCTGGCGAAAGGCATTCCCGTTAAAAGTGTGCTGCAGTTTGATGGGACCAACTACAAAGGCAGCCATGACCTGGGCCTTATTTTAATGGAGGATCTCGTCGATCCGCGCCTGAACACATTCCTCGAAAAATTGATCACCACCTACCTCAAGCTTCCGTTTGCCTACGATAGCTGTGGGTATGCCTGCTCGGATCACTACTCGTGGACCTACCGGGGTTTCTCCTCGGCGTTTCCCTTCGAATCACGGGTCAAAGAAGAGAACCCCCACATCCACACGGCAAAAGACCTCTTGAGCGTGTCACAGGACAACGCCTACCACGCCGTTCCGTTCGTGCGCCTGGGCCTCTCCTACATGCTCGAGATGGACCAATAATCCACACTGGCAAAGCACGCAGGTTCATGGAATGATTGATCCATGTACCTGTTCATCAAAGATTTCATCGTCGGACTCTTCGCGCCGACAGCTCTGGTGGGGCTGTGTTTTGCACTGGCCCTCCTCACCTACCGTCTGAAACGCGAGCGGATCGCCAAGGGCCTTGGCTGCGCGGGTCTCGCTCTCTTTGTGCTCTTCTCACTGAACCCCCTCACCGAAGCGCTCCTGCACCTCTATGAAGGTCAGTACACGGCTTTCGATCCCGCCACCGCGGACAAAGAAAAGCTCCGCTTCGTCGTGGTGCTGGGGGGCGGTTACACTCATGCAACTCGGCAGCCGATGGCATCCCAACTTGGGGCCTTCACACTGCCGCGTGTGGTGGAAGGCGCGCGCCTGTGGCATGCGTTGCCACACACGAAGCTCGTGCTCTCCGGTAAAGGCTGGGAGAAGATCCCCGAAGCCGAGGCGATGGCAAGCATGGCAGAGAGTCTCGGCGTTCCTCGCGCGCAGATGGTGCTTGAGAGCGAATCGAGCAACACCGCTCAGCACCCCCACAATCTCTCGGCCATCCTCAAAAAAGATGCCTTCGTGTTGGTCACCAGCGCCATCCACATGCCGCGGGCCATGGAAAGTTTTAAGCGCGCGGGGCTGACGCCGCTGCCGGCCCCCGTCGGCCATTTGCTGACGGGAAACTACAATCTATGGAACAACAAACCGCTCTACCCGCGGGGAGATAATCTCGCGGCGATGGATGTCTTGTATTACGAATGGGTGGGGATGCTGTGGAACAAGATGCGGGGAAGCCCGTAGAGGACTCCCCCGTAAGATGATTTATTTCTTCGGAGCGAACGTCGCCGGAATCACTTTGCCAGTCACAGTCGAGAATGAGAAGCCGTTCCACGCCTCTACGCCATTCTTCTCGCGCAACGAAACAACCAGCTTCAACTTATCTGCCGACGTGAGGCTCAAGACGCCGGTCTTCGGGAAGAACTTGCCTTGGAAGCTCATCACGATCGAGCCGTTATCAGAAGTGAATGTCGCCGAGTAGATGTTGGTGAGGAAGCTCTTGATCGCGAGCTTACCGTTGATGCCGGCCAATTGACCGTTCATAGTTCCGAGCACGTCGTTCTGAGTGATGACCCGAGGAGTTTTGCCGGCGAACACTTGGCGAGTTGAGAAGGCCTGTGTTCCGCTGAACTCGATCGTATCTGTCTTTGTCGATTCGATCGCACCGCTCACGGCGCCCGTGGTGCGGTTGATGGTGAAAGAGACGCGTTTTGAAATGTCTCCGTTTGAAAGCACGAGGCCCGTCACTTCGTTGCCCTTGATTTCAGCGTTTGTGAAGCTGTGGGCGGTGACGCGAAGTTTTGAGTTGATGAAAACAACCACGAGATTCTTGCTTGAGCTTGAGTCCAATACTGCCATCTTATCGAAGACCAGTGTGCCGAGTGCGAGGCTCGCGTCTGACATAGCGACGTCGTAGACGCCTTCGTGAACCGGATCAAGAGATGTGAGCTTAATGGTGATGTCTGTGATCAAGGTCGTGGCTGCACGCCCAACCCAGTCTTCGTCGCCGACTTCTGTCGAACGCTCGCGAGCGTTTGCAGCGAAGACCACGAGTTCGTTCAGTTCCGAAGCCACTTCGATGTTAGCGAGCTGAGACTGCCAGTGCGTGATCAAAGCGTAGCGTGACGTTTGACCGTCGAGCGCGCGGTAGTAGCCCGCGAGAGCTTCACCGTTGATGTCCGAGTACTTGGCCAAGCTCAACACCACGTGGTTCACGAGATCGCTCGCAGCACGAACGACCCAGTCCTCGTCTTTCAATTCTGTGAAGAGTTGCTTCATGGCCGTGCCGGCCTCTTGGAGATTCAACAATACTGCGGTGTCGGTCGAGTCTTTGTACTGCGCCTTCAAGTTGATCGCGAACATGCCGCGCTGATCACCATTCTTCGCACGCAATTCCGTCATCTGTGCAGGAATGTCACAGATGGCGACGTCACAGGCCTTGGCCACAGAGGTCAGGCTAAACGTTGTGAGAACAAGCAGAACAAAAATAAGGCGAGACATAAGGGCTCCTTAATGAACCGTAGTTGAGTTTTGAAGTTGAAGATCACCCTGGTAGGCGCGAGCAAGGTCGTCCAGACGGATCAGGGCATCGTAGTGAGAGATCGCCCAGTCGCTGAAGTCACGGAGATACAAGAGTTCGACCTCGATCAAACGATCGAGCGAAGTTTGGCCGGCGTCGTACATCGCCCGTTCGCCGCGCAAGTAGAGAGCTGTTGACTCGAGAGCGGTGGCGTCTTTATCAAACGCCCCCACCTGACGCTGGAACTTGCTGTAGCTGATCTGTGCGCCTGATTTGATGTTGGCGGTGACGAGTTCTTTCTGGAGCTTCGCTTCCGCGATCTTCGAGCCCGCGACTTGCACTCTAGACCAGTGACCGAAACCAATCCCGCTGAAGGAAAGGATCGACCATTTGACCGAACTTCTCGAGCGGAAAGCGGCCTGGATGCGAAACTGCGCCGAGACGATTTCCGGAGAATTCTCAACCGCAGACTGGGTCACTTCGGCGCGTGTCGTGCGCAAAGACATCGGAGTGAGAAACGGACGGACCGGTTCAAGCTTGAGGCTCTCTTCAGGCCCAACTCCGATGAGTTCGTTGAACGCGGCTTTCTCTTCGGCCACGAAGCTACCGAAGCGAAGAGCGATGTCGCGGAGATCTAAGAGACGAAGCTCGATGCGCTGGCGGTCTTCGAACTGGCCCAAGCCAAGCTCGATCTGCTCGTCAACCACGCCCAGGAGTTCTTCCATGAGGAGAACTTCTTGGCGCATCAACTGGAGACCCGCTTCTTCTTTGAGGATCGTGTAGTAGAGCGTGGCGATTTGGTTTTTGACGTTCTCGCGAAGAGCGATGTGATCGTACTTGGCGGCAATCCGAAGGTTCTTCTCTGACTGCACTTGGTAAATTTTTGACGGAAGGCTGGTCACGAGTTCGATGAGTACGAGCGGCGTCCAAGCATTCAAGAAGTAGAGCGCCGCCACGGTGCCCACACCGTAAGGGAAATACTGAGCACGGGCTTCCGCGATCCGCTTCTGCGCCTGGAGGAGGCGCTCGTAGGAAACGCGCACGTCGAGCTGATCGTTGAGGACTTGGCCGCGAACTTCTTCGAGAGAAAGTTCGCTGCCGTCTTTGGTGAAGATTTGAGCTGCCGCGACCTCGACGTCACCGTGGCCCCAGCTGGTCGCCGGGAACAAGCTCAGTGCGAGGATGAGTGAGAGTACGTGTTTCATGTTAGCGTCCGTTCACAGTGAGAGTTTTCTCAAAGCTCTTACCAGCGAGAGTTGTGATCACGGCCACAACTTTAAAGCTGCCAGTGCGGCTCGGCTTAAACACATATTTAAATCCGTCAGCAGCGAAGGTCCGCACTCCGTCTGTCGCGCCGGCGATCTTGTAGCTGACACTGAAAACATTCATGAGATCGGCTTCTGCGCCCTTGAGTTCGAGCACCAAAACTTTTGAGCCCATGCGGTTCGACGACACACGCGACTCAACCGCGACAGCTTCCGGTGACACATCGGCGTCGAGGTCCAACGAGCTATCGATGCTCAACAAACGCTTGATCTGGACGATCTTCATACGGCGTTCGAACTGAAGTTTTGAGAGAGTGCGCACTTCAGCGAAGGTGGCATTCTTGGCGGCCACGAGGGCCTGTGGTGTGATGAGCCCGTTTCTGAACAAGTCTTCTTGGCGCGCTTCAATGATCTGCGTCGAGGTCAAAACGCTCTCCTGGAGAGCGATGCGCTGATCGAGGATCGCGAGCTGCTTGTAAGCCGAGTCCACTTGGTTACGAATTTTAAGATCGAGCTTCTCACCTTCGAGCTGGACGATGCGGGCCTTCGACTTCTCGATCGAGAGACGAGAGGCGTAGCCGAAGCCGATGCCGTCGAAGCTCACGAACGACCAGCGTGCTGAAGCCGCCATGAACTGAGCGCCCTGGTATTGGAACTTGTTACTTCTCAGTTCGTTCGATTTATCCAAGGCGAGGAGAATGGCTTCCTTCGAGGTCGCCGGCAATACTGAGAGATCTTCTTTCGGAAGGTCACCCAAGGAAAGTTCCTCAGACGGATCGCGGCCAGTGGCGATCAACATCGCTTGCTTCTCGATGAGGAGCAAGGTCTCGAGGCCGTAGATGTCTTGTTCGTGTTGGAGAAGCTGACGTTGTGTCAGGTACACCACGTTGGCGTTATCCGCTCCGAGCTCTTGTTCAGCGACTGCCGCTTCGTAGATTTCGCGAATCAGAGACTCCTGCTGCTGCATGTTCGCCAGGAGGTCTTCGTAGTGCTTGATGCTGATGTAGTTAAGAGTCAGGCCTTCGAGGATGTTGAGCTTGATCCCTTCCGTGGTGAACTTTTCAGCGACGGCGAGTTCTTGGCTTCCTTGGTACACGAACCAGTCAGAAGGCGTTGGAACCACCGACTGCAAAATGGCGAGTGTGGCGTTCACGTTGATGAGCTGGACGTTGGCGCTTGGTAAAAACTCACCGCGGGCGACGCCGATGTTTTTTTGCGCTTGGTAGTACTTCTCGTACTGGATGCGAAGATCGAGGTTTTCCGAGAGGACCTCACTTCTTAGCTCCGGGAGCGTAATCTCGGTTGCAGCAAAGGAGCGCAGGCCGATAAGAAGGAGACCAATGATGAATGAGCTACGTAACAAATAAGTCCACATGGGGGGATGCTTCCTTTAAGTATTATTAGAAATCGCAAAATAATTACTGCGGCTTTTACAACAGATTTAACGCTTTGGGTAAGGTAATCTCGCGTAATCTTACTTTCATGTAAGTTTTATTGACTTAAAGTGTTGATTTCAGCACGAGATCTATATATGTCATTAAGTTTCAGCCACTTGCCTTTGAACGGTGAAGCTCCCCGAATCCACATAAAGTCAGGCTGCGCACCGTCATACCACTCACCACCGATGATTTCGCCGCTCGCGTTAAGGTCCAGCCAGTATTGGTAACGGCTATCCATGTACTCCGCGGCCGGGGTCCCGATCACGGGAAAAGGCTTGGGCGAGATCGCCCCCGCGTAGCGAACCGTCATCTCCACAAGCTGCCGCACCACCGTCCCGGGCGCGGAGATCGCTTTGGGTGCGGCCTGGGCGAGAAGACTGGAGGAATAAGATACGGCCACGTGGTTCCATACTTCCCGGAAGCGCGTTACATCGACGACGAAGCTCTCGCCTTGGAAACCGAGGCGGTTGGTGACGATCACGTGGAACGCTCCCGCATTCATGTCCGCACAGCTCTCGCGGTTGGCCGGGTTCTGCGCATCTGTCGGATCGGCGTAGCAGCGCTCACCCACCAGCGTCGCCTTGGAGGGCGCGTCCTTGGCGTAGAAGTAGGCCAGCAGCGCGGCGACGTCACTCGAGTAGAACGTCACTTCGATGCCGTCGCCATTCACGAGAGTCACATTCTGAGGTTCCGGATGATTCATCGCCGCGGCGGTGTAGCCGTGGCAGATGCCGTGCCAACTCGGGGCCTCAGGCGACACCTGGGAAAAGACTCGCTTCACCGTGGCGTAGCGGTAGTCGCGATTGTAGATGTCGAACTTCTCGGCCGGCGAGAGCTGGTTGATCGCATCGGCTGAGAGCGCGCGCAGCTGCGCGAGGCTCGGAGACTTGTACTTGAAGTTCTGCGGGTCGGCTGCGCTCCAGCGATGCGCGATGCCGCCGCTGTTGTGGACCCAGTGGTTACCAGGCCAGGCGAGCGAGGGATTACCCACCTTTCCTTCGAGAGGAAGTTTGCTGAGTTTTGTGTCGAGTTGCCCCAAGCGCTGAGGGTTATTACGGGCATTCCAACTCTGTGCCTGCGCAGACGGCAAGAAAACGACGACGCTTAAGATTAGGGTAAAGCAGCGGTTGATCATGTAGGGTTAAGTAGAGAAAGAGCATAAAGTTCGCAATCTAAAAGCCCAAGTGTGTAGATTATTCCTAAACATTTAAAGACATTCAAAAATGAGCTAAAAGATTGGGGCATGAAAAATATCCTAGTGACAGGTGGCGCCGGCTACATCGGATCGCACCTTCTGAATCAGCTGAAGCAGTATCCGGAGTATCACCCCGTCGTGGTGGACAATCTTTCCACGGGCAAACGTGAATCTATTCTTCACGGTGAACTCCATGTGGGTGATGTGTCCGACACGGAATTCATGACGAAGCTCTTTGAAAAATACCAGTTCGCCGCCGTCCTCCACTTCGCCGGCAGTGTCGTCGTGCCGGAATCCGTTTCAGACCCACTGAAGTATTACGAAAACAACACCGCCAATACTCTTAAAGTTTTGGGTCACATCGCCCGCTTCAACACACCGGCGATGATTTTCTCGTCGACCGCTGCGGTCTACGGCAACCTCAGTGACGGTGTCGCCGACGAGAAAACGCCCACGAATCCCGAGAGTCCCTACGGGCGCACCAAGCTCATGTCGGAATGGATGCTGCAAGACATGGCCCACGCCAAGCCTGATTTTTCCTACATCGTCTTGCGCTACTTCAACGTCGCTGGCGCAAGCCTCGATGGCCGCATCGGTCAATCCACGCCGCAGGCGACGCATCTTTTGAAAGTGGCCTGTGAAACCGCCGTTGAAAAACGCGCGAAGATGCAGATCTTTGGCACGGACTACCCCACGAAAGATGGCACCTGCATCCGCGACTTCATCCACGTCGACGATCTCGCCCGTGCCCACATCGCGGCCTTAAAGTATGTGCTCGCCGAGAAAAAATCCCAGACCCTCAACTGCGGCTATGGCCATGGTCACACCGTGAGCGAGGTCGTCGCGACAGTGAAGAAACTGAGTGGCCGCGACTTTCCAGTGGAACTGGCGCCCCGTCGCGCTGGCGACTGCGGTGTGGTCATGAGCAAAGCTGACAAGATCAAAAAGTTGCTCGGCTGGGAGCCGCAGCACGACTCCCTCGACGTGATCGTGAAGAGCGCGCTCGAATGGGAAAAGAAACTCAAATAAGTTTTTTTAGTTTTTCGTCGAGTTCTTTCTCGAAAGACTCGGAGGAGAATTTTTCATTTTTAAGCAAGCGTGGTGCTTGGAAAATCTTGTAGCGTTCTGCCAGCGTCGCGAGCCACTCTTGCAATTCTTCGCCAAGCTTATCCTGTTTTTCCGCTCGTGCCGCGAGCACCAAGAGCTTACGATAGGTCTCGAGCCCCTGGGCCGCCAACATAAACCGGACCGTGGGACGAACAGTTCCATCCTTTAGCGGCAACCACGCCGACACATCCCCTTCGCGGCCATCGAGTTCAAAGTAAGGATAGTTGTTGTTGGCCTGCCATTCGAGGTAGTGCGTGAGGCCCGCACGAGTCGCCAGAAAGAGCCCGACCCCAAAGCTAAATCTTGGATCGTCGAAGTTTCCCGGCGCCCCGTTGTAGGCGCCCCACTGGTGACCTTGGCGCTGCCACGTCTTCAACTTCCAATCGTCGGCCTTGGTGTAGAAGCCCACGTCTAAATTCTGATTGAACGCATCGGCTGACTCGTCTTCCATGCTCGAGAAAGCACTCAAGGGAACTTTCGGAAAGAGCTTACGCAAACGACGACGCAGCTCCGTGTCCGCGGCAAGTCGACTTTGATAACCATTGGGTTCGTCGCTAAACGTGAGCACGATTTTCGGAGTTGATTTATTCTGCTGCTCGACAAACTTATTGATGATCTCCGCTTCCCGTTCGGGGATCTCCGCGGGGGCTGCGAGAAACGGACCGCCGTAGGTGTAGGCGGAGAGAAAACCGAGATCGCGTGCCGTCGAGAGGAGTTCTTTGAGCTCACGCTCATCACTCGGCAGTGCGCTGAAGGCAGTAAAGCCAAAACGTGCCAGCAGTTTCAAGGCAGAGAGGCGCAGTTGCTGATGGTAGGTTTTAAGTTGCGGATCATCGAAGTAGGCGGGCGGCAATCCGAGCAGGTGAAAGAAGCCGACCGAGGCAGCGGCCTTGGGCAGCTGGTAACTCTGCACATCCACAATCACGGGAATGGTTTGCGATTTTTTTCCCACAAGGACGAGGCTTCCCTTCCACTCCCCCACGTCCCAGGTGGGGTCAATGGGGAGCGACAGCCAGAGATGATTCACAGTGTTCGTCAGCTTCAGCTCCGGTGCATTCTGCGGGATGAGCACTTTGCCGACGCGCTCAAAAGTCTCGTGGTTCATGTCCACGGCGACGTCGCGCGCCTCCACTTGAAACAGCTCCAGCGGCGCGCTGATTTTTTTGCCTGAGGGATGCACGAGTTCTTTAAAACTCCAGCGGTACTCCCCCGCCGGGAGCTGCAGAACTTGCTGCGGCCGTGTGCCCTTTCCTCCGCGAAAGCTTAGTTTGGTCTTTGCGGGCAAAGCTTGCTGCGACGAGAGCCGTGGTGTCGCCGCGATGACTCCGGCTTCCCGGGGGGCCAGCGGTGTGCGGGTTATCCGACGGGCCTCGCGTTGCCACTGGAGCGTTTCATTCTCACGGAGCTGGCGGCGGTAGTCATTGGCCTCTGAAGTTGCGCTCACCGGCCAGAGCAGGAGTCGGTTGAGTGAAACCCCCGTCGCATCTCCTTCGAACGAGAAGATCGCATGCCCTTGGGTTACCTCAAACTCAAACTCCAGCGGCGCAAACATCGGTGCGAAGTACGCATCGTAGAGAGAAGTGGTACTGGCCGGAGGAACCAGAAACTTGAGCAGATCTTTTAGATACGCGTCTTTCGTCGAGCGCGTTTCGAGTCGCAGCGGTTTTTGGTTGAGCTGAACAAACCGACGTTTCCAGAACGACGGATCCCAGTACCCCATGCGCTCCCAAATGAGCTCTCCGGCATAACGACCATTTGGTAAATCAACACGAAAGCTTCCCTCTAACACTCCAATGGTTCCACGCAGAGACGAGGGTGCGTAGATCGCATCTTCGCTGCGCCAGAACCGAGCACCCTCTAAGAAACCGAAGCCTTTCTTTTGTGAGTAGGTCTGTGCCTCGGTGACCGTCGTCAAGCGCGTCTGCGCTTTGAGAGCATCGACGGTGAAATCAAAGGCTCGCAGATTTTTTGGAATCGATAAGGCCACATCGGCCGCGAGCCTTACGTCTTCTACGAAGTAGCGCTGCTCGGGGCCTTCTATATGAATGAAGAATTTTTTGAGTTGGCGCAGATCAAGGGGACGCTGATGACGATGAGAGCCGCGCTCCCCCAGCCACTGAGTCAACGGAAACGACAGCACATTCCAGCCCGGGGCAAGGGTGGTTTTATGATTCAGCTTGCTCCAGTAGTCCTCGGACTTCTCATCTTCTATGGTGAGATAGAACACCGCCGTCGCGGGGCCCGGGTTGTGTACTTTGAGCTGGATCTGGTCATACCCACTCCAGTCTTTAGCAATAGAATAGTCGTAGTATTTTCCAACGGTGATCGCACCGATGCGGTTTGCGACGACAGTTTGCGCCGCTACAGCATTGAAGAAAAAAGCGAAGATCCACGCGATCATACCAAACGACTCAGAACGGCCACGAGTTCAGGACGCTCGATGAAGTCGTAGTGCGTCCCTTCGATCTCAAAAGTCTCGATCTGGCCTTTGACGACTTTTCTCCAGCCCATGAAGGGATCGCTGTACCAACCCTTTTCTTGCAACCTGGCGCGGATGATACAGATGTTTCCTGCGTAGGACTTCGGCTGATACTTGCGAAGTGTGCGGTAGTTCGCTTGCTCGAGTTCAAAAAGAATAATATCAAGCGGGACTTTCTGCAGATTCACATTGAGCAGCGCCTTCCGTAGCTCGATGCTGAGCACTTTGAGTCGATGGAAGAAAGCCACCTTGAGGCGGCGGAACAAGGAGTGATCCACGGGATCAGGGATTTTGATTTCGACGTCCGGGCCGAAGGTATCAAACATGATGATATTTTGAATGCTCTCGCCAACGGCGAGGAGCTGCTGGGCGACTTCAAAAGCCACGGTGCCGCCCATGGATCCGCCCGCCAATAGATAGGGCCCGTGCGGTTGCACTTGGCGAATCTCCGCAACGTAGCAGCGGGCCATCTCTTCGATGCTTTCAACAAACGGCTCTTTCCCGTCAAGGCCGCGGGATTGAACTCCATAAAGGGGGCGCTTACCATCGACCGCCGGAATCAACGCGACGTAGTTCATCACGTTTCCTCCGACGCCGTGGAAACAAAACAACGGAGCTTTGCTACCACCGGTGTTGATGGGAACAAGTGAGCGAAGGTTGGTGACCGGCAGCGCCTGGGGTTGCGTGAGTTTTTTAAAATCAGCGAACTTCGGATTCTGGATCAAGCTCGCCAAGCCAAGATTCAACGAGAAAGTGTTATTGATTTCAGTGATGAGGGTCACCGCTAAAATGGAGTTACCGCCGACCTCGAAGAAATCATCGCCGTCACTGACCTGTGCAAGCCCGAGAGTGCGCTGCCAGATCTGCGCGAGATCAGTACTTTTACTGGACGGCGCTTCTGCGGGAATGAACGGGGCCAGGGCTTTGCGATCAATCTTTCCATTCGCCGTCAGAGGTAGGACCGGAATGGTCTTGAAATGCGCCGGGACCATGTAGCTTGGGAGCGTTTGTTTGAGGGCAAGGCCCAGGGCCGTGGAGTCGACATCCCCCACGACGTGGGCCACCAGTCGTGTATCACCCGCAGCAAAATCTTGGCAGGTGACGACGGCAGCTTGGACACCGGGAATTTTTCGCAACTGCGCTTCGATTTCCTCGAGCTCAATGCGATAGCCGCGGATCTTCACTTGTTGATCGATTCTTCCAAGGCACTCCCACTCACCTGTCGGAAGCTCCCGCACAAGATCACCCGTGCGGTAGAGGCGGCCCTGCGCATGCGAGATGAAGCGCTCTTGCGTGAGGTCCGGTCGACGATAGTAGCCGGTCGCAAGTCCGCGACCACCGATGTAGAGTTCACCGATCTCACCGACAGAAACGAGACGTTGCTGCTCGTCGAGCGCGTAGAACTGCGTGGCGGAAATAGGTTTTCCTATGGTGATTTTTTGCTGAGGAACGATTCGTTGGCACGATGACCACACCGTAGTTTCGGTGGGCCCGTACATGTTCCAGACTTCTTTCACACGACTGCACAAGCTCTCGGCCAGATCCGCCGCAAGGGCTTCGCCGCCGCATAAGATCCGCAGGTCCGCTTTTCCCGTCCAGCCCGATGCTAAGAGCAAGCGCCACGTCGCGGGTGTGGCCTGCATGACGGTGACTTGATGCAGTCGCATTAACTGCGCGAGTTCGACGCCGTCCATCGCCTGGGCGGCATCCGCCAGGACGAGTTTCGCTCCACTCATAAGTGGCAAATAGAGTTCCAGCACGGCGATATCAAAGCTCAGCGTCGTCACCGCCAGCAAACTATCATCAGCTCCGAGGCCCGGTGTCACCTGCATGGAGGCAAGGAAGTTTTCTACGGCACCGTAGCTCACCTCCACGCCCTTGGGTTTCCCCGTGCTTCCGGAAGTGAAGATCACATACATCGGATCAGTGGGAGACTTCGTGACAGGTCGAAACGTTCCCGTCGCTACAAGTTGCGAGAGTGTGAACACTTTCTCTTGCTGAAAAAGTTCGCTCTCCGGATGATCGGTTATTGTAAAGAGTGGCGTCGCCTCATCGAGCATGGCCCGCAAACGCAGACGTGGGAAGTTCGGATCGAGCGGTACGTAGCCCGCCCCCGTGCGAAGAATGGCGAGCAGTGCCGTGAGCATGGAGATGCCGCGAGACAAGGAGACACCCACCAGCACGCCAGGCTTGGCGCCTTGATTTTGCAGGGCGACTGCGCAGCTTTCGACCCGTCGCCAGAGCTCGCCATAACTTACTGTGTCCCGAGAATCACTCACGGCGATCTTCGTCGGAAAGAGTTGTGCTTGTTGTTCAATCAACTCGATGGGCCCCAGCGCCTCAGTCTTAACCGTCGCACTGATAATCTTTTTTAACTCGACCAGGTAGTCCGTGACTTGCGCAGAATAGAACAGATCCGGACGGTACTCGAACGCCCCTTCAATCTGCTGAGCGCCGGCCTTGACCCACACATCGAGATCCGTGTGCGTCGAGGCCTTATCGACGTTGATCTGCGAGTAGCTCGTTCCGTTGAATTGTCCCGAGCGGTTCGTCACATCTTGGAACGAAAAAAATGTTTGAAACACAGGAGTGCGAGAAAGATCGCGAGGCACCTTCAACTCACTCAAGACGATTTGAAACGGAAGCATCTGGTGCTCCATTCCTTCTTGCACCGCCAGCGCCACTTTTTGCAAAGTCACGAGGAAGCTATCCTGCTGCCCTACGGACACACGAATCGCCATGGTGTTGACAAAAAAACCGATCACATTCTGCGACTCCAGCTGGTCACGGCAGCGAACGGGAATGCCGACGACGACATCCGTGAGTTCAGTCACCTTCGCGATGAGACGCACATGGGCCGTGAGAAGAACGTTGAACAGCGTCGTTCCCTGTTGACGGGCGAAGGCGCGCAAGCGATCCGTTTCAAGGGCAGAGAATTGAAAAGGAAGCGTCTCTCCCGCATGGGACATTTTCGCAGGCCGCGGCTTCGTCGCAGGCCATGTGATCGTCGGCAGCGGCAGCGCAAGCTTGGCGCGCCAGTAGGCTTTGGCGTTCTCCCCTGCTCCCGCACGCTCGAAACTTCTCATGTCGAGGGCATGGTCCAGGGCGCTCATGGTCTGGGGACTTAAAACCGGCGTCTCGCCTTTACTAAGAGCACGATAGATCAGATCGAGTTCCTCAAAAAAGATGTCGAAACTCCAGCCATCCCAGACGATGTGGTGAACCATGAAAAACAGCACGTGCTGCTGTTGATTGAGCTGGAAGAGTTTGGCACAAAAAAGCGGAGCCTCGCCTTTGTGAAACACGTGGCGCGCTTCCCGCGCGAGACGATCGGCGAGTTGTGACTCCGCTATCTTCTCGACGGCCAGCTCCACTTGCGGGATCGCCGTCGCGGGCAAGACGATTTGCTCCGGTGGCATGCCATTGGAAATTTTTGTTCGAAGCGCTGGGTGGCGCTCTACGAGCATGGAAAAAGTGCGGCGTAAAAGAGCGGGGTCCAACTCCCCGCTGAGACGAATCGCCGCCGGGAGATTGTGCATCGTCGTTCCGGGCGCAACCTCTTCCAAATACCAGGCCTGCCACTGAGAAGGTGACAGCACAGCGTTGCTGCGCGCTTCGCGCTCTGGTGCCGGCGCCTGATGACTAGGAGCAAGTGTTTCGAGAAACCCCGCCAATTGTCGGGGTGTGGGATGCGAGAACACATGCTTCGCTGGTACGGGACGATCGAGGCGCTGCGAGAGTTGCCGGGCCACTTCGATCGCTAGAAGTGAATGACCACCGCGCGCAAAGAAATTATCCTCCGCTCCCACGGGCACTCCGAGTACCGCTTGCCAGACATCGCAGATCGCTTTTATTTTTTCTGGTGAAGCACTCACTGGCGCAACGGTCATCTTCGGCAGCGGTTGCTGCGGCGAACTCGCCATGAATACTTCGGGCCCCATGAGATCGACGCGCTCCAGGAGCTGGAGATATCCCGTGAGCAGCGCACTGATGTCGGCGCGAGAATACACGTCCGTGTTGTACTGGCACTCGAGCGCGAGTCGATCTTCGCAGCTCACCACGTTCAAGAAAATTTCGAAGTTCTCACACACCCGCGGCACCGTCGTGTAACTCGCCGTGAGGCCCGCAAAGTCGAGTCCCTGCCCTTTCGCCTGTTGATCGATGTTGAACACCACTTGAAACAGCGGAATGCCACTGCCATCACGAGGCACGGAGAGCTTTTTGATCAGTTCGCCGAAGGTGACATCGGCATGCTCAAACGCATCGAGCATGCTTGAGCGGATCTTTGCTGTGTGATCTTTAAAGCTAGCCGCTTGCGTAACTTGCACACGCAGGGGAACCATGTTCACGGCGTGACCAATGAGCTCCGGTCTTTCCAGGTGAGACTGGCCCGCCACTGCCATTCCGACCGCAAAATCTCGTGCCTGCCCTCGTTGCGACAGTAACCACGTGAAGGCACTCATCAACACCGTGTAGGTGCTTGCTCCGTAGGTGCGGCCGGCGAGTTTCACATGCTCGACCTGCGAGGTCGTGAGCGAGAGATCTAGCCGCTGACTCGTAAACGTTCGCTCGAGGGGACGGGGGCGCTGAGTTAGCACCAGTGTTTCTACCGGTGTTCTAAATTTTTCTAACCAGTAGGCCGGTACGACTGAACTCGCGGTCGCTGCGTAGGCGACGAAGGAGTCACGCTTCTTTGCGACGAGAGGAAGTCGGTTGAGCAAACGAGAGTAAATTGCTGAGAGTTCACTCAGCACGAGCGAGATGGACCAGCCATCCAAAAACACATGGTGCACGGAGATCAGCAAGCGGTGGCGCTCGGCTGCGAGGCGGACAAGGTGCCAGCGCACTCCGGGCCCATTGACGATGTCAAAGAGCGTCGCCACTTCCCGCGACTCGATCTCGGCGAGCTCGTTCTCCGTGCCCACGGCCGTGAAATTCAACTGCGGTTCTGCCTGCTCGCGCACCAAGAGACTGAGACCATCTCCGCTGATGACGGCCCGGAGCATGTCGTGCTGGTTCGTTAGGTAGGCAATCGCCCGGCGTAAGCAGTCCTCTTCGAGGACGCCGTCCAGCCGCAGAGAAAGCACTTCGTTGAACGCCAGTGATGAGCTGGGTTCGAGCTTGATGCTGGCGATGATCTCGCGCTGCGCGGGCGTGGTGGCCACGGCAACAGAAAATTTCCCACCGCGAATCGGCGAGTAATCAACGGCAACCTGGTTCCAACCTTTCAGCTTCTCATCAGTCATTGGGCCTCGAGACGACTATACGCTCCAGTGGAAGTCTCGACATACCACGCCGGGTTGCCGTCGAGGTCACGGCCGAGCACGGCGCCAGGCACCGGCGCACTCGTCGCATCGAGAAGCGCGCGCGGCGCAACTTCTTGGTGCACATTCGTCAGCGGCAAAAGACCCAAGAGCTGCATGGCCGCCACGGCTTTCTTAAAGGCGTTCAACACGAATTTCAGATCCTCTTCAGTGTGTGCGAGATTAATGAACCACGGAAAGCCATCGTAAGCGTGAACGCCGAAGAAGCGAAGATGCGTGAAGAGCAACTCCCCGCCCGTAAGCTCCGCCGTCCACTTCGGTTTCATGAGTCCACCGAAATTATCCATGCGCAATGGGACTTGGGAAAGATTTAAGAAAAGATTTAATTCTCGAGCGAATGTGTCGGCCCGTTTCGCCACACGGCCCAAGCCGGCAACGCCTTCGCGCTTGATGATTTCCAGTGCCCCTTTCGCCGCCGCTAGTGCAAGCGGATGGCGCACGAAAGTTCCAGCGAAGTAAGTCACTCCAACCGTGGGAGTGGATTCATCACCAAACTGCCAGAACCCGCCATCGAGAGCGTCCATGAACGCGCTCTTCCCGGAGATGACTCCGATGGGCATTCCACCGCCCACAATTTTTCCGTAGGCACAGAGGTCCGCACGAATGCCGAACTGTGCCTGCGCACCACCCGGATGGTTGCGGAAACCGGTGATCACTTCATCAAAGATCAAACACGTGCCCGCCGCTTCTGTGAGACGACGAACCTCGCGGAGAAATTCTACGGGTTGAAAATCACAACGCCTGCTTTGCACCGGCTCAACGAGAACCGCCGCCACATCCGAGGCCAGCGCGCGGATTTTCTCCAGAGATTCAGCGGTGCCATACTCCAACACGATCATGTTCGAGACCGAGTTGCTGTTGATCCCCGGTGCGGCCGGATACGAGGCACCCGACTTCGCCGCACGCAGAATCACTTCGTCATTAATTCCATGGTAAGAGCCGGTGAAGACGATGATCTTATCCCGACCCGTCACGGTGCGCGCGATCCGCATCGCTCCTAACACCGCTTCGGAGCCGGTGTTGCAAAATGCGCTGCGCTCGTTGCCGGTAAGTTCGTTGATCAGTTGGCTCACCTCACCGACCAAAGGATGCTGGGGACCGATCTCGATTCCCGCATCGAGCTGATCGTGCAGAAGTTTTTTTATGTCTGCATTGCCGTTGCCAAAGAAGTTCGAGCCGAAGCCACAGGTCATGTCGACGTACTGATTTCCGTCGAGATCCCAGAGAGCTTGTCCGGCGGAGCGCTGAACGACGATCGGATAGGTGATCTCTTTCCATTCAGGCTTGAAGCCCGTTACGACTCGCGGATCCGCATGATTCTGGCGATTTTTTTGCGTGAATTCTTTCGAGGCGCGGGTCTTCTCGCAATAGTTTTTAATGAACTGATTTACGTGCTGCTGCTGTTCGCCGGTCAGCGCTGCGGTCTTTTCCACGAGGATGCGCGCGGAGGCTCCGAAGGCTTCCTTCACGTTAGAGACACTGGCGCGGGCGGCAGGAACAGGAGTTGGAGTCGCAACAGCAGTTGCAGCTGCCGTCGGCGCCGTCACTGTCACAGTCGCAGTTCCACCTGCACGCAACATCTCGAGTTGGCGCTGCATGAGTTCAAGCTGCATCTCCACAACTCGCTGGAGCGTGCCGGCATCGGCGGCGGGTGCTGCGGTCACGGCCACGGGAGCTGCCGCGGGGATTGTCACCGATGGAGCAACGGGAATCGCAGCTGCAATCGGCGCATGGGACGCATGAGGAGCAAGCAAATTCGTCACGGCCGTCATCGTCGAATGGCTTTCCATGAGTTGGCGAAACGTAATGGCGACGTTGAACTTCTTCTTTAACTTGAGCGCGATCTGCGTGAGCGCCAAGGAATCGAGTCCCATTTCTACGAAGGTCGTTCCCGCCGGAAAGCCTCCCACTTCGATGCCCGAAGCCTCTTCGAAGATCTGAGCAATGTCACTTTGGATGGAAGATGAAGTCTGCATAGGAACTCCTGGAGCTAGCCATGAAATAGATTTTTTAAAGATGTAGGTTGGCGCAGGAACGATGGTTTTCACGTCCTCGTAGAAGCGCACGTCAGAACCGCGCACCCAAGCTGCGGCGATAAGTTCAGCGAACGCGCTGGTCGCATCCGACGCAAAGAGAACGATGGTCTCGCGCAGAGTTTTTTTGATCGACGCCGCCAACACACTCTTCGCCGCGATTTCAACATTGAGCTGCGTGGTTTGGCCGACAGTCTGCACCGCCGCGTAGAAATTCACAGGACGTGTAATCTGCTGCGCCCAGTAGTCCCGATCTTGGAAGAGTGAGGTTTCGAGCTGTCCTGTCACCGATGACACCATCGCCAGCGCAGGTGGATGAAAATCGATGGTTTCTAAGAAGGCGCGGAACTCCGGCAGCATCCCCTCCATCAAGCGCGAGTGGAAGGCATGAGAGGTCGGCAACGGCATGGCGCCGATGGAGGCAACACTCAAGCGCTTCTGGAGTTCGGCAATCGCCGACGCCTCCCCTGCCACGACAACATTCTTGGCGGCGTTGATAGCAGCAATATCGATGGGAAGATCAGTCAGCAACGCCTCAAGGCCCGCGACATCCGACGCCACCGAGAGCATCACACCGCGAGGCATGGTTTGTGCTAGCTGCGCGCGCTTCGCGACGATCTTCAACCCATCTTCCGCAGACACCACACCGGCCAACACCGCAGCGATGTACTCCCCGATGCTATGCCCGAGGAGCACATCCGGATGGAGTCCGCGTGAAAGGAGTAATTTTCCATAGGCGAGGCCGAAGACAAAGATCGCCGGCTGCGCGTAGATCGTGTCACTGATGTCCTGGGCCTCATTGAGCATGGCGAGCTTGAGATCGTAGCCAAGAAGCGGGAGCAAATACTCGCACGCCTCATCCACGACCTGCTTAAACAAAGCCGTCGATTGATACAACTCGCGTCCCATGCCGCTGAGCTGCGAGCCCTGACCAGCGAACACGAAGCCGATCTTTTGCGTTTGCGCGACACCGCTGAACTCTTTGGTGGTGGCTGCGACTTTCACAACAGCACGACGGTGAGGCCAGGCCTTACGATGATTCTCGAGCGTCGCCGCCACTGAACTACTGAGTTCGCTCTTCATGAGTGTTTTATGCAGCTCATCGAGCTGGTCCGCGCTCGGAGCGGAGAGCTTAAAGAGTTGGGCACCGGAGATCTCTTGCACGGCCTTCGCCGCGTAGTTCTCGATGATGACATGCGCGTTCGTGCCACCCACGCCAAATGAAGATACGCCAGCGATGCGGCGCTCTTGGGCAAATGTTTTATTTAGCGAGGTGAACTCAAAGCGTGAAGTAGCCAGGAGTGGATTGAGAACTTTAAAGTTCGCAGAGCCCGGGATGAGATTCTCGCGCACCACTTGCACCGCTTTGATCAAACCGGCCACACCAGCGGCCGCCGTTAAGTGGCCCACGTTACCTTTCATCGACGAGACCACACAGCTCTTCGGAGCGCTTTGGTTGAACACCTCATCGAGGGCACTGATTTCAATCGGATCTCCCACCGGAGTCGCCGTCCCATGGGCCTCGATGTAGCCGACATCAACTGAAGAAATCTTCGCATCGAGCTGGGCCCGTCGAAGCGCCTCGATCTGCCCTTCGACTGACGGAGCGGTGAAGCTCATTTTATCCGCGCCATCGTTACTGAGTCCGACACCCTTGATGACCGCGAGGATCGTGTCGCTATCGGCTTCAGCATCGGCCAAGCGCTTCAGGACCACGACCGCACCGCCGTCGGTGAAAACGGTTCCGCTGGCGCTCGCATCAAACGGCCGGCAGACGCCATCATGAGTGAGGATGCCACCGTCTTGAGCAAGATGACCACGTAGCTCAGTGCCACTGATGCTGATGCCTCCGGCAAGGGCGGCATCACACTGGCCAAGGCGCAAGGAATTCACCGCCTGAATCACCGCCACTAATGACGTCGAACATCCGGTGTGAATGCTTAGGGCGGGGCCTTTCAAATTAAGTTTGTGGGCCGCGCGGGTCGCCACGTAATCTTTCTCAAGACCGAGCATAACGTTAAACTCACCGAAGGCCTGCGCCTTCGCTGCGTGATCGGCCACTTTCTGAGAATAGAGACTGTTACCTGTGCCCGCGAAGACGCCGATGCTGAGCTCGGGCCGTGAGAGCAATCCGGCCAGCTCGAGTCCCTCGTGGGCAAGTTCTAGGAACTTGCGCTGCTGGGGATCCATCAGTTCCGCTTCTCGCGGAGTCATGCCGAAGAACTCGTAATCAAATTCTTTGTGGCCAGGCATCTGTCCCGCCACTCGCACGTAGGCCTCGTCGTCGGCGATCTCTGCCGGCACTTTCCCATCGAGCTCGTCGCGATTAAAAGATGTGAGAAGGTTTTGCTGCTGGCAGATCTTGCTCCAGAGCTCCGCCACACTTGCGGCACCAGGGAATCGGCCCGTCATCGCCACGATGGCGATGTCACCGGAAACGACGGCAGGTCTGTGCACACGTCGCGTGTCCTGCGTGTTAAGAATTTTCGCTATGGTGGGCTTCTGGAAGAGGACCAGCGGAGAAAGTTTCTGGGTCAGCACGAGATTCGCGTCCGCGATGAGCTTCACGGCCGTGAGTGAGTTTCCACCCAACTCAAAAAAGTGATCCGTCACACCGAGGGGGGCGATCTTGAGATACTTTTCAAAGAGAGCCACGAGAACTTTTTCTTCAATCGTTACCGCGGCCACAGGTTCGCCCAGCTCCCGGGAACGAGCAACCGTCTCCGTCGGCACGATGAGCGCCTGGCGATCAACTTTCCCAGATGGTGTCAGGGGAAGAGCATTCAATGTAATGATATGCTTAGGCAACATGTACACCGGCACGAGTTCCGCCAAACGCTGGCGCAGACCGGGATGCTCACCCACCACGAAAGCCGCAAGTTCTTTCACGCCCGCATCTTCAAATGAGACGACGGTACTATCGACACCAAGATTTTTCAAAACGACTTCGAGCTCGGCCATCTCGACGCGATGACCTCGAATTTTTACTTGTCCGTCTTGCCGTCCGAGGAAGTGCAACTCCTGCGACTGCGGATCGCGCTTCGCCCAGTCTCCTGTGCGGTAGAGTCGGCCAAGTCGTGGATGACTAACGAAGCGCTCGGCCGTGCGAGCGGAGTCATAAATATAGCCTTCGGCCAAACATACTCCGGCGAGAAAGATTTCTCCCTCGTTGCTCTCGTTGAACTCTGAATCTAAAAGGTGGACCGCGCAGTTGGTGATTGCGTGACCAATCGACGGAAGCGCGGGCCAAGTGCTCGGCTGTGTAGAGAGTGTGAGCGCCGTCACCACGTGTGTTTCACTCGGGCCGTAGTGGTTATGGAGTCGCGCGCTCGTGGCGGTAAAAAACTTCTTCATCGAGTCACTGATGCGCAGGGCTTCTCCAGCGACGATGACGTGTTTGAGCAGTGGCAGCTCCGGTGCCTGTGATGCCGAAAAATCACTCAGCTGCGAGAGCGCCACGAACGGAAGGAACAGGCGCTCGACTCCGTGAGATTGGAGCACGGCTAAAAGTTGCGCCGGATTCTTGCGCTCTTCCTCGTCGATCAACACCAACACTCCACCTTGCGTGAGCGTGGAGAAAATTTCTTGAAAATGAACATCGAAACTTACGGGCGTGTACTGCAGCGTGACCAAGGGCCCCGGCGTGCTGACATTTTGCCAATGGAGCAAATTCACCAAAGCGTCGTGGCCCATGCAGACGCCCTTCGGCTTGCCCGTCGAGCCACTGGTAAAAATCACGTACGCGCGCTCACCGTCAGTCACGGAAACTGGCGCCGTCGAGCACGATGCCGCTTCGACGAGGCAGAAATTCTCTTCGATGATCACCTGACAACGAGCGGAATCGATCATGCCGCTGATGCGCTCCTGCGGATAACTGCGATCAAGGGGAAGATAGGCGGCGCCGACTTTCAGAATTCCTAGCAAGGCCGCGATGAGATCAATTGAACGCGGCAGATTTACACCCACCACATCACCGCTACTCACTCCCCGCGCGATGAGAGCGTGCGCGAATTGATTGGCGCGGTTCTCGAGTTCAACATAGCACCATGAGGACGCACCCATCTTGACCGCGACATCGCGGCCATGGGTGAGCACGGTATGACTGAAGAGTTCGTGAACTCGCACTTGTCCTCCTAAAACGTATTAAATTAATTTATCACTTCTTAATAACGCAGCGTGACATGATGCTGCGATCATGAAAAGATTACTCGTCTAAGCTCTGAATTTTGTTGAGAATTTAGCGATAAGCTACTGAAATGACATGCCCGTCTTGCTGGGACACATGACCTTTCAGTTGATGACCCGTTTTATGAGTGATCAGAAGCTGATTGAGATCAACCTCTAGCTCATGAAAATCGATGAAAACTCGTAGTTCAGGAAAGAGCGCTTTATAGGCGGCTTCCTTCAAACTAAAAATGGCGGAGAGCTGCCAGCGCGCAAGCTCAGCGTCCGCACTCATCGCGTGTATTTCATTCGCAGTTAAGACAGTATCGCTTAGCAATTCGACCTTGCTTTGATCGAAGAGTTCTTCCACATCGACGCCGAGATTTTTGAATGTTGTCGAGACGACGGCGACGGCTTTTTTTTCACTGTGGGAGAGACTGCCCACTAAACCTTTCGGCCAAATCGGACAACCGGCATCATCCAGCGGGAGTGCAGTGAGTTCTATGTTTAGCTCGCGGGCGGCAGCGGCGGCACACCAGCGCGCACCGATCGCCTGCACTTTTCTCTTCTCAACCGCCTGCTGCCATTTGAGTGGCAACCAACTGGCGTACTCGGCTCGCACCTCGAGAGGCAATGGAAGGGCGCACAGACGTGCGCTCAAACCTGCCACCGGGATGAGAAGTGTCTCCATGTTAAAACGCGATAATAAAAATCGCGATCGTCGAAAGAACCGCACTGATTTGTGTCAAGCGTTCGAAGAACTTATCAGTAGGCGTCCGTTTCTCCGCGCTCAGGAGAATCACGTCATGGGGTCTGATAGTCGGGATCGTTTCAACCTTGGTGATGTTGAAATGAATCTTCTGCAGGCCCGTGCCCGTGGTGCGAATGATATAGGCTTCGTTATACCCGAGCGTCGGGATCACGCCGCCGCTCTTGGAAAGGTAGTAGAAGAGACTCGCTTTGTCCTGATAGAGCACCTTCCCCGGCGTCTGCACACCACCGAGCACGGTGATGGTCGCGACGGTGTCGCCGTTCCCCCCGTCACTGAGGAGATTCACGAAGAGCGTGTCCTGTCCGGTCCAGGTGAACGACGTCGCGGCGGCGTTGTTCTCGTAGTACTGGTTGAGGCTGATCGAATAGGAGCGCTTCATCTGCTTCAGCGAGACGGAGAAGAAATCTTTCTTCATGTCGCCGTCGATGCCGCCAGCTTTGGAGATCACTTTATCGATGGATTCGTTGCGGTCGACGAGGTAGCGACCGGACTTTTTCACGAGACCCCGGACCTCGACGAAGTACTTCTTCTCGACGAGGCGAAAGCGCGTGTCCTGGGCGCCGGTCTGGAAGAAGCTCTCGAACCCGCGGATGACTTTTTCCCGTAGCTGCTTGAAGGTCAGGCCGGTGGCCTGGATTTTTACGTTGTAAGGCAAGAGCAAGACGCCCTCGTGGTCAATGCGAAACCGGCCCGTCAAGCGCTCGTCGGACGGATGGCTCAACGAGAACAAGAAGCCCGGCGCCATGAGATCTTTCGTCTCTTCGAACTGCGGAAGATCACTGATGTTGATCATCTGTGAGCGCCCAGCTTCGGACTCGGCCTTCGCCATGGCATCAACGAGTTTTTCGTAATCCTGATCATTCGAGGGTGTGCTCGAACAGCTCGCGAGGGTTAGCATTGCAGTCAATAGCAGCAAATATCTCATTCAATTCTCCGGTTACCGGGTAAGTCGCAGTTACGTTAAGAAATCGCAAGAAAAAGATTCTATCCTATCTTTATTACACTTCCCACGACTCTCGGAAGGGGTTTTTGCTATACCCTAGCACGATGAAAATACTGCACATCACGCAACTCCTGGGCGTGGGCGGGCTCGAACGTCTCGTCCAGAGTCTCATCCTAGAGCAATTGAAAAGTGGCCATCAGGTTGCGCTGCTCGTGTATGGCGAGGATCAGACGTGGGTTCCCCATTTCAGAAGCCTCGGGATCGAAGTGCTCAACGGCCACCAAAAAAAAGCCGGCTATGACCGTGCACTTCTGCGGGTCATCTGGGAAAAAGCCCAGAGCTATGATGTGATTCATTCTCACGATTTGAATCCTGCCATGTACGTGGGACCACTCAGAGCACTCGCGGCCATCGGGTTGCTGCGCTTTCCCCAGTGGGTGCACACCGCCCATGGCATGGAACACCTCACCCGTCGTCCCGTCACGGCCTGGTACGAGCGCATCTTCACGCGCTTCAGCGACGCGGCCATCGGGGTCGCCGAACACATCTGCGACACATACCAGAATAAAATCTGGCTTCGCCGACGGAAGATTCATCAGATCGACAACGGCATCGCTCTCACTGCACTCCCTAGGCCCGAGCGCTCCGAGCGTTTGGCGAAGCTGAATGAACTCTTCGGTGTCCGTGCCACGGGCCCGGTTTGGATCTGCGTCTCTCGCGTCGTTCCGCTGAAAGACCAGGGACTCATCCTAACGGTTGCACGTTCTATGCCCGACAGCACGTTTCTTCTCGTCGGACCTTCTGGCGATGAGACCTACTGGAACGAGCTTCAGGAGAAGTGTCCAACGAACGTGGTTTTCCTCGGCAGCCAGAACGACATTCCACTGCTTCTCTCGTTGAGTGATTTTTACGTTTCTCCTTCGCGACATGAGGGCATACCTCTCGCGGTTCTCGAGGCCGGAGCGAGCAGACTTCCCGCCGTGTTGAGCGACATCCACGGGCACAAAACACTGCAACGAAGCAGCGCTCCCATCGCGCGATATTTCAAGACGGGTGATGCTGCTGATCTCGTCACCGCTATTCAAGAACTCGAAGCTGACAGCACGAAGGGTCACTCGTATGCCGACAACTTCTACGCCGTCGTGCGCTCCCACTATTCGCAAGAACGCATGGCCGCCGACTATCTTCGCATCTACCAGCGGGTGCTTGCATGAAGCAGCTGCGCGAAGGCCACTGGCCCATTTTCCTTTTGAGCAGCTTGAGCTCCGTGGCGAATCTCTTTCTTCCCCTGGTGCTGGTGCGGCTGTTAACGCCGGAAGAGATCGGCAGCTACAAGGTCTTCTTCATCTACCTCTCGATCCTTCCCTTCATCGTCATGGCGGGCGGCCCACTGCACTCGGTGTACTACTGGGCGGGCTTTCCGGAGAATGACCGCAAAAGATATCTCAATGCCACCTGGACGCTGACACTCGGACTCTCGGCGCTCATTGCCCTCTTCGGTCTTCCCATCGAGGCCTACCTCGCCTCGCACTTTCACGTCACACCGCTGTTCATGGTGTTCCTGATTCTCGCGGGATTTCTCTGGTCACCCACATCGCACTTCTCCGAAGCTTCTATTGCCCTAGGCAGGCGCAGCACCGGTGCACTCTTCGACACCGGCTTCGAACTTCTCAAAGTTGTCGCGTTCATCATCATTGCTTTAAAGTTTCGCAGCCTCGAGAAGATCTTCGTCTTCTTCGTGGCCATGCTCGTGGTGAAGCTCGTGCTCACGGCCTATCTCAATCGACGCTACAACGACATCCGTCTCAGCTTCGACGGCGACGCCATGAAGAAAGTCATGACATACTCTGGGCCGATCGCGCTCACCGGGTGCCTCGGCGTCTTCATCGAGAAGTTCGACCTCATCCTCCTTTCTGGCTTCATGGACTCCCGTTCCTTCGCCTTCTATTCCATGGGCTGCCTCGCCGTGCCACCGCTCTTTTTACTCGAGATGTCGGTGCAGAAGATCCTCATTCCATCACTCTCTGCTCGCTACATCGCCCAAGAGTGGGAGGCAGCAGCCGTGGATTACCGCAAGGCCGTCGCCGACATCAGCTTTCTGGTCATGCCGTCGGTGTTTGGCCTGTTCGTGTTCGCCGATGCCATCGTCGAGCTCCTCTTCACTGCTTCCTATGCCGAATCAGCGATCTACCTGCGACTCTTCTCACTTAGCTACCTGCTGTTGATGCTCCCCCACGACTCCGTGGCGCGCGCCACCGGCAGGACGACGTGGATCCTCAAAACCTACCTTTTCATCACACCGCTCTCGCTGGTGGTGACCTACTTTTCGGTGCAGCACTTTTCTGCCGCCACGGTCCTCGGTGTCACCATCGCCGTGAAGTTCATCCCGAAGCTCCTGGGCCTGTGGTTCTCGGCGCAGGTCATGCACTGGCAATGGCGAACGATGCTTCCCTGGCGCATCCTCGCTGAACGAGTGATCATCTGCGGCCTATTGTCCGCGCTCTCCCTGCTCATGAAAGGCTTTTTCCCAAGTCCGGTGACCTGGTTCCTCGTGTGCGGTTCGCTCTTCGCCGCGATCTACTTAGGCTTAAGCTACCTGAGAAAGACACCATGAAAGTGATCCATCTCTTTGCTCCGGGCCCTATCGGGGGCGCAGAAAAAGTCGTCGCCAGTGGCGTGAGCGAGCTCGCTCGGCAAGGGGTGGAACTTGAACTCTGGCTGATCCGCGAGGCGCGCAATCCCACTTGGTGTGAAGCGTTTCAGAGTTTGCTCACACCCCAAGTGAAATGCCGAGTTTTTGAGTGCGCCGGGGCCCTTGATCTCTCGCTGATCCGCGAACTGCGGGCCGCGCTGAAAACCCATGCTGGAATACTCCACACTCATGCATTCAAAGCGGCGTTCTACGCATACAGCGCGAAGGCAGCTCAGACGGTGCACGTCCACACACACCACGGTCAAACCGCGCACACATTAAAGGTGCGCCTCTACGAACGACTCGAGCTCGCCATCATGAAGCGTGCCCAGCAGGTCCACGCGGTCTCAACGGCGATGAAGCAGCAGCTCCTCGACCGCAAGGTGACAGCCGTTGAGCTGGTGGAAAATCCACTCGTGTTACAGAATCTGGCGCCACGACTTGAACGCGAGGTCGGTAGCAAATTTCTCTACGTCGGTCGACTTTCGCCGGAGAAAGGCGTCGACGTTCTGCTACAGGCCCTCCAAAAATTCCAACAGACGAGTCCCTGCTCTCTCACGATTGTTGGTGACGGGGCAGAACGAGAACAGCTCGAGAAACTCGCACGGGAGCTCGCACTCAAGCAGGTGGAGTTTGTGGGTTTTCAGAATTCAGTGAAGGATTATCTCACCCGCGCCGATGCGCTCGTGATGCCATCGCGACGGGAGGGACTCCCGCTCACACTTATCGAAGCGCTCTGTGCCGGTCTTCCTGTGATCGCGTCGAGAGTCGGTGGCATTCCGGAATTTGTGGAGCACGGTCAAAATGGTTTTTTGTGTGGGCCAGATGATGTCCCTGCCCTCGCGGCAGTGCTGGAGGAATTCTTGAAGGCCAGAGTTGCGTTGTCGCAAAACGCCCAAGAGAAGGCCCGCTCCGTTTCACAGCGCTTCTCACTGCCTCAGTGGGCCACACGCACCACGGAACTCTACAAAAAAGTTTTGCACCAATCGTAGGCGAGCTGGCCGACCTGGGTTTCGTCGAACTTCAGCTTCATGCGCTCGCGTGCTTTGGCGAGTTGCGCTTGCGACTCCGGACCGTAGCTGATCTGCGAGAGCACCCGCACCCAGTCATCCACGCTCTCGGCCTCGTTGTACATATCGCGTTCAACTTCGGCCCCTTGCACACCCATGGCGGTGCTGATGAGGGAGCGATCCATGGCAAAGGCTTCGACGATTTTTATGCGAGTTCCCGAGCCATAAAAAAGTGGCGCGATGGAAAAAGCGGCCGAGCGGTAGGCGTCCTTGATGTCTTTGACCACACCCAGAAACTGCACCCCTGGGAGTTGCCGGTAGCTCTCGAGCCAGCTCGCATCACCAACACCCGCGATACTAAGTCGTGCCGCGGGCCTCAGTGCAACAACCTTCGTCCAAACGTTATCGAGCAGCCAGCGCAACCCATCACGATTCGGTGGCCAATCAAGACGACCGACAAAAAGAAATGTGTTCGGGTCGACCTCGCTGTGTGAAAGCGGAGACGTGAAATCGAGCCCCAAGGGAATGTACTCCAGCGGGCGCGCAGTGATTTGAGCGAATTTTTGCAGATCTTCCTTCGCAATCGCCGCGACTCCGGCCACCGAGCGCAGCACTTCACCTTCGAAGGACTTCACTTTCAAAGCTTGCGATTGAAGAAACCAGCGCTTGAGCGGAATGCGTGTCTGTTCACTCGCCTTCTCCCACAGCTCGGTCTCCACATTGTGGGCACGTAGAATGAAGCGCGTGCCAGCGCGGCCAACGAGATCGTCTCTAAAGGGTACGGCGGTGTGGAGCCCATCGAGCAGCACGAGGTCGTAGCGGGTTTGATCTAAAAGTGTTCGCAGCTCCGTTTGAAGCTTGCGTCCTTGAAAGGATGAGAACGTGAGCGGGAGTTCGCCAACAGTGATGAGTTTCCAGGCATAGAAAAAGATTTTGCCGAGCTGGGTCTTTGGCATCGTTCGCCTGAGAACGGTGATCTTTGAGACGCCCCAGTGCGCACGCATCTGTGCCACGTCTGTGTTTTCATCGGCGGGACAGATCGCAACCACATCAATCTGAGCGCCGGCCTTTTTCATGGCACGGAGCAACCGATCGGTGGCAATGCGAGCACCGTCGTTAATGGGAAAGGTCCATTTCGGTACGACCCAGAGAATTCTCACCGCTGCGTCTCCCAGGTCGGTGCCAGTGGCTCGGTGAGTGTTTTCACGAGTGCCACGAGGCAAGCGGCGTTGAGAACGATGAAATAGAGAGGGACATTGATCAGCGGAAGACGAAGCTTAAGTTTTTCTAAGACAAACGCAGCGAGCGCGCAGAGATAAAACACAACTTGTCCCAGCACCAGCAAGAGCATCAAGGGACTTTGTGGATTCTTAAAGAGAGCAAGCCCACTCACAGGAATTAACAAGAGACCGAACACCGGCACAAGCCAGCGCAGAATTTTGTGGCTCACCAACTGAAACGTGGCGACGGGAAACTTAAACGGATTAAGAATCTTCCGTGCGTAGAGCATTCCGGCGATCCCGCCGCGTACCACGCGAACGCGCATCTTCCACTCATCGGCACTCTTCTGCGTTGGAAGTTCGTAGCAAACCGCATCGGGCTCGTAGACCACGCGAAAGCCCTTCATCACAAAGGTCAGCGGCTCGGTGAAGTCTTCGATGATGTGCGGTGGCAGCGCCGTATAGAGCGATCGACGAAAGGCGGTGGCGCAACCCACTGATCCGGTGAGTGTCCCCAGCCAGGTCTGTGATCTCTTAATAAGCGATTCGTATTGCCAGTAGAGCCCTTGCCCCGCGGTCATGGAACTCGCCGTATCTTTTTTATAAACCAAGTGGCCAGTGACCATGCCCACGGTCGGATCTGCGAAGTTGCGCACGAGTTTCCGGATGATGTCTGGATGGTATTCGGTAGTTGCGTCAGAAAACAGCACGAGTTCAGTCGTGATCTGGGCGAGCGCTTGGTTGCGGGCTTCGGTTTTACCAACCCGGCCTTCGACGCGGATGAGACGTACGCCCTGCTCTTGGTAACTCTTCACGATGGCATCGGTGCGATCAGTGGATCCGTCGCTCACCACGACGATAGCAAGTTGTTCACGCGGATAGTTCAGGCGCAGACTCTGATCGAGTTTTTGCGCGATCCCCTTTTCTTCATTGTAGGCCGCGATCATTAGCGTCAGCGGTGGTGTTGCCGTATTTTGCTGGACCTCTTTGCGCCGAAGAGCACCCAGCACCACGACGAGCACCGGATACCCGGCGTAGACGTAGATCGGAATCAACACAAGGATGAGGGCCAGGGTCAACATTGTTTAAGCTCGCGCCCCGTGGGCGGCCTTCGCGTGAGTGATCGAAATGGATAACAAGATATAAGGATACAGCAGATACGTGTGGGAGAGAAAACTAATCGCCACACCATAGCCGAGAATCGCCAAAAAATATTCGGGTTCCGTCTCGCGGATCGACCACGCGCACAGAGCGCTGTAGACCCACAGCGACAGCAGCAAGACAAGTGCGACCGGGCCGCCTTCCGCGAGGGCCAACACCCACGTCGAGTGCGCCGTCATATGCTCACTTTCCGATCCGGTGTTGCCATCAGGCACGTAGGCCGGAAGATTTTTTTGAAATCCCCAGAACCCAACGCCAAAGATCGGGTTTCGCACGGCCATGTTCAAACCCGCACGCCAGTAAAGAATTCGGTTTGACGTCGAGCCCTCGATGTCGCTGGCATCGCGGTTCATGAGGCTAAACGCTGCAAACGTGCAGACGAGGCCACCCACGATCATGGCCGCGAGCACTTTCTTGTTTTTCACTTGCACCATGCCCCAGGCACCAAAGATCGCAAAAAGACCGAGCAGCGCTCCCCGCGACTGGGACTTCCACACGAGGAAACTCATCACGAATAGCATCAGTGCCGACAGCAGCCAGTTGTAGGGTTTGAGATTCGTCTTCCAGAGAAAGAGAATCACAAAGGGGATCGCCAAGACAAAAATCGCCGCGATGTCGTTGGAGTTTGACAGGATTCCCACACTCTCCAGGCGCTGTGCGGACATGTCCTCGAGCGTGCTCTCCGAGATGGTGAGGGTCTTGTAAAAACTCACGAAGCACTTTTCCACGATGGCGATAACGAAGACGAGCTTGATCGGCAAAAGATCGCGTTCCGACTCCAGCGCATTTTGAATGAGGATAAAGAGGATCACGCCTTTGATGAAAACTTCAGAGTACATCAACATCGCCGTGTCCACGTGGCCAGAGAAGAACCCGGACATGAACATCCACACGGAGAATGCGAGGAGCAAGAAAGTTCCGGCATTGAAGCGCAAGTACCACTGCCGTTTGATCGCTTTATGTCCGAGGATCACTATGAGGGCAAGTATCGAAGCGTCTCGTGGCATCGACGACATGAGGGGATCCGTGAAGGTCTCCCATGGCCGCGACATGAGCAACATGAGGAGGAAGCCCACCGCAAACTTCGGATGCAACAAGGAAAGGGAGATGAGCACGGCGAACTCGATGGAAAAGAAGATCCCCGCAAGCCCCCAGGACTGGACGAAGAAACCAAATGCTGAAAGCAAGAAGACGAGCAACATCCCGACGAAGAGTTGGCGCTGCTTCTGGTTAATCTTTTCGCGAAACGCCGGGGCGTCTTGGAACCACAGGAAGATGAAACCCAATGTGACAAGGCCCCAGAAGAACTGATGCGAATCGAGGACGAACTGTCGAAATTCGATCAAGTCTCACTCCCACCCCGTGATAGAAATGAGAGTTTCGTTTTGAGATACGGCAATTTCACCGGCTTCGCGCCATTGATCGCCGGAAGCTCGCCGAGATAGATGGTGCCGAGGCGGGCCACTTCTTCCATCGCCTTCTCGTGGCGCACCGGACGCAATGCCTCTTTGACGTAGACGTAGATGAAGGCGAAGACGAGTCCAAGGAGGAAGCCGAGGCTCGCGAAGAGTCGCTTCTTGGGCCACTGGGGTGACACTGGAAGTTGCGGGCTCTTGATGATGCCGATGTAGCCTTCCACTGAGCGCTTCTCGATGTCGAGAGCGATGTTGAAGTCGTGGTACTTGGCGTAGAACTTACTCGACAGCTGCTCAGAGACCACCTTGTTGTGCTGGAAGGCCACCGGCTGCGTATCGATCTTCGTCGAGATGTCTTTAAGGTCAAACTCTTTGAGCCAGTTCAGGATCGTCTCGCGGCGCTCACGCAGGGCCATGATGCGCGGATGCGTATTCTTGAGCTGCGTGCCTAGGGCATCGATGTTGGTGTTAAGTTTGATGAGTTCTTCTTTCAAAACCTCGGGAGACTTCGAGGCGAGCGCTTTCTCGCTACCGCGCGAACTGAAACTCTGAGAGGCGTTAAACGAGTTCAGCTTGTTGATCATCACTTCTTTCACCAGCTCAATCGTATTGATACGTTTGCTGATGATGTGGTTATTCACAATTTTGAGTACGTCCTCGGCGACTTTCTTGGCGATGTGAGGATCGGAGCTGCTGAAGCTGATCTGGTAGCTCTGTCCGCCGGTAGAAAAGTAGCTAAAGCGGTCGCGCAGCTGCTGGCGCTGACGTGCGAGTTCACGCTCATCTTTAGTATCAGTGTAGAACTCGTAACGTCGTCCAATCTGATCGACCACGTCGTCGCTGATCGCTTCCTTCACCATCGAATCGATGGCGAAGCGCATCTCCGGGATGTTGAACGTATCGGGGATGATGCCTGAGATCAGCGGGCTCTGGAAATATTTGGAGTAGACGTTAATCTCGAAGGTGGACACGTACTGCTTCTCGATCCAGAACGTCAGTTGCACGAAGAAGGCCACGGAACAAAAGCAGATCGCCGCGATGGCCAACTTGTAGCGCCCGATCGCTTGGGTGACGTCTCTGATGAAGACCTTGTCTGCGCTCACTGGACACCTCCATTGATCACCATGCCAAGGACAGGAATCTTCTTGTCCCGCAGAAGGTCACTCACATCATGGGCACCGCTATCGATGGAGTCATAGGTGCGCACCATGACGGCGGCGTCGATGTTGACCTCAGGAAGCATAAGCGTTGCTGTGCGCGACGGAACCGGCAGGTCGATGAAGATCGTATCGTAGTCAGTTTCCACGTCGGCCATCACGGACTTCAGGGCCACCAACTGTTCTATGGGACTCAAATCTTTCAAACGGTTCATGCTCTTCAAACTGAGATAGTCCACACCTTCAATACGTTGTTCTGTGGTGCCACAATCGAGCACTAAGATCTTGCGTTGGTAGAGCTTCCCGAGCTGCGGGATGACTGTAGCAATAAACGTCGTCTTACCCTCACCCGGAAGTTCCGAGAGCACCACCACGGTCTTCGCTTTCCGCTCCCGGAGGGCGAAATCAAGATTGCGGACAACGGTATTCAAGGGCGTCATGCCGGTGGCATCAACATTCATTCAGTTCTCCTCGGTGGCGCCTTATAGCTCATCCTTAGACAAACCGAACCAGGCCCAGAATATTTTACATAGACGATAGACATAATTACTTGAAATCTTTAGTCTCGCCTTTATGTCGAATAAGGAAAAGACCATCATCCTGCTCTTGTGTGACGTTGCGTTCATTTATATTGGAATGCTCCTGTCGCTATTTCCTTATGCCCCCGGGACTGATTTCGCGGGTCACGCCTACGCCCTCTCCCTCATCGTTCCTCTGTGGCTTCTCATGTATTTCACGGAAGGACTCTACACTCTTAAGACATTGAATCCCGCCGAACTGCCGATCTCGCTGATCCGCGCGACGGCTTCTGCCTCGTTCCTCTCTTTCGTCTTCATGTATTTCGCTCCTCGCGAGCTCCACGATTACAACTCGGGCTCTCGCCTGCTCGTGATCGCGCTCATCGTGCCGTACATGATTTTCGAATCCCGCAAATTCTTTTTCTCTTTTCTTTCTACTGAGAGCCGGCTCAGAAAAACCGTGCTCATTGGCTCACTAGAGACCCTCGACATCGCCCGCGAAGAAATCGCGAAGAAGCCCTACCTCGGCTACAAAATCATCAGCGAAGTGGTCCCGTCGGACACCGCCAACTTCTCGATCCCGCCGGGCACCCAGCTCATCGCCATCGAACGGAATATCATCCAAGACCGGGAACTCTACCAGCGCGTCTTCGGTCTCCTGGGTACGGGCATCGAGATCATGGACCTCGCCAAGTTCACAGAAAAAATCTCCGGTAAAATTCCGGTGGCGTCTATCGACCAGACTTGGTTCGTGGAGTACTGCGGAGTCCAGAACTCGGTGAGCTACGACCTCTTGAAGATTCTGCTGGATCGCGTGGTCGCCACGCTGCTGCTGGTTCTGTTACTTCCCGTGGCAGTCATCCTTTTTCCTGTGCTCTTTATCTTCCATGGCGGCCCGATCTTCTTTAAGCAACAGCGCGTGGGCATGAACAACAAGACCTTCACCCTCTACAAGTTACGAACGATGGTGGTGAACGCCGAGAAAAACGGCGCCCAGTGGGCCAAACCTGGCGACGCACGCATCACGCGAATAGGCTCGTTCCTGAGAAAGACTCGCTTGGATGAACTTCCGCAGTTGATCAACATCTTCCGCGGAGAGATGAGCCTCGTGGGCCCGCGCCCGGAGCGCCCAGAAATCATCCGTGACCAACTCGGCCCCCAGATTCCTTTCTACAATCTTCGTCATCTCGTGAAACCCGGGGTGACCGGCTGGGCGCAGGTGACTTTCCGCTACGGGTTCACCATTGAAGATTCAAAAGAGAAGCTCCAGTTTGACCTTTATTATGTGAAGAACCGCGATCTCTGGCTGGATATCCTCGTGATCATCAAGACCATCAAAACGGTCATCACCGGTGCCGGGCAATGATCTCTAAATAGAGCCTATACTTTTTACTCATCTATTATTCAGATCACCAGTGTGCGCTTATTTTTCTTCAATCTCGGCATTTCCTATGGGAATGAAGCCGCATGAAAACATTATTTTTTGCCCTCGTCGTTCTTCCCTCTTTCGCTCTGGCGCTTGAGTCACCCTTTGAATCCACGGTGAATGGCATCACCATCGGCAACGCCCATGAGGTGACGGCCGGTGTATTGCGTGGAAGTGAGCCCGCAAAGAAAGTCAGTGAGCTAAAAGACTATGGCGTTGATGAAGTCATTATCTTCAAGTCCCAGACTAAAACTGAAGTCGATGAAGAACTCTTGGCCTTGAAGGCACTCTCCATCAAGTCTCACCACATCCCTTTCAAATGGAAAGGTCTTGAGAGCCCACAGATCGCTTGTGAGCAAATCGTAAAGGCTTTGCAGATTATACGCCGGGCCCAGAAAGCGAATCGTACCGTGTTCTTCCACTGCACCGTGGGTGAAGACCGCACCGGCATGCTCGCTGGCCTCCTTTCCATGGAAGCCAATGGTCTCTCAACAGAGGCCGCCTGGAAGGACGAAATGTGTGCGAACGGCTACGCTGACGGCAACAAACAGAAGCCATGGCACGTCTCAAGCGCCATTCATAAAGAGCTGACCCCGCTGTTCTTCGCTTTGGCCGCAAAAGTTGAGGCGGGCGAAACACTCTCGATGGCTTCTTGCGCTGGCATTAATCCACGCCCAACCACTCGTACCTGCAAGAAGTAATATTTTCACAGGGGGCAGCCGGACCGTATGGCCATTGGTAACTAGCTGTTACCAACCAATCAAGGAGCCCCCCTATGAAAACGATCTTTGCTCTCGCCCTGTGCTTCGTTTCGTCATTCGCCTTCGCGCAACGGACCACCGGTCTTTCTTGCGATGGCAGCACTATGATCGACGTGCGCGGCCGTGAAGTTCACCGCTTCTCATTTAGCTCAGACTGCATGGAAGCCATCCAGCAGGCGCGCAATTCTCGCGGTCGTTTCTGTGATCGTTCTGTGATGATGAACGTCCAAGGCGAACGTCTTGCCGATTACACCTTCTCTTCTGACTGCAAAGAAGCTCTCTCTTCAGCAAGCAACAACCGCTACGGCATCTCATGCAATGGCCGTGACATGCTCGATCGCAATGGCCGCACCATCCAGAGCTTCTCTTTCTCATCTGATTGCCAAGCCGCTATCCTCGAGATCACCAACTCACGCGGTCTCTACTGCAACGACAGAGACTTAAACGATGTGCGCTTCGGCCTCATTCACCGCTTTAACTTCAGCTCAGATTGCAAAGTAAGTCGCGAAACAGCTGCTCGCACAGGTCGCTTCTGCGATGGCGCAGACCTTCATGACGCCGCTGGCAACCTTCTGCGCCGCTTTACTTTCAGCTCAGACTGCCGCAACGCTCTAAACAATTTCTAATCTGACTTTCTGCTGGGGGGCATTTGCCCCCCTTTTTTTTGTTACAACGTTTGGCCAACATATCCTGACATCAATTCACATCACTCCTCACCAGGCCTAAAGTCCTCCCACTGCACATCCTGAGGAGGATTCATGAAATTTGTTTCTGCCATTGCGGCACTTTCACTCTCGCTTTCTGCTTTCGCCTTTGAACTTCCCGTCGGCGGCTTTGACGCCCTCGCGATTAAATCAACTCCACAATTTACCGCCGTTGAAGCTCCGCTCTTCGAAGGTATCGTGAAGCTTTCTAACTGCTCTGGCTCTTTGATCATTTTCGAAGGTCAGCCTACCGATCAGAAAGCTCTCGTCATGACAAACGGTCACTGCTTGGGTCTTCCTGGCGGCTTCTTGAAGCCGGGCCAAGTGATCGTGAACCAAGCGGTGAATCGCTCGATGAAAGTTTACGATGCCAACATGAAGCTCCATCCCATCAAAGCAACGAAGATTGTATACGCAACGATGACCAACACAGACGTCACTCTCTACGAGCTCGACGCGACTTACAATCAAATCCTCGCAGCTTCTGGCGTGCGTCCATTGCTTCTCGCCACCAACCGTCCCTTGGCCGGAACTAAGATCGACATCGCTTCTGGCTACTGGGATCGTAACTGGTCATGCGACATCGACGGCTTCGCCTTCAGCTTGCGCGAAGGCGACTGGACGTTCACTGATTCAATTCGTTACGACCAAGCTTGCGACACCATCGGTGGAACTTCAGGTTCTCCGATCATCGAGCACGGTCAGCGCATCGTGATTGGTATCAACAACACGTCGAACGAAGACGGCGCACGTTGTACTTTGAACAATCCATGTGAAGTGGATGAAGCTGGTCGCGTCGTGATCATTAAGCAGCGCTCTTACGGTCAGCAGACTTACCAGATCAACGGTTGCGTTGATGCTAACTTCAAGCTCGACCTCGCTCTCTCTTCTTGTACTCTCCCAAAATAAGACGTCCAAAAATTGAAAGCCCCGCAAACTAAGCGGGGCATTTCAATTTGGTGAATGTGGTAGGTTGATGCTCTTCACGGGGGACCTTCTCCGAGATGCATCGGATCCCCGTTCTCCGCGTATCCGTGGGCACCAAACGTACCGGCCCCATCATCTTCACCAGAACTCCCCCAGACATTTTCTGCTCGTGTAGTTCTAGCTAGAGGGCGCAGCGTACGGACAACAGTCATCAAGGCCTCCTCGGTCTTCGTGAGAACCCAGTATGAAGCTGTTTTGCCCCAGCACCAAATTTCGCAAAATCTGAAATTTCTGGGACGAACTATTGATGAGTTAACTAGGTATCAAGAAGGAATATTGAGGGGTTTCGCAGAGATAGTTGGCACTAGCGCCCTAAAACGACGTTTTTCACGGTCTTTTTTCCCCACCAAAAACCATCCACCGTGAGCTTCTGGGCCTCCGTACGGTAGTTGGAATCCTTCAAAAGCTCCCGGCGCAACTTCTTCATCTGATACCAAGGGATCTGCGGAAAAAGATGATGCTCGAGATGCCAGCCTGAGCGCAGCGGATACAAAAAGAAATCCACGATGAAAGGAAAGTCGTGCGTGAGCGTCTTTTCTTGCTCTGTCTGCGCGTTCTCGCCGGTGTGCTCGCCAACGCCATGCCAGCGAATCAAAAGCGGTGTGATGGTCAGAAACGCTAACGCCCAAAGAGCGAGCAAATGGAAACCAAAACCCAAGGCAAAAGCTGGTGCGAGAAGAAGCACCCAACCCAGGAGCGTGCACAGCAGGTCTTCCCCACTGGCCGCGCGAATATCACCGGCCTTCACTCGTTCTTGAATAAATTTTTGTAAGTAGATCAGCGAACGAATCGTGCTCTGGCCGGTGAGATCGTTGATGATGTTCTTCTTCAAGCGATCTTCCTGAACTCCATAACCAATCTGAGCGCCGTGATAGAACGCCACCTCTGGGTCCTGCTGGGGATCACCGGAGAACTTGTGATGCTTGAGATGAATGTAGCGATAGTCTTTGAGATTCATCACGATGGGTGCCGCAAAGAGCGCTTGCCCTAAGCGATCGTTCCAAACATTTGAGGGCATGAGTAAGCGATGGGCCGCTTCGTGCATGAGAATGGAGAAGTGATTTTGAAACGCGGCGATGATGAAGAGGGCGAAGGGCCAGGCCAGCGGTCCCCAAACTGAGGCGGCGTAGGCCGTGAGCCAGATCCCGCCGTACATGAGGGCGACGGTGAAGAGCGAGGCGGGCCAGTTTTTTTCTGCGTGAGAGCGCAGCAAGCTTGCATCAACACTTCGAGCGAGATCGTACTTGCTGCTCATGAGAAACTAGTTACTCTTCTGGCGAGCGGCGATGGAGAAGTTCTTCGCGCCGGCGTTGCGGCCGATGTCCATGACTTCGAAGGCCGATGTCAGCGACGAGTTTCCGTCCCCTTCAAGGATGATGGAATCCGTTTTCATCTCGGCCAGCGCCTTGGTGATTTCCTCACGCAGGTTCGCCTTGTCGACGACCTTGCCCGACACGGCGATGGTGCCTTCTTTCGACAAAGAGACGATGACCATCTGGTTAGGCTTCTCGCTCACAGCGCTGCTCTCGGGAACATTCACATCCAGACCCGACTCGAGTGCCGCAGACGAACTCACCATGAAGATGATCAAGAGCACCAGCATGACATCGATGAGCGGTGTCATGTTGATTTCGGAAACGATGCTATCGTCGCCGTCGTTATTTTTCTGGCTCAAAGCCATAACTACTTCCCTTGGCGACGAGCGATGAGCAAGAGCTCCGCGGCGTCTTCCAGTTTAAGACGGAAATCCTGGGCGATGCTATTCACGCGAGTCTGCAAGAAGTTGTAGAACAAGAGTGCCACCACCGCCACGATGATGCCGGCTGCGGTCGCGATGAGAGACTCTGAGATACCGGCCGCAACGACCGAGAAACCACTCTTACCTGATGAGCCGATCGCTTTGAAAGATTCCATGATCCCTAGAACCGTTCCGAACAATCCTACGAATGGTGCAGAAGAAGCAATCGTTCCTAACACCCACAAGTGCTGGCGCAGGCCTGCGTTGGTTTCAGAGAGTCGACGAGAGAGGCGGTCCCCCATTTCTTCTTTCGTGAGGGCGACATCCGTCAACACTTCGTGGGGACGAGCAATCAACGTCGTCGATCCTTGGAACGCCGTCTTCACATCAGCGACACGCGCACTGGCCAGTGCTGACTGCACGTCAGCGGCAACTTTCTGGTACTCCTTGGCGAAGCCGCGCAGAAAGAAAATTTTGTAGAGAGCAATTGTCCACACCAAGACTGAAAACACGAGGAGTGGATACATGATGAATCCACCTTGATGAAAGAGGTCCATACCGGTCATAAAAAACTCCTGTGCAAAAGCAATAAATTGAAACAAGTATAACGCGAAAGCAGTAGCCTGAATCTCAGATTCTTGATTCTGCCTAAACTGCTCAGGATTATTTTTTATCTTTTTTCAGTTATTGCTCCGCAGGAAAGTAATATCTAAAAGCCAAGCCCTAATGACGCTGTGACAAAGGTATCACCGTGACGGGTTCTTCCCTTCCCCGGATAGATGTCATCTGTTGCTTCTAGATGACGTATCTCCCAACGCAACAAAGCCCCTTCTTCAAACGTGTGATCAATGTTGGCAGAAACTCCGAAAACGCGAAACCCACCGGCCGTTCCCGTAGGGTTTATGGCACCTTTATGATCGTGAAAGTATTCAAGACGACCCGCTGCGGCCCAAGCTTCTTTAAACCTCCAACGCCATTGTGAGGATGTCGCTCCCCAAGCCAGGGCCTGCTCTTTTCCAGGTACATTTTGCGTGCCTAGATCTATCGCTCCCTTCCAATCGACTTTCTCGCCTGGGATTTCAAGATGAAGATTTTGGTACGTCCGAAGACCTGAAGTTTGTCGGCCGGGGAAAAGTTCGTGACCCACTTGCGTGTTGTAGGTCAGCGCCTTATCGCCGAAGCGCCACACATATTGTGTCCCGACGGCTTTGCCACTGTTGTTCTCGCGGATATTTTGCCAGCCGTTGAGAAGATGGAGTTGCCAGTTTTTGCCTGAGAGGCGCAGGCCTGTGGTGTAGTAAGGAACGTAATCAAGTTGCAAACTGCGAGAGTAGGTCCAGTTGTCTTTTGAGATCCACGATTCGTTACCAATATGTCCCAAATAGATGCCCGCATCTAACCAAAGTTCATCCGACAATTTAATGCCAGCATACGCCTCTTGCAGATGCTTCAGTCCTTCGCCTTGCTTCGGTTCAGCGGCGTAGTTAATGTCCACACTGTCACCGTGCTGAAGGGTGAGCACTCCCCGCTTTCTTCCCTGTTCGATCTTGGCCCCCAACATCGCCAGGTTGATGCCAACGGCATCGTGCTTTAAAGGTTGCGTGGTGTATGAGCGCTCTTTACTTTCTGGGCGATTAAAATCCCAGGCGTAGTAGGTGTCGACGAATCCTTGCCAGGTCACGAGGGGAGCTACTGCGAAAAGAATATTTTTATTCATGAGAATCCTCCGTGTCTGAAGTATCAGAGGAGGAAGCGTTAAAAAGGCGTGAAAATGCCGCTTTTTACACCGTTTTAACACCACAGGCTTTCTCTTTTCCGCCGTTTTACTCGCGCGAGGTCGAGAATGAGTTCAATCACAAGGAGCTCCTATGCCTCGCCAAGATATTCTCACCCTCATCATATACTTCAGTGTCTTGTTGGCAATCGCTTACCCTTTGGCAAAAATCATGGCGAAGGTTTTAGAAGGCCAGATCCCTTTCTTTCTTCGTTGGCTGACTCCCGTTGAAAATTTTTGTTACCGCCTCGCAGGAATAAATCCAAGCATCGAACAAAAAGCGATCCCTTATCTTAAAGACCTGCTGGTCTTTAACTTAATCGGGTTCATTTTTCTTTTCGTAGTGCTGCTCCTGCAAGGAGTCCTGCCACTGAACCCACAAAACTTCGCGGGTCTATCATGGCATCTCGCCTTCAACACGGCCGTGAGCTTTGTCACCAACACCAATTGGCAGGCCTACAGCGGTGAGGCGGCTCTATCAAACTTTTCTCAGATGATTGGACTCACGACACAGAACTTTGTTTCGGCGGCCACGGGGCTTGCCATCGTCGCTGTCATCGCGCGCGGTCTCTCGCGCAAGGTCGATGGCCGCTTGGGCAATTTTGCCGCTGATCTCGTGCGCGGTACACTCTACATCCTTTTGCCATTGGCGTTTGTCTGGGCCGTGCTTCTCGCGAGCACCGGCGTGGTGCAGTCTTTCAGTTCATTCCCAACCGCCACAACGCTTGAAGGTGCAGATCAGGTGATACCTTTGGGCCCGGCCGCGAGTCAGATCGCGATCAAGCAACTTGGCACCAATGGCGGTGGTTTCTTCGGAGTGAACTCCGCTCATCCCTTTGAGAACCCCACGCCGTTCTCGAACTTCCTGCAAGTCTTAGCGATCCTCTTACTTCCTGTAGCACAAGTGTTTGCGCTTGGGTTTATGCTTGGTCGACCGAAGGAAGGCCGCGCTATCTTAGCTGCGATGTTTTTACTTTTCATTCCTATGCTAGGCCTTGCTCTCTGGGCCGAGCATCAAGGTGTGCCCGGTTTAGGTGCGACCATGGAAGGTAAAGAAGTTCGTCTGGGTGTCACTGAGTCCGTGCTTTGGGGTGTGGCCACCACGGCCGCATCAAATGGATCAGTGAATGCCATGCATTCGTCTTTCACTCCATTAGCAGGCTTAGTTTTTATTTTCCAAATGCTCACCGGTGAAGTGGTCTTCGGCGGTGCGGGCGCAGGCCTCTACGGCATGGCGCTTTACGCGATCATCACTCTCTTTCTTGCGGGCCTCATGGTGGGACGATCTCCCGAATGGCTCGGCAAAAAAATTGAGGCCTATGAAGTGAAGCTTGCCCTCATCGCGCTCTTGATCCCCAGTACGCTTATTCTCATGGGGACTAGTCTGGGTCTCATTATGCCTTGGGGGCTTGGAGCACTCGCACACCAAGGCCCGCACGGACTCTCGGAACTTCTCTATGGTTTCGCCTCCACGGTCGGTAACAACGGCTCGGCCTTCGCAGGTCTTGGTGCCGGCAGCCCTGCACTCAATACGATTTTCGGGTTTTGCATGCTGATCGGTCGCTTTGTCGTGATCATCCCCATCGTGTTGATCATGGGAAGTCTCGGCGCCAAACGCGCGGTTCCACCATCGAGCGGAACATTTCCGACCGACGGTCCGCTCTTCGTTGTTCTGCTAGCAGGTGTCGTGCTGATCTTCGGCGCACTCACCTTCTTCCCGGTCTTAGTGTTAGGCCCGATCGCTGAACATTTTCTCATGCTCGCTGGCAGCACATTTTAAGGAGTGACCATGAAAACCGCACAACCGCTATTTAATCTCCACGATGTGCAACGAGCGACCGTGGATAGCTTCATCAAACTCAATCCGCAAACCCAGTGGAAAAATCCTGTCATGTTTGTGGTGTTCATCGGCGCCATTCTCACCACGGGTATTACCATGGTGCACTTCAGTGGTTTCAATCTGCAAATATCTATCTGGCTTTGGTTCACGGTCCTGTTTGCGAACTTTGCCGAGGCGCTTGCTGAAGGGAAAGGCAAGGCGCAAGCGGAAGCTTTGCGATCGGCGAAGCAAAACCTCACCGCTAAAAAGCTTGAAGGCAAAACTGAATCCACCGTAGCGGCGAATCTTCTTAAAAAAGGTGACCTCTACGTTTGTGTCGCCGGCGATATGATTGCCGCCGATGGTGAAGTCGTCGAAGGGATTGCCTCGGTGGATGAAAGTGCTATCACCGGTGAATCAGCGCCGGTAATTCGCGAATCTGGTGGTGATCGCTCGGCCGTGACGGCCGGGACTCGTGTGCAATCCGATCGCATCGTTGTTCGTGTGACGGCAGCTCCCGGCGAATCCTACATTGATAAGCTCATCGCTTTGGTGGAAGGGGCCACTCGCCAGAAAACTCCCAACGAAGTGGCTTTGAGCATTTTGCTCGTTGCCCTCACGGCCGTGTTCTTTCTTGCCGTCGTCACACTCAAAGGCTTCATCGCCTATAGCTCGGCTGATGCCGCTGTCCGCGCCTCCTACTCTATTCCTGTGATGATCGCTCTCTTGGTATGCCTCATCCCCACGACCATCGGTGGACTTCTGTCGGCGATCGGGATTAGCGGTATGGAAAGACTTTTGCGCAAAAACATTATTGCGAAATCCGGTAAGGCCGTTGAAGCGGCCGGAGACGTGGATGTGCTCTTGTTGGATAAAACCGGCACGATCACGTTAGGTAATCGCATGGCCCACGAATTCTTCCCGGCCTCGCATGTGAGTAAAGATGAACTCGCCAGTGCCGCCATGCTGTGCTCGGCGAAAGACGATACTCCTGAAGGGCGCTCCATCGTCCAACTCGCAGAAGCTCGCTACCAAGTGAAAGCGGACTTCTCTGGAGCGACACTCGAGTTCATTCCCTTCTCTGCTGAAACACGCATGAGTGGACTCAACATCGAAAACGCCCAAGGCCGCCGCGAGCTGCGCAAGGGGGCGAGTGATGCCGTGGAACGTTTTGTGAAAAACCTCGGTGGTGATTTTCCTGACATGGTCAAGAACCAAGTCCGTGCCGTCGCTCAAGAAGGCGGCACACCGCTGGTGGTTTGCGAAGGCGCCAAAGTCTTAGGCGTGATTCAACTGAAAGACATCGTCAAGGCCGGGATCAAAGAGCGCTTTGCTCAACTTCGCCGCATGGGAATTAAAACCGTGATGATCACCGGTGACAACCCACTTACCGCCGCCGCGATTGCTGCTGAAGCAGGCGTAGATGATTTTTTAGCCGAGGCCACACCGGAAGCCAAACTCGCACGTATTCGCAAAGAACAACAAGAAGGCCATATGGTGGCGATGGTGGGTGATGGCACCAACGATGCTCCGGCATTGGCACAAGCAGACGTGGGTGTCGCCATGAATACCGGCACCCAGGCCGCACGTGAAGCGGGTAATATGGTGGACTTGGATTCCAATCCCACCAAGCTCATTGAAGTGGTGGAAACCGGCAAACAACTCTTGATGACTCGCGGAGCGCTTACGACTTTCTCGATTGCAAACGACGTCGCAAAATACTTCGCCATTCTACCAGCGATCTTCGCCGGCATTTACTTGGTCAATGGCGTGGGTTCACTTGAAGCACTCGACATCATGGGGCTGCACTCTCCTGAAAGTGCGATCCTCTCAGCGGTTATTTTCAATGCACTTATCATCGTCGCTTTGATTCCACTGGCGCTGAAAGGTCTGACCTATCGTCCACTGGGGGCCAAAGAAATCTTGGCACGTAATTTAGTCTTGTATGGTTTGGGTGGTTTGATCGTACCGTTTATCGGCATCTGGCTGATCGATCGTGTGTTGGTCTTATTGAATTTGGTTTAAGGAGTGCTTATGAACATGCTTCGTCTTTTTCTTGCTCTCACACTACTCTGCGGCGTTCTCTATCCTCTGAGTGTAACGGTCGTGGCGCAAACACTCTTCAGTGAGAAAGCCCAGGGCTCACAGATCAAAGTTGACGGGAAGTTGGTGGGCTCCACTCTTCTTGCCCAAAAATTTGTGGGAGAAAGTTACTTCCACCCCCGTCCTTCGGCAGGAGATTACGCTACGGTTTCGAGTGCGGCTTCACAGCACTCGCCAACTCATAAAGCAGGAACTCTCGCGAGAGAAGAGCGCCGCATGGCCCAACCTTCCGCTGGCGTCGATGCGTGGACCACGTCCGGCTCAGGCCTTGATCCCCATGTCTCTTTGCAAACCGCCCTCACGCAAATTCCACGAGTCGCTGCAGCGCGCGGCATGGCGCCAGAGGAGTTAACGGCCCTCATTGAGAAGTTTTCCGAAGGACCCACTTTAGGTATCTGGGGACGTTCACGGGTGAATGTCTTAGAATTAAACCTAGCGATTATGAATAAGGGAAGAGATGCCAACGCCGGAACAGCTCCTCAATAGTCTCAAGCGCCAGGATTCGCGCCAGGGACAGGGCCGTCTTAAAATTTATCTCGGCATGGTGGCGGGCGTAGGGAAAACCTACGCCATGTTGAAAAGCGCTCATCAACTGAAGTCACAAAACATTGACGTGGTGGTGGGCTATATCGAAACCCACGGCCGCTTGGATACCATCGCCCAAATCGGCGACCTCGAAGTCCTCCCTCGTCTCAAGCTGCATCACCGAGATGTCGAGATGGAGGAGTTCGATCTCGACCTCGCGCTCAAAAGAAAACCTACTCTCGTGCTCGTCGATGAACTCGCTCACACCAATGTGCCAGGTTCTCGTCACCCGAAACGTTACCAAGACGTGCTGGAGCTTTTGGGCCGTGGCATTGATGTGCACACCACGCTCAATGTGCAGCACTTGCAAAGTCGTGCTGATACCGTGGCGCAAGTCACCGGTGTCATCGTGCAAGAGATTGTTCCCGACTCACTGATTGATCGCGCCGACGATATCATTTTTATTGATCAAGACCCCGATGAAGTCATTGCGCGTCTTCATCAAGGAAAAATTTATCCCCCCGAGAAAGCACTCGCGGCGGCGGGCAATTTCTTCAAGGAAGATAATCTTACGGCTCTTCGCGAGATTGGCCTGCGCCTTATGGCCGAACGCGTGGATCATGAACTCACCGAGATGAAGACACTGCAGGGGGTGCCTCGCGGCGCTCGCCCACACCATCGTTTGGTGGTCGCCGTCTTCGCCTCACCCTTCTCTGAATATCTCGTGCGATGGACACGCCGGCATGCTTACGCTTTGAATTGCACCTGGTCTGCCGTTTATGTGCGAACGTCAAAGCCCATGTCAGACGAAGAAGAGGCTCTTCTACGCAAAAACCTGGAAACGGTTCGTGATCTCGGCGGAGAAGTTTTAGAAATCCAAGACGATGATATTATCCAAGGCATTTTACGTGGTGTGCGCGAGCAAGAGGCAACGCAACTTGTTTTAGGAAAGCCCCGCGAGCGCGGCTGGTGGTGGTTCTGGAAAAAACATATCACTCACTCCCTAATCTACGGACAGACATTGGTGGATGTCCACGTGGTCTCACCACCTGAGCACACACTCAAGTCTGTGCGCATGCCTACCAAGAGTGGCTTCGTGATCAATTGGCCAAGGCCAAGCGCCGTCGGCAATTCACTGCTCGCAGTAGGAGTCGCCACCCTTATCAATCTCGCGCTTTTAGACTACGTGGCCTACCACGCCTTAGGCATCGTCTACATGCTGACGTTTTGTTTGTCCGCGATATTTCTTAAGCATTTTTCTCTCGCTCTCGCGGCGGGACTCTCCGCGATCTTGTGGAACTTTGTATTCATCCCTCCACGCTTCACCTTTGCCATCACGGCCGGCGAGGACTGGCTCATGCTCCTGATGTATCTCGTCACCGCCAGCGTCATCGGAACGTTCACTCGCCAGCTACGTCTTTCGGAAAGTCGCTTGCGTGAACAGGGCGAACGCACGGAAGCCCTCTACCGCATGACCCGAACACTCGCGAGTGCACGTGATGCCAGTGAAGCCATTCATCGCTCACTTGAGCAATTAAAGTCGGAACTCGATGTGGAAGGCAGTGTGTGGGTGCTCGAAGGCAAGCAGCGATTGGAAGAGGCTCGCCAGCAGGGGAATTTTCATCCGAATGACAAAGAATGGGCCGCTTTGCAGTGGTCTTTTCTGAATCGCCAACCCGCTGGTCGTTTCACCGACACCCTCCCCGCCGTTAAAGGTCATTACATTCCTCTGATGGATCAAACTGGTGTGTGGGGAATGCTTGCGATCGATACCACCCCCATGAAAGAACTCGGCACGGAGTCACTCGCCTTGGTGCAGGCGATTTCCCAGCAACTTTCATTTGCCCTTGGACGCGATGATCTCTTCCGCCAATTACAAACCCGTCATGTGAGAGAAGAGTCGGAAAAAATTTATAAGACACTTCTTAATTCTGTATCTCACGAGCTACGTACACCATTAACAGCAATCCACGGTTTTGCAGATGCACTGGCATCCCGCGGAAGTGATCCGCAGGTCCCAGAGTTGGCGCGCGAAATCAGTCAGAACGCGGGCCGCCTCGAGCAGGTCGTAAAAAACTTCCTCGACATGGGACGGATTGAAGCCGGTCAGTTAAAACTGCAAAAACGGGAAGTGGATGTCGAAGAACTCGTGCGGGGTGTTTGGGCACGACTCAAATCACAAGTCGAACAGCGGCAGGTGCAATTCCAGTTTCCGGCCACACCTATCGTGATCCCGGCCGATAGCGTATTGCTCGCCCAGGCGATTGAAAACGTCCTTAAGAATGCTCTGACCTACACGCCCGCGGATGCCATTATCAATGTGCAACTCACCAGCGATGGGTTACAGGCCCGACTCACCATCAAAGACAACGGGCCAGGCCTAGGCGTTGAACCCGCCAACGTGTTCGAGAAATTCTGGCGCGGCAATCCTGGCAAAACTGGCGGCACAGGACTTGGACTTTCTATTGCTCACGCTTTTGTGGAGTTGCATGAAGGCACCCTCGTGGCGGAGAATGTTCGTGGCGGCGGGGCTCTTTTCCGCTTTGCCTTGCCACTTAAGGAATGGACATGAGTCATCCCACAATTCTTGTCATCGACGACGAAGCCTCCATTCGTAAGCTATTACGTCTCACGCTTGAGGCGGTTCCTTACCGCGTCGTCGAGGCGCGCGATGCCCGTGAAGGCCTGCATCTCGCCGCGGCGGAACGCCCGTCCTTGGTCGTGCTGGATATGGGACTCCCCGATCGTCGCGGACTCGAAGTTTTAAAAGACCTGCGTGGTTGGAGCTCGGTTCCGGTGGTGGTCTTATCTGTCGAGAATGACCCCGAAACAATTATCGCGGCCCTCGACCTCGGCGCCGATGACTACGTCACCAAACCTTTTCGTGGTGATGAATTTTTGGCCCGCCTGCGTGTGTGTTTGCGTCGCTCTTTGAAAGAGCAAGCGAGTCTTCCCCAAGTCGTTTTAGGCGATGTTGAAATTGACCTGGAAAAACGCCAAGTGAAGAAAGCCAGCGTGCTCGTTCACCTCACGGCCACGGAATATGATCTCTTGGTTTACCTGCTTAAAAACCAGGGTAAAGTCGTCACCCACGGGCAAATTCTTAAGGCGGTCTGGGGCCCGCAGGCCCCAGCGGACTCTTCGTATCCGCGAGTTTACATGCGCCATCTTCGACAAAAACTAGAAACAAAACCAGACGAACCCGTTTTGCTTCTGACCGAAACGGGTGTGGGTTACCGACTCGTCGACATCGCTTAAAACGAAACATCACTTCAGTTTTTTGAATGCTGGGATTTTCGGGTTTTCCGATAAGATCACAGTGTGGGGAGTAGCTCCTTTCTTTAAGAAAGACTGTTGTCGTCAATACGGCCACCCGGCCCGGCACCAGTTTAAAGAGCGAGACCATAGATAACTTTAGGAGTTAGCTATGGTGCCTTCAACAATCACTCTGATGCAAAAATATCTCAAGACCTCTCGAACTGAGTGGCGGCCTTTTGCGATCTACGGTGTGTGTTTCGCACTTCTGAGCCTGCTCGTTCCTCTCATCGTTCAGCTGCTGGTGAACAACCTCGCCCTCGTGGGGCTTAACCTCAGCCTCATTACACTTTCTTTGATCCTCACTATTGGCCTCGCGCTCTTGCAACTCTCTCGTCTGGCGCAAATCATTCTGCTGGAATACCTCGAGAGAAAACTCATCGCACGCCTCGCCCCACGCTTCGTTGCCGCTGAGTCCGATCTGAGGCCGTATTTTTTCGAGCTCGCCTCCTTGCCGAAGTCCCTGAGCAAGTGGGCGCTGGAAGGTTTTGAAATCATCCTCGCGCTCATCGTCGGGAGCATCATTTTGATGGTGTACCATCCCTTCTTCATCGCCCTGACACTTCTCATCTGGCTGTCACTCTGGGGTGTGTACTGGCTCGGGAAACTGGGTCTCGCGAGTGCTCTCGAAGAGTCGAAGCAGAAATACCAAGTCTGGAGCGCCCTCGAGCGCTCCGACAAGAGCGTCAACGCCAACGACTGGCTGCGCGCACGGGATGGCCACTTCCAAATCCTCCGTCGCCAGATCGTGCTGCTCATGGCGGCGCAGATCATCGGCACCGTCGCACTCATGTCCGTCGGTGCGCTCTTGTTTCATGAGGGCGAACTGAGTCTCGGTCAGTTCGTCGCCGCCGAGCTGATCGGCGGTGGTGTGTTCGTGGCGCTTAGCAAGCTCTGCAAGTTCATGGAGACCCACTACGCGCTGATCACGTCGTTCATCAAGATCGACCATGCACTGGAAGGTCACCATGAATAGTCCGCGCCTTACTACGACACCAGAGTGGACCCTCAAGTGGGCCCAGGGCCTCGCCATCGCGTTGACGCTTTTCTTCGTCTCCATGCTTCTGCCCTGGAATCAGTTTTCCAGCGGTGAAGGCCGCGTGATTGGACTGGATCCCAACGACCGCTTCCAAGAAGTCCATGCCCCGGTTTCGGGTTTCGTGCGCCGCTGGCACGTGAACGAAGGCAGCTGGGTCAAAAAGGGAGACCCCATTGTGTCGCTCTCCGACACAGACGTGGATCTGGTGGATCGCCTGGGCTTCGAACGCAAGGCCGCCGAGGAGGCACTCGCTTCTGCACAACTGGGTCTCAACACTGCTCGCATCAACCAAGAGCGCCAGCGCAAACTTTTCGAAGAAGGACTGTCGGCGCGCAAGGACTGGGAAAAAGAGCGCATCACCGTCTCGAAGCTCGAGATGGAAGTGTCCAAGGCGCAGGCCGTACTCGCGAAAGCACAACGTGAAGTCGCACGCCAAAACACGCAGACTGTCGTCGCCCCTCGCGATGCCTGGGTGGTTCGCGTGCGCAGTGGTGAGGGAGCGCAAATTGTGAAGCAAGGTGATGCGCTTCTCGTGCTCGCACCGAAGACAGAAAAACTCGCCGCCGAAATCTGGGTGGATGCCAACGACGCCACACTCATCCGCGTCGGTGATACCGCTCGCCTCGAGTTCGCCGGCTGGCCTGCGGTGCAAATCCCCGGCTGGCCGTCCCTTGCCATCGGAACCTTCAAAGCAAAAGTGGCGCTGGTCGACGCCATCGCTTCTCAGAAAGGGCGCTTCCGCGTGTTGCTGGTTCCGGCGGGACCATGGCCTAGTGAACTATTCGTGCGCCAAGGCGCGCGCGCTTCGGGGTTCGTGAATATGGCGACGGTGAGCCTCGGTTGGGAACTCTGGCGCCAGTTCAACGGCATGCCGGCCAAGAGCGAGATCATCGAGGACGAGATGCTCAAGCTCCTCGAAGCAAAGAGCGCGGCTGAGGCCAAACCAAAAAGCGAGGACAAGTGATGCTCTTGCTATTTTGGCTTGTGGCATCGGCCGAAGCCACCGATCTCGAGGCAGTGCTCATGCAAACGAAGCAGCGAATGCCGTTGATCCTTGAGGCACAGGAGAAGGCCCGTGCGGCGGAAGGTCAGCTCGAGAGCGCCGAGGGCGCCTTCGATCACAAGATCAAAGTAAAGACGCTCAACCAGTTCGAGTCGAAGTACGACAACCAATTGTGGGACGCCCGCTTAGAGCGGCAAACTCCGTTTTCCGGTGTCTCTTACTTCGTGGGCCAGCGCCAGGGCACTGGTACCTACGCCTCCTACGAAGGGAAATACCAAACTTCGTCGATCGGTGAACTCTTTGCGGGGGTGGACATCCCGTTGCTGCGAGACCGCGCCATGGATCTCCCGCGCCTTGAGCGCGAACGAGCACGCCAACAATCCCAGCAGGCCAAGATCGACCTCAAACAAAAGACACTCGAGGTCTTCCTGAAAACGGGAGAGACCTATTGGAAATGGGTCGTCAGCGGCCAGAAACTTCGCATTGTAAAAACCTGGACCGACATCGCCATTCAGCGCCAGGAGATGCTAGAGAAAAAAGTCGCCGCAGGGGACACCAGTGCGATCAAGCTCGTCGACAACCGCCGCAGCTTAAGTAAGCGACGTGCCGAGCTGATGAAAGCGACACGGGAGTTTGAACTCGCCTGCCAGGAGCTCGCTCTCTACACGGGTGCCGCGTCCTATGCACTGAGTGATGTGCCCACGGCCTTCGATCTCTCCAAGGATCAAACTCACACTCCGCCCGAGACCACCGCTCTTCAGCTCCCCCCGTTTCAACTCCTACAGGTGCAGCGCCAACTGCTGGCGCAGGAAAAAAGTTACGCCGAGGCCCTCCGCCTCCCCGAACTGCGCCTGGGTCTCGAGGGATCACGGGACATGGGTGTTTTGCCGGCAAGCCAAAATGACCCGGACCAGCTGCGGGCTTCACTGCGCATCGAAATTCCTCTCGAGAACCGCAAAGCTGGAGGAAAGATAAGCGAGGTTCGCGCGAAACTCGCGGCACTCGCTAAGCGCGAAGAGTGGCTGCAACGGGAGTGGCGCAACCGTCTCCAACAAAACCGCGTCTCGCTCGAGACCACCCGCTCGCAACTTGAGCTGCAAGAACAAGAGGTCGCCGATGCCGAACGGATGGCGAAGGCCGAAATGAAACGGCTCCAGCAAGGCGACAGCGACGTCTTCTTCGTTAACGTCCGTGAGCAAGATGAAGCGGATGCACGGATTCGCTTGCTCGAAACTAAATCACTTCACGAAATTATGGTGCTCGAGAGGAGGTCCCTTGACGGCGAACTTCTTCAGCACTTCACATCCATCAACTCTAAGGAGTTCCCATGAGAAGCTTACTATTCATCACTGTGCTACTGGCCCTCAGCGTGAGCTGCGCTCACCGGATCGACTACGACCAGTTCGTCAGTAAAGTGAACGCGAAAGAAGCTCGTAACACCGCCGAGATCAAAGAAGACATCGAAGTGATGCTCGAGCTTCACCCCCAAATGAGCGAGGAAACAAAGCAGGCAATCCGCGGCTACATCACGACTCACATCGACGAGCACCAGCGGCTCAAAGACCAGGAATCGAAGATCGTTCAGGTCTTGCTGGAGAAATCGATCACGTCACCGGCCATCAATGACCACCAGCATAATGGCATGAAAGACCTCGATCAAATCTACCAACTTAAGGCGAAAAACATCTCAAAACTCATCAACAGCGTGAAAGACCTGACCGCTAATATGAAGGAACGCCCGGCGCTTCACAAAGAACTGCAACTTCTCATGAAAGAACTCCGTTAGCGCGGTGGACAATTTGGGCGCCCATCCTTAATATGGGCGCATGCAAGAACTCATCAATCTCGTCATGCACGTGGTGCACTTCATTCTCAAAATTGACGTCCATCTCGTGGCCATCACCACAGAATACGGTGTTTGGAGCTATGCGATTCTGTTCCTCATCGTTTTCGCGGAAACAGGCTTTGTCGTTACACCGTTTTTACCTGGCGATTCTTTGCTCTTCGCGGCCGGGGCCTTGGCGGCCCTCGGTACGCTCGATCTCACCGTTTTGATGTTGCTGCTCTTTGTGGCAGCCGTGGTCGGTGATGCTGTGAACTACCATATTGGGAAGGCCATGGGCCCCAAAGTGTTGTCCGGCAAATATCGTTTTCTAAAAAAAGAATATTTGGATAAAACCCAGGCCTTCTACGACAAGTACGGCGTGAAGACGATCATCATCGCGCGCTTCGTTCCCATCGTGCGCACCTTCGCTCCGTTTATGGCGGGCGTGGGTAACATGAACTACGGCCGCTTTGTGACTTACAACATCGTCGGCGCACTCATGTGGGTCCTTATCTGCTGCCTGGCGGGTTACTTCTTCGGTAACATCCCGGTGGTGAAAAAGAATTTCGGCCTCGTCGTTCTCGGCATCATTTTCGTTTCAGTGCTCCCCATGGCCATCGAAATCCTCCGCGCCAAAATGGCGTCTCGGCAGAAAGCATGAGCCCACTGAATGTTTTTGGAAAACCCTTAAAGTCGTGCTGCTTTAAACCCATGACGGGTTTTTTTCGCGATGGTTTCTGCCGTACTGATGAACACGACCACGGCAGCCACACCGTGTGTGCCCTCGTGACCGAAGAATTTCTCTCCATGAGCAAGTACCTTGGCAACGACCTCTCGACCCCACGTCCGGAGTTTAATTTCCCAGGACTCGTGCCGGGAGATAAATGGTGCGTCTGTGCGCGCCGTTGGCTCGAGGCCCATGAGAATGACTGTGCTCCGCCACTCGTCTTAGAAGCGTGCCACCAGCGCGCCCTTGATATTGTGCCACTTGAAATTATGCAAAAATACGCCGCCGAGGATTCTCCATGATCGCGATCAGTGACATCACCAAATCTCACTCGGGCCACGTGCTCTACTCCAATGCTTCATTCCAAATTAAGCCGGGCGAGAAGATCGGTCTCGTTGGCCCCAACGGCGCTGGTAAAACCACATTTTTCCGTTTGATCGTTGGCGAAGAAAAAGCCGACACCGGCTCCATCTCCATGCCCTCCGGCTGGCGCGTGGCCTACTTCTCACAAAACGTCGGCGAAATGAAAGGCCGCTCTGCTATCAATGAAGTCATGGCCGGCGATGCTGAAGTCGTTCGTCTCAAAGACGAACTCGACTCCTTACAACGTCAACTCGACGATGCTTACTCGGATCCTGACAAAGCTCCAGATGACGATTGGCTCGCCGGTGTGTTGGAAAAGCTCGGAGACGCACAAACGGCGTTTGAAAAGCGCGGCGGCTTCGACATGGAAACTCGCGCGCAAGAAATTCTCACCGGTCTGGCCATTGGCCCTGACCGCTACAACAACCCCGTCGAGCATTTCTCTGGCGGCTGGAAAATGCGGATCGCTTTGGCGAAAGTGTTGATCACCAAGCCCGACGTGATCCTCATGGACGAACCGACCAACTACCTTGATCTTGAGACCATCCTCTGGCTTGAGAATTGGTTGAAGGCCTTCCAGGGCGCCGTCCTCATGACGTCCCACGATCGCTGGTTCATGAACGCCATCGTCAATAAAATCGTCGAAGTGCGCCATGGAACGGTGACCACCTACTCCGGCAACTACGACTTCTACGAGCGCGAACGCGACATACGCCGTGGCCAACTGGAAGCGCAGAAAGACCGCCAAGATGCCATGTTGAAAAAAGAAGAAGAGTTCATCGCAAAGTTTGCCGCCCGTGCCTCGCATGCGGCGCAAGTCCAATCACGCGTAAAGAAACTCGATAAAATTGAGCGCGTGGAACTGGCACCTGAAGAGCTCGCCATGCAATTTGAATTTCCGGAAGCTCCCCGCGGCGGTAACGACGTGGTGGTGATTGATAACCTCGGCAAAGTTTGGAAACGCGACGACGGCCACCAAAACCGCGTCTTCACCGGTTTGTCGGCCACGGTCCGTCGCCAAGAAAAAGTCGCCGTCATCGGCGTCAACGGCGCAGGTAAATCAACACTCTTGAAAATCATCATCGGTGATACCGACGCCACCGAAGGAAAAGTTAAGACCGGCGAAGGCATCAAGATCGGCTACTTCGGTCAGTTTACACTCGAGCAGCTCAAGCCAGAAAACACCGTGTGGGACGAAGTGAAGAACTACGTGCCAGGGCTAAGTGACGGTGCCGTTCGCAGCTTGCTCGCGGCCTTCTTGTTCCGCGGCGATGACATCGAAAAACGTGTGAAACATCTTTCCGGTGGAGAGAAGGCCCGCTTGATTCTCGCCGGTATTCTCGCCACTCCTAAAAACCTTCTCGTGCTGGATGAGCCGACCAACCACTTGGACATCCGTTCGCGCGAAATTCTTCTCGATGCCTTGAAGCGCTACGAAGGCACCGTCATGCTCGTGAGTCACGATCGTCACTTCTTAACTGAACTCACGAACCGTGTGTGGGAAGTGGACAAGGGTGTGATTCATCAATTCCCGGGGACCTACAAAGAATGGTTGGCGCGCTAATTCTCCTGACGTCTGCCCTGGCACAAGACTGCCATTATCAGACCTGGAGCTGGAGCACTCGGGAACGTCGTCCCGTTGAGATCAAGCAGGTGGTTACCTCTAGAGAAAAACTTTCCCTCGAAGAACGAGGCCCGCATGAGGGCTGCACTGTCTGCGAAGAGGATCAAACAACTCTCACCGTCGCTGGTCTTTCTTTTAAAATTTGTCGCCGCTACACCCACCGGGTCGAGCAAGCACTCAGTGAGTTGCATCGCCGGGGCTTCCCTCTGAAAGAACTTGAAGGCTATCGCGTGGGTAAATCCAAAGGTCCTGTGGATGCGCAGGGCCTGCGCACGCAATTCAGTCACCATTCGTACGGTGTTGCACTCGACGTGAATGCATCACTCAATGGGTTGTATGACAACTGCGTGAGCTTCTCAGCGAGCTGCCGTCTGATTCGCGGCGGGGCTTATGATCACGCCAAACCTGGCGCCATCACTCCCGCCATCGCCGAGCTCTTCAAGAGTCAGGGCTTTAAATGGGGCGGAGAACTTCCGGGGCAGCAAAAAGACTTCATGCACTTCTCACCATCGGGTGACTAGCGCACAAGAATACGGACTTCTTCTGTGACCACATCATCTTTCACCAAACGAATCACATGGCGCCCGCGCTCGAGAGGCCAATCAAGTGTGCCTGTATCCGTAGGATCAAAACGTTTCCCATCCACTTCCCACTGAATTTCTTTTTCTCGCCCACTCATGCGCAAGGAAAGGCTCTGACGCTCCAGCGGCAAATCCGGATCGAGCGCAAAGATCGCGCCGTCTAGCGGATAGGTAATGACTGATTTTCCAACGCTCGCAAGTTTCGCTACAGTGACTTCCGGATTTTCACACACGCGCGCAACCTGCGCTTCGAGGCCCTCATTGTGATCATGCGCCCAGGCCTGAAACTCCTCAGGGTAATGGACCGCCACCACTTCACGTGAACTGCCTTCCATCCCGCACTGCTGCGCGAGCACCGGTCGATGCCAATCGCATTCGTGTTCCACGGGAGCTGAGAGGAATTTTTCATCCACCACCCGAGGACAATGAGGCCCCGGCGTCATACCCGAGATAGCGCAGATCGGTCGCACGACCACACTCTCCGGTGGCGTGAACATCTCCGGCACCCGGTGGGTGTGCGTGGCAAGCATAGTAGCACGCACCAAAGGCCCGGCACCTGTAATACCACTCACCCGTTGCATGGGGCGCTGATCATGATTACCCACCCACGCCAGCGCCACATGATTCTTGGTCCACGCGATCGCCCAGTTATCCCGATAATCCGTCGAGGTTCCTGTTTTGGCGGCCATCTCAAAGGGCACATCAAACACGGTTCTCTCACCGAAAGCTTCCATACGCGCATGACGGTCTTTCAGAATATCCGTCACGAGCCACGCCCCGTCTTTAATCGGCGAGCGGTGGGTTTTTATTTCTTCGTTCATCAGCAGGCGGGCACTCACCCAATCTTTTTGACGAGGGAACGCACTGAAAGACTGCAGAAGTGTCAGCGGTGTAATTTCCGCATTCCCGAGAGTGAGTCCGACTCCGTAGTAGTCGGCTTCACGTTTCAGCGGCACGCCCAATGACAACAGCGCTTCATACAAACGATGAGGCCCCAGTTGATCGAGCAGCATCAGCGCCGGAAGATTGAGCGAGTTCGCTAAAGCTTCGCGGGCACGCCGTGGCCCGGAGAATTTTTCATCGTAGTTGCGCGGACGATAGACACCATTGCCACTGCGAAAGGCACCCGGAGTATCCGGCAGAATCGCTGCCGCGCTATGTCCTTCATCAAAAGCCAGGGCGTAAGTAAATGCTTTTAACAGTGAGCCCGGCTGACGGGGCACTTGAAGTCCGTCGATGCGACCAGCATCTTCACTAAAATAGTCGGCGCTGCCGACGTACGCCAGAAGATCCCCGTTCGTCGTATCCATCACGGCCACGGCCCCATGGCGCACGCCGCGACGGCGAAGACGTGCGATTTCTTCTTCTACTGTGTCTTCGAGCTGACGCTGCAAGGCCAGATCGAGAGTCACCTGCACCATCGCCGGGGCCGGTCGTGGAATTGAACGCGCAAGGTATTCCAAATAATTCAAAGCAAAAGAGCGCGGTTTCTGTTTGAGCAGCTGCAAAGGCTCTGACTGTGCGAGAGCCCAGCCCTCATCACCTTTTAATTTTAGCAGTGCATTTCTGGTCTTGAGCAAACGCTCCGTATGTTCCAAACGCGCGAGACCCACCGGAGAGCGAATGAGAACCGCGAGTGTGGCTTCTTCCCCGGGAGAAAGTGTGGCGAGGTCTTTGCCAAAATAATATTCGGCCGCCGCTCGGACACCTTCCACGCCACCAGAAAAGGGAATGTGATTAAGATACGCCTCAAAGATCTGCGTTTTACTCGCGCTCTGTTCAACTTTCAAAGCCAGCGCCATGACCCAAGGCTTCGTCCACCACAGACGTGGGATTCCTGCGCGCACACGCACCCACTGCTGGGTGATGGTACTCGCTCCACCTTCTTGGCTGATGAGGGCCTGCAGTAAGCGCGGATAATCAATCCCGGCGTGTTGATAGAAGCGACGATCCTCCGCCAGCAACACGAGTTCTCGCAGACGCTGCGGAATTTCCGCTAAGGGCCGGGGCTTTACCCCTGCACGAAAATCGAGAAACCCAATGCGCTCCCCACGACGGTCACGAACTTCCGTGACCGCAAGGCTCCCACGCTGGGGCTGCACAGCAGTTCCCCAGAGTGTGAGTAGCAGAGAAGTGAGCGGGATGAGTTCAATCAACCACACGTACTTTCACTCCTGCGGTATTGGCGCGCCATTCTTCATCGTACATTTCTTCCACCACTGTCGGTGGCAAGAGAAACTCTCCCACGGTAGTCACTTGGGCGAGATACTCTAGGTCGTAAGTCTTAGTTGCACCTAAACGATCGGCAAAAAATTGCACTGAGTCTTGGCGCATGTCCGTTGAACTGAAGCCAGTTGGAATTTCCCAATCCCACCAGTCATACTCTGGCTGAGCTGGTGCATCTTCAGTGCCCGCATCCACTTGTTGAGCGACGGAGGTCGTGGCCAAACGTGGATTGAGCGCACGCCAGCCTGCAGGAATGGGATCGGTGAGGCCCACTTTATAGCGCTCACCGGTGGCAACGACTTTTAGCATGACTTTGACTAAGTCACCTTTCTTCACAGTCCAAACCTTACCTGTGAGAGGTGTCCAGCCATTGCCTTTTTTCAGCAAGACTATTTTCTGCAAGGTGAAACCATTGCCCGTCGCTTTGGCATCAAGTGTGGCCGTACTCCAGAACACACGGGTGTGGATGTACGCGTTCCCGCCGCTTTTAAGTTCGGCTTTAGCTTTCGGTGCGGTTTTGAGATCCGCTTCTTGATACTCTACAAATGGCCGCTGCAAACGTTTGACATCCAGAGTGCGTGAATCACTGCCCATGGTCCAAGCGACTTCCGCCACTTTATCGGTACTCTCAAAGAGTCGCGCGTAGGTGCGGAAGGTCTGGAAGCAGAAGTAGTTTTCTTGTGTGTTCCCCCAGCGCGCCGTTCTCTTGTCTGGTGCCAGGCCCTGGATCATTTTACTCGCAAGCGCTGAGTTCACTCCATGGCGCAAGAGAGCATCGACGACGACACACTGACCGCGGCGCTCAGAGTAGAGCCAATTTTTTGCACTGCTGGGAATCTTCTCTGAGAACACCACACTGGTGTCACGGGTGAGAGATTTCTTGAGCAACTCCTCCATGAGGGCTTTGGCCTCTTTGCTTTGGGCAGGAAGGGCCTTGAGCAACAACCCAAGTCCGAAGAGATCCATCTTCGAGCGCTGAGAATACAAACGTGAAGCGAGTTTGCTGCCTTCCGGATCATTGAGATCAACTAAAATAGCGGCAATGAAAGCGTTCATCGACGGTTTGAAGTCCGTGAAGTGACCCATGTCACCCGCGTGATCTTTCATGGCGAGCAAACGCGCGCGCAACTTTTCTTCCACCGTTTTAGGAATGGTGAAGCCGGCCTTCTTGTAGACGCCGAAGGCATGTCCGGTGAAAACCGTGAGGTACGGATCCCCTGAGTAATCTCCTGGGTAGTAGCCCATGCTGCCATCAGCACGCTGATAATCCGGCGCTTTATTGATGTATTTTTGAATTGCAGCGCGAGGATCGCCCTCTTTGGCGTCGAACTTAAATTCCGCGAGCCATGGCTCCATCTCTTTGTACTCAGTCAAGAACAAGGCCCCGGTGGTTTGTTGTTCCCAGCAGCCATAAGGATAATGAACCACATACCGGAACGCCTCATCGAGACCATCTAGCAAGCTCTTGGTGAAATATACTTTCAAACGAGTTGAGCCCGGCGTCGCCTCTTTCGGCATGGTGAAATCCAACGCCTGTGTACCGCTGAGATACACGAGACCGCCGCTCACATGACGGGCCCCTTCATCAGGTTTTACTGGCAGAGAAATTTTCACACCGTCTTTGTAAGGCCCCGCCTTCACGCGGGCTTCAATTCCTAGCTCACCCGGTTTGTCCGTCGTGAACGGGAAAGCCAAAAGTTCGCGGATTCCTGGTGCGACGTCTTTTGACTGCTTCACACTCGCAGGACTCACGCCCGTGAGTTGGGCACTCAACTCAGCAGTGATTTTTTCTTCCGTCGCATTTTGTACTCCGAAAGCACCGCTGAACGCATCCCCCGCCCGCAAGAACGGCGGGAAGAACGGTGTGAGCATCACAGGCAAGATCGCCTTGAACGTCGTTTCACCTTCACCGAAACGGTTCTTGTCATCCACGGCCACGGCAATCACACGCCATTGCGTGAGATTATCTGGCAGCTTAAATTTGAACTTCGCTTTACCTCCACTCACTTCCAGCATCGGCTCCCAGTGGGCGACAGTCTTGAAGTTACTGCGCATGTCTTCTGGCCCGCTATCACCACCACCACCCGCGGCGGCACCCTTCTTACCGAAGGAGCGACGGCCAATCAGACGCGTGAGGGTTTGATAGTTCCAAACACCTAAACCTTTGATGTGGTAGAACGTATCAAGGACTTCAAAGAATGATTTATAGCCCGGCACAAGTTGCAAGACGGCATCATCAACAACAGTGACAGCAAGTTCGCCATCGACGGCGCGGCCTTTCCAGTCTTTCACGTTCAAAGACACCTCCACTTCATCTCCGGGAGAGAAGCGCGGAGCGGTTTTCGCCTCAACTTTTAGAATCGTCGGCTGACGGGAGACTTGAATCTGCGCGTAGCCCATTTTAAATGACGGACGACCGAGATCGACGCCGCCTTCATATTTTTCTCCGCTGCGACCTTTGAGCATGACGACAGAAACATAAACACCCGGGACATAAGCACTGTCTTCTAGCGGAAGCTCATAGGTCCAGAAGCCACCCGAGAATTTCACCACTTCATGGCGAATCACGCCGTAGCGTTCAACGGTCACCAAGGCCTCGCCTGATTTATACGGTGACTGCACGATGAAGCGCGCTTTCTCGCCAAACTCATAGCTGGCTTTTTCTGGTTTAATATCAATTCGATCGTGGTTATTGCGTGGGCCCCAGGCCCAACTGTTCGGTCCCGACACCCAGAAACTCTCGAGGCGCTCTGGTCCGGTTTTTCCTTGATGGGTCGTGGTGATCTTAATGTAATAGCTGCCCTCACCTTTTGGCTTGAGCGCGCAGCTCACCGGAGTCGTCGCGGAGACAACTTCACAGTTCGCCACTTTCTCTTCTTTCATCTCACTGTCGTAATAAAAGACGTTACCGCTACCCAAACGACGAACCGTATTCCACGTGCGACGTGTGAGTTCATAGCGTGCTTTTACACCGGCCAGTGGTTCACCGTTCGTCGCCAACACAATCGTCTCGGCACGAACATCCGCCCCATCATCATAAAAATAATTATCAAGCTTGGTTCCAGGGAACCAGCCGCGATTCGATACCGTCGTTTCTGTACGACCACTCACGGTCATGCCATCGCCATCCGTGACAGTAGCTTCGGCGATCAGTGTGCCGTACTCCGGTAAATCCAGATTGGTGAAGCGTGAAGTGAAGCGCCCCTCTTTATCGGTGGTGAAATCATTCTTGCCGATCAACAAAGCTCCAACGGCAGCGTTTTGATCATAGAAATTAAAACTGCCGTAAGAAGAACTTGTCGGTGGTTCAAACGGACGACCGCGAGTCACCAACGCGACTTCGCCTTTGGTGTTTTGCACACCACCACCCACATGAAACTCAACTGAACCGGCCACATCCAACGGAGCACGACTCTTTGTGAGTTGATCCATGGTGACTTTCAAGGTGGGAACGGTGAACACCTCGACACTGAAGGGTTCCATCACAAAACGACCGTTCACTTGCAGTTGATATTTCCCGGTGACTGCTTCCGGCTTGAGTGCGAAATCAACCACGGCCGTGCCGTATTTGTTGAAATCAATTTTGCCTTCGGCGATTTTCTCACCGCGGGGATCACTCAACGCCCACGGGATATCTTTATGCTCAGCAAGTTCTGGGCCCATGAGGCCCGTCTTACGGACATAAATCTTGAGCGCGCCCTTCTCACCTGGGCGATAGAGCGGATTACTAGGAATGGCATCGTACTGCCACAGCAAATCGTTCTCATCGGCCATACTGAGACCGTAGTCCCAGTTGCTGATGCCCGATTGCGTGGTGTACGTCAGCGGGAGCGCCACCAGCTCATCATTTAACTGCGCGATGACCACACCATTGGCGTCGATCTGTTTGTCTTCAGGAATAAGCACGGTTCCCTGGCGACTGGTTTTACCAAGCTCAATAGCTTCTTTGCCACGACTGATATGCACCTCGGCGCCTTCCACCGGACGGCCAGTGGAGAGACGGAAGACCCACACGAGTCCGCCTTTCATCCCGCGCTTGATATGAATACCTAGATCACTGAACTGCAACACGGCGGCGCTGGAACGTTCGAGCTTTGTCCCTGGAGCGACACTCGCTGGATCAGAGAGCGCTGGAACTTTAACTTCGGACTGCACCCACCAAATGCCGGGAGCGAATTCATCAATTTTTGAGAGATCAATCCCACTCTTAAAACCTTCACTCCCTTCTAGCGCGAGTTGAAAGCTGCGGCCGTCCGGCATGTCTTCGCGCGGCTTGCGGCGCTCATAGGCGTACATGTCTTTTTGAATCGCCTCGATGATGTCTTTCGGACGAGTCAGTGACACCGCCGACATTTCAACCAAAGGAACCGCACGGTGATTGAGCTGCGTGAGATAGGGTTTCGTCGCTTCGAAGTAACTGCCTTCATCCGCCAGCTCTGCGTAGCTCTTATTGACGAGTTCTGCAGGTAAAAGTTTTACGATGAAGCCACTGGAAAGATGCGGCTTACGTTCGTCACGAGCGATGATCGTGAAGGATGCAGGGCCTTGCTGTGGAATCACCAAGGAGACGTTGCCCCACTTATCAAACGTCGGTGGTGGTCCACCGGCCGAGATCATGAGCTTTTTGTCTTTCGGTTCGGTCAAATTCAAATTCAGCGTCTCACCCAACACACACTCGATGATGGGCATGGTGATCCCTTGCGCTTGAGCGGCAGCGGTATCCCAGAAGGAGCGCGAGCCGCAGCTCAAACCCCGCAAAGCGAGGTAGTAGAGATCTTCTTGCGAGGGTTTCGGCATGCCTGCGCGCAGGAACCATTCTCCATAAACGGTGGTTTGTTTTCCGGCCGCAGTCTTCACTCCCTCCGGAAAAGTAAACGTACAGACTTCATTGGCCGGAGCGACAACGGGCAAACTGAATTGGCCGGTCTTATTCATGTCCCCTTGGAAAGTCTGCGCTGGTTTGTTGCCACAACGAACGGCCACCTTGAGGCCTTGGGGTGAGACCGGCTGAGAGAAGGTAAACTGCAGACGAAATTTTCCATCCTGCAAACTTTCACGATAGTCCGCGAGATGAATGCCCATGGTGCGAAACGAGCCACGGAATTTTCCACTCACAACGGCGTAGGTGGTATCGGCGGTCAGAGGCTGTGCGATTTTACAGTGCGCGAGACGACGAGTGTCCCACACACAATCTTTGAGTTTGTTATTTTCTAAACTCAGGAGGCCTGCTTTAAGAGCACTGCCGACTTCTTCGGCGCTCACCACATCTTGCGCATAAAGCACTTTGACGTGTTGGGTACTCAAAGGCACTTGACCCTTGGGCCAGAGATCAACGACCTCTTGGGCATGGACAGAGAAAGCTAACAAAAGCGTGAAAATAAAGATCGGCATGAATCCTCCAAGGAAGGAGAATTCTAGCTATTTACTAAGGGGCCGCCACCAAAGAGTTGATATAGCCGCGCAGCAGCTCAAGTTCTTTTGTAGTGAGGGGTGGACCCTCTTCCGGCATCTCGCCGGATCGTACTGATTGGAAAATTTCACTCCCGTCAGGGTTCCCCGGGATGATGTATTTTTTAATGCCCGCTTCACTCCTGGCCCAGCGATGGCATTCGGTGCATTTAGTCAGGATTTCCGTTTGGATGGTGGTGAAACTGACGGCCTCAGTCTCGACCGGTGAAATCCGCGGTTTCCCATCAATCGAATACACCAGCTCACCCTTATCAGGGACGCAGGAAACGAACGAGAGGAGGAAACTGAACAAAAGGACCTTCATACAGAGAGTGTATTGCGTTTAAGTAAGGCCCTGGAAATCAAAAAGTCTTTCGCTATGAAATAACTACTTGGACCTAGGCCAGACAGCTCACGGGATGTTACTTCACCCCCCATGAAATGGATGATTCTTTGCCTTTTAAGCCTCCCTGCCCTTGCCCTCGACTCTCGCTTCGAGGGAACGGTGGACCTTTCTAACTGCTCGGGCTTTGTTTTCGCTACTGCCGATATGACCCCAGACAAGTCGGCCCTGATGATGACCAATGGCCACTGCCTCACCACACTTCTGGGCGGCATCGTCTTGTCTTCCGGCGAGGCGCGCGTTGATCGCCCGGGAAGTCGCGCTGTGAGCATCGTGAATGATCAGGGCGTGAAGCTCAAATTCAAAACCTCACGTTTGGTTTATGCCACCATGACCGGCACTGATATGGCGGTGTATGAATTGCCAATAAGCTACCAAGACCTCGCCCAGCGTGGTGTGCGTCCTTTCGTTCTCGGCAGCACGCCGCTGGTGAATGAGAGTGTGGAAGTCTTCTCCGCCCACAAGAATTCTGCTCATGCTTGTAGTGTGGCCGCGATCACGAATACTCGTGAAGGCGGCTTCCCTTTCAACGATTCACTTCGCCTTTCTCCAGAGTGTCGCCAAGGCAACGGGACCTCGGGCTCGCCAGTCGTTCGCGCAGGCACCCGCGACGTAATTGCTATCGCAAATAGCTACAACAAAAATGGCCGTGCTTGTGGCAACAACAACCCTTGCGAAGTTAATGGTGAAGAGGTTTCAGTGCAGTTCACTGCGCGCTACGCTCAACAGATTGCGGGCCTAGCTGCTTGTCTGAATAATTTTGCCGCTGAGGCCTGTTTGCTCACAAAACCTTAGTCGGCTTATCATCTAGTTCGTTGGGGATAAACCACAGACGAAAGGTCTCATCCCGAAACAAATACGGAAAGCCATCGCGCCAGTAGACCTCACCTTCGCGCGTCACCGTGCCGGGATTCGGTGTCGTCACAATCGCATCATAGGCCCTGCTGGACACAAATTTTGGCGTCAAAGTCACTGCGCTTTTACCGGAAGAAAACTCAAGCACACATTCGCGGTAAGCGCCCACCTGTGGCCAGCGACCAAAGAAAGCCACGTCGGCTTTCACCGTGGCACGTTCGACGGTGTCCGACATCCGCGGAGTAAAATCTCTTCTGTAAGCATGACGGGCCCGCAGTAGTTTTTGCGTTCCCCATACCCCGTAGCTCGTCGGGATCAGCAACAAGACATCGAAGCCACCGAAGAAGATTTTGAAAAACACAGGCTCGTCGGCCGTGAGGATGTAGCCACCTCCCACAATGAGAGAGATCCATCCACCCAGCAGCAAGAGAAACATGCCGCCGAAACCGAGAGTGCCGAGCCAGAGTTCAAGGCAGAAGCCGTTCTTCACGCACGAAACTTTTTAAGAAAATCTTTGAGTGCCGCCTGGTAATCACCTTGATCACACACCACCGTGCGAGCAAACGCTTTCGAGGGCTCGACGAACTGATCGTGCATGGGTTTTACCTGCCGCAAGAACTGAGCGCGCACACCTTCAGGTGTACGACCGCGTTCTTCTACATCCCGTTTCAAACGCCGCTCATAACGTAAGTCTTCCGGCGTATCAAAGAAAACCATGTCATCAAACAGCTCGCGCACGTATGGCGGATGAAAAATCAAAATGCCATCGACGATGATGATGCGACGAGGGGCCACGTGCAGCGTATCGGGGCGACGGGAGTGGGTGGCAAAATCATAGATCGGCACAGCCGCGGCATGACCGGCCTTGAGCTCTTTCAAACGTTCGGCGAGCAAAGGAAAATCTAAGCTATCCGGATGATCAAAATTAACGGACCCACCGTCGTGATCAAACTTCGCTGACTGATCGATGTAGAAATTATCTTGGTACACAATCGTACTGAGCTCATCACCCAATGCCTTACAAAGGGCATCAGCGAAGAAGGTCTTCCCCGACCCTGATCCACCGGCCACTCCAAGGATGAACACTTTATTTGAATTCATTTCGTCTGGTACAAGCGGTCACCCGCATCTCCTAAACCAGGTACGAGGTACCCTAGCTCATTCATATCTTTTTCAATGTTCAGAGTCGTGATCATGACGTCGGGATGAAAGTGCGCCAAACGCTCGAGGGCATGCTGGCTAACGAGCACCGAGAGCACTTGAATCTTACCGACGTTGTAGCTCTTGAGACGATCAATCGCCGCGACCATGGTATCGGCGGTGGCAATCAAAGGATCGCACAGCAAGATCTGGCGGCCTTTCACATCGGCCGGCATTTTGAAGTAGTACTCAACTGTTTGATGAATGAACTTATCGCGGTAGATGCCGATGAAGCCGGCACTCGCCACCGGGATCATGCTCAAAACAGCATCCAACAAACCATTCCCTGCGCGCATGACTGAGACGGCGACCGGTGGATTTTTAAGGCGCTCCACTTGCGCTTTGGCGATGGGAGTTTCGATTCCGACCGTCTCCATCTCTTTCCAGTCGCGCATGGCCTCGTAGGCCAAGATGCGTCCGATCTCTTTCATGAGTTCGCGGAATTCGGCTGAGTGGGTATTTTTGTCCCGCAAGTAGCCAAGCTTATGGCGCAAGAGTGGGTGGTCGATCACATTGACGTTTTTCATAGAATCCTCGTTTAAAAAACAGTTCCGTCACTTTGAATATTCAAGGGAGGTCCGCCGCCTTCGCGCTTCTCAGCGGCGATTCGACGTCCGGCCCACCATGTTCCGCCTTCCAAAACTTTGGCGAGCGGAAACTCGGCCGGCGACTTCCCAAGTGATTTTTGAATTTGCGCACCGATGACATCCAGAAAATAAACCGTGAGGGCACGCCATTCGATGATGAGATCAGAATCCGGTGCCCAAGTCTTGGCGGCATCGTTGCCGTTACGGAAACTGATCAACCCGCTATCCAACAGCAATCCACCATTGCGGTATTCCGCAAGTCCGGTGAGTTCTTCAGCGCCCGTGACTTTGATGCCCGCTTCTTCAATCGGCTCTACCAAAGAGTAGGTCATCCACTGTGAAAGCTTATGGAAAGCAATTTGTCCGTACTGTGAGTGATTCCACAGATCCCCGAGGTTAGTGCCCTCAAAACTCTGGCGACCTGGCCAGATTGGACCCAGTCCATCGAGAACCGCACGCAAAAGGCCCGTGGCGGGAACTGTCTTGCCGTACTTCCCGACTAAATAATCAATGATGTTACCGGGACGGCCATCTTTGAAAATCGTTTTATTATTTTCGATCGCTGCACCCAGGTTATTAAGGAGGCGCACGCGGCCTTCGACGCCCACCAAAGGATTGGTACCAGAAACCTGAAAGCCTTTCTCAATATCGTGGGCCATCAGGTTTTTAAGACCGTCGACGTCACTCTTCAAGCTCTTACGATCACCGCAGAAGGCGCCTTGCATGAACATATGAAAGCTCGCCACGCCCAACCCTTCAGAACGGTTGTAGTCTCGGTGAGTTTCAATCTCATGATACTTCCAAACGGCTCCTGCGCCGGCATCCAACAACACTGAAGGAATGACGAGATCAAGTTTGATCCGCGCCTTCTCCATCGGGTCGAGTTCTTTGATCTTGGCTTCGAGCCAGCGAGAGCGGTCTTCGCCCCCGGGACGAAAGTGCCCCCACCGTGAGTGAAAAGGGATCTTAAGGTCTGGATAGTTCTGGCGAATGGTCGCAAGAACATAGTCCACCGTGAAATCCAGGCGCTCAGGATGAACGCGGAAATGCGTTTTCCCTGCGACAGCTTCGTCGTGAATCTTTTTTGCTCCGTCGCGGATGATCTGCGGCGAGAGGAGATAATCGAGCTTACTCAATGTCTCTTCCTTTGACTTTGGCAAGATCATCGCCTTTCTTCACTTCATCTTTCGTGAAATAACCCGCGGCTTTCTTGGCCTCCATTTCCACCTGCGCATCTTTCGGGATGAGCGAGTCTGGAATAGAGATCCGGTTCACAACCTGAATGCCACTAGCGGTAATCGCGTCGTGCTTCATGTTGCTCATGGAGTGGAGATTATGAATCTTCTTGATGCCGAAGAAATGCAAGATGTCCGGCATAAACTCTTGGAAGCGTGCGTCTTCAACACCCGCCACACATTCAGTGCGCTTGAAGTATGTTGCTGCTGAGTCACCGCCGACCTGGCGTTTACGAGCGTTGTAAACGAGGAATTTTGTCACTTCACCGAGCGCGCGGCCTTCCTTGCGGTAGTACGCGATGATGCCGACGCCACCCTTCTGAGCAGTCTGGGCCGCATGCTCAATTCCGTACATCAAGTACGGACGGCAGGTGCAGATATCAGAACCAAACACGTCAGAACCGTTGCACTCATCGTGCACGCGGCAAGTGAGTTCAACTTCAGGGCGTGCCAAGTCTTGGGCGTTACCGAAGATATAAACAGTCGTAGAACCGATAGGTGGAAGCCACACTTTCAAATCCGGGCGCGTGATCAACTCAGGGTACATACCGCCTGATTCGGTAAAAAGAATACGACGAAGGGAACCTTCGTCAATTTTTAAACGTTTCGCCATTCCAGGCAAGAACCACACTGGTTCAATCGCCACTTTCGTGACCTTGATATCCATGTTGTCCAAGACAACTTTGCCATCCGGCTTCATGCGGCCCGCGCGAATAGCATCGTGAATTTCAGGAATCTGCAAATGGGCTTGAGTCACTGCAATCGAAGGACGAATGTCGTAGCCCTTCTCAAAGAGTTCCTGGAAATTATTTTGTGGATCGAGACCCCACGGGTCGATCGAGACCATTTTCGTTTCATCAAACCACGACTCGTAAGGACCGATCTTGACGGGGCTGAAAGTATTGTTCAAGTCTGGACGATGGTTCGGCGCGTACTGCCCGCTCGCGATGGAGAGCGCGCGGAAGACGGCATACGACCCAGAGTGAGATCCGATGGCGTTACGCGCACGCGGATTGGTTTGTGAAGCGACGACCGCTCCACGCTTCATCGGATCTTTAGCGCCCCATGTGAGCGGCAAGCTTTCTGGGTATTTCAACCCTTGGTGAGTAGCGAGAACGATGTGCTCAGCACGTTTATCTTGAATCTTGTCCATAAATCCTCTTAAGACATCCAGTTGGAGTCGTTTTGTTTTTCCCATTTGCTGGTGATCTTCTTCACGTCACTCCAGAAATCGAGCGAGTGCGCACCGGTGATGTCACCATGACCGAATTTAGATGCATTGATACCGCCGAAGGAGAACGGTTCACGAGGAACCGGCACGCCGACGTTCACTCCCACCATGCCAGCGCGGGCCTCACGGGTCACGCGTTCAGCGAGAGCACCGTTAGATGTGAAGACACTGCACGCATTGCCGTATTCGCTGGTCGCTTGAATGGCGAGGGCCTCGGTGAGGTCTTTCACATGCACGATAGAGATGATCGGACCAAAGAGTTCAATCTTCGCAGCTTCACTGCCCGGCTGAACTTGATCGAGAACTGTAGGAGCAAGCCAGTTGCCGCCTTCGAAACCAGCAGGAGCTTTCGCCTTACGGCCATCAACCAACACACGAGCGCCCGCAGCTTCCGCGCGGCCGATGGCTGCGTGGAGAAATTCAACCTGTGCTTTCGTGATGATGGCGCCCATGTCTTTGCCCAGCTGAAGACTTGCTGCACGTTCAGTGATTTTTTTGATGTGAGCAGAGACATCACCTACTGCCAGAAGCACAGAGGCCGCCATGCACCGCTGACCTGCGCAGCCAGTGAATGAATCAGAGATACCGACGCCTGAAAGTTCAGGGTTAGCATCCGGCAAAAGAATAATGTGGTTTTTGGCGCCACCGAGACAAAGCGCACGCTTACCAAGAGCTGTGGCGCGCGTGTAAACGAGCTTAGCGATTTTCGTTGAACCCACGAACCCGATCGCTTTGACCAACGGATGATCAATAATGCCATTCACAGTCGCTTCCCCACCGTGAAGCACGGTGAGCAATCCATCTGGCAGGCCCGCTTCTTTCAAAGCATCCGCAATTTTCAAAGCCGTCAGCGGCGTTTTATCAGAAGGTTTCCAGACATACGCATTTCCGAGAGCAAGCGTGATAGGAATCGTCCACATCGGCACCATCGCCGGGAAGTTGAACGGCGTAATATTTGCAACCACACCTAAAGCCTCGCGACGGTATTCGCACATCACACCACGAGAGACTTCAACCTTGCCGCCGAGGTCGGCGTTTTGCAGAGAGAGAGCGTATTCAAGAACTTCAATCCCTTTCATGAGACCCGCTTTGCCTTCATCGAAGGTTTTGCCGGACTCAGAAGATTTCACGTGCGCGATCATATCGATGTCGCGCAGAAGGATGTTACGGAAATTAAAGAGCACCTTGGCGCGCTCTTTCATAGGAGTGCGACCCCAGTCTTTCTGAGCAGCATCGGCCGACTTAATCGCCTCATCAATTTGCTTCGCACTGGGAACACTCACAGAACCGATCGACTTACCGGTGTACGGTGAATTCACCGCAACGGAGCCTTCGGTCCCTGGCGTCCAACGCCCGGAAATAAAATTGTGCCCCTGAATGGGCTCAGGAATTTTCGTCTGCATAGTCATCCTTCAAGTTCTTAAATGGAAGAAAACGCTAGCATTTCGATATTCAGGAGAGAAGACTAATTACAACCCCTCGGCGCGCCGCGCAGGCACTTTTCAAAACCTATCGCGTCATTCCTTAGCAAAGCCTTAACTCGACGATCACAATCAATCTTCTTATTTTTGACTCCACATCACTTTTAAGAGGTTTCCATGTTCATCGTGCTTTTCCTTTGCAGCTTCGCTTGGTCGCAGGATCTCCTTCCTGAAAAAATGCAGCTCACGTTTAAGGATGGCATCACCTTCCGACAAGAAAACGATTTCATGATGCGCATGCGTTTTCGCGTACAGACGCGCTTCACCGCCGTCACCGAAGACGCCGAAGACACCAAACTCGACACCGCTGAGTTCACTGTCCGCCGCACCCGTCTGCGTTTTGATGGCTTCGCTCACAATCCCAACTTCCTCTACCGCCTCCAACTTTCGTTCACCCGCGGTGACCAGGACTGGGACAACTCACAAGTCCCCAACATTCTCCGAGATGCCGTGGCCGGTTGGCGCTGGGATCCCAAGCACACTTTGTGGTTTGGTCTCGCGAAGCTCCCCGGTAACCGCCAGCGCACGATCTCTTCGAGCGCCCAGCAGTTCGTCGATCGCTCCTCGGTCAACGCGACCTTCAATGTCGACCGCGACGCGGGTCTGCAGCAGATTTCGCAGTTCGGTGACGAACGTCCCGTGTGGTTGAAGCTCGCCGTTTCGAACGGCGAAGGCCGCAATCAACCGAACAAAAATGCTTCGCTCGCCACGACCGCGCGATTGGAATGGTATCCACTGGGAAGCTTCCACGATGACGGAGACAACTTCGAAGCCGACCTCTTCCGGGAACCGGAGCCGCGCCTCGGTCTTGGGGTCGCGACATCGGCCAACCAGAAAACGTCGCGCACGGGGGGACAGCTCGGCAAAGATCTTCCGGATGACGAATTTCGCTCGATGGAAACCCGCTTCGTCGACGTGGTCTACAAGCACCGTGGCTATTCGCTGAGTGCGGAATACGCCAAGCGCACCGCGGGCTCACCCGTCGTCACCACTGACCTCTTCCTGTTTGAGGGCGAAGGCTTCAACGTGCAAAGTGGCTACTTACTGGAAAGCAACTGGGAACCCAGCTTACGCTACAGTGCGATCTGGGCCGCGCCGGAGATTCGCAGCCTGACCCAAGACAACCGCCAGTACACCGCAGGCCTTTCGCGCTACATTCAAAAACACGTCGTGAAGATCCAGAGTGATCTCACCTATCAAGAAAAGACAGCGCAGCACCAGTTGGCGTACGAGTCGAACTGGACTCTGCGGGTCCAGCTCGAGTTCGGGATCTAGAGGGTTCTCCGGCCGACAGGGACCTGTGGAGTTGAATAGTCAGTTAGCCGCTGATAAAAATTTCGTGCAACTAAAAAAATGCTAATATGCCTCTCATGGAATCGACACTTACCCCTATCCCTGTTGTGCATTTGCTTAAACACCCTGAACTTTTTAAGGGCGTTGAAGTCCACGTCAAAATCTCAGACAAGTTTGTTAAATTAAATTTCGCCAAGGACTCCTTCTCCGTCATTTTAGACAAACTCAAAGCCAAAGGTGTGATCCACGTCTACGTGCAAGAAGAAGATTTCTCACGGGTCATTGCTCATTTTCAAAACATCCTGACCAGCAAGACTTTCTATGATCCCACCACCACGGATGAGCAAAAAGCCGAAGTTTCAGAGGTCGCCATGACCCTGGCGCGTGACTTCATTAAAACCTATGGCGTGAATAAAGAAGTCATCGAGGTGATGAAAGCGGCCAATGGAAAAATTCAAGAACTCCTGGCCACGTCCCCTGGGCTCCACGCTTTTGTGAAGCGCTTCAAGAACAACTGCACCGAAGAGTTTCTTAAAATCAACGTCACGAACTTCCTCTGCGGAATGTTGATTAATCAGTTTCCATGGAAGACTCCACTCATTGTGCAAAAGACAATGCTGGCCGGCATGATGTGCGACATGACACTGACATCCGCTGATTTCGCAGCGATTAAACGGCATGAACACGAGGGAACCCCGCTAGACGAGAGCATTCGCAAACATCCCATCACCGTTTCTGAAATTCTAATGCGTAAGCGGGATCTTATCCCAGGTGAAACCATCACCATCGTCGAGCAGCACCATGAAAAACCGGATGGCACTGGCTTTCCTCACGGCATCACGACCTCACGCTTCAACCAACTCTCGGCTATTTTCATTGTTGCGCAACGATTCGTTGACATGCTTTTTGAAAGTCAGTTTGATTATAAAAAGCATCCGGAGATGATTCGGACGCTGAAAGCCAGCTACACAGGTGGACCTTTCGACAAGGCCATGGACGCTCTCATCAACACGGTAGAAAAATGAAATTCCTTCACACCATGTTTCGAGTTAAGGACATCGACCGCTCGCTCGCCTTCTGGCAATTGCTCGGGCTCAAAGAAACCCGCCGCCAAGAAAATGAAAAGGGTCGCTTTACGTTGGTGTTTGTCGCCACGGCCGTCGGCGAACCTGAAATCGAACTCACCTACAACTGGGATCAAACCGAAGAATACACCCATGGCCGCAACTTCGGTCACGTCGCTTTTCGGGTTGAAAATATCTACGACACCTGCCAGCGATTAATGAATGCTGGTGTCGTCATCAACCGCCCTCCCCGCGATGGCCACATGGCCTTCGTGCGCTCGCCGGATAATCAATCGGTGGAGATTTTACAGGAAGGAACACTTCCTCCCGCCGAGCCATGGGCATCTATGCCCAACACCGGCACATGGTAAACTGCCCCTGGTCGCAATTCGACAAAGACCCATTTCCCTTCTGCGAAGAACAGCTCTGTCACATCATCGGGCAGCCCGCCAACACCTGGTCTAACATCGGCTATTTCATCATTGCGTGGATGATTTGGCGTCATCGTCATTTAGGCCGTGACCGCCTCGTCTTCGCCGGCATCTGCCTCTTCCTTGCCGTCGGCAGTACGCTGTTTCACATGTCCGGTGCGATGTGGGCGAAGATTCTCGATGTCAGCGCCATGCTTTTACTTTCTGGCGTGGCCTTGAGTTTTTCATTGCAAAAAACCTACGGTTGGAAAACGCGCACACAGCTAGGAGTGTTTTTCGTTCTCAGTGCACTCTCTTACCCACTGGTGGGCATGGGGAAACTGGGCGGCTACCTCTTTCTCGCTGAGGTGATTCTCACTGTGGCTTTAGAAATACGTCTACGTGCCCAGATGACACCGACGAGCTGGAGCTACCTCAAGCAAGTGCTGATCACGTTCCCGGTGGCACTCGGGCTCAACATGATGGATCAACACGGGCCACTCTGCTGGCCCACCAATCACATCTTCACCGTTCACGGGCTCTGGCATCTCATGACGGCATTCTGCATCTATCGCATCACGCAGTATTACTGTGAGATCAAGTAACCGCTGATGCTGTAGAGCCGTGCCGCCTTGCCTTTGCCAGTGCAGCGAAAACCGTTAATCACAATCCAAGCTTTGCTGCGAGGATCTTGGCGGGCAATGCTGCGCTCGTGACTTCTCTCATCGATGCTTTCACAGAGGTTAAGCTCAAACTCCGCGACTTTCGCACCACTGATGGTCACAAACGTGAGCCCGCTCGCAAGCATGTTCACTCGAAGCTGGAGCTGGCGCAAAACATCCGTCGTTTTATTTTCTTCGATGTTGAAGGGCGCGAAGTATCCCTTTCCAAGGCGGGCCGAGTAATCGTTGCTAAGATTAAACCAGCGCACCGATTCTGCTACAGCATTGGGATCTACCACTTTGTCGTTAGCAGTGAGCTCCACCAAACCATTGATGTAGGACGCCTCTTGCCAGTAGCCATAATAGGCTTCGATGTCCGCGTTCTCTAATCCTTCCTGAGATTTCTTGTCGAGGAATGGGGCCAGGGCCTGACGCGAATGGTTCTGTGTGAAGTAGCGCGTGAAATCATGAAAGCGATTGATCTCTTTTTGCGGCATCTCGCGCTTAGTCCCTTTGGCTATCTCGCCGCGCTCATTGGCCAGTTTATGCTTGGCCAAGAATCTCTTTAGCTGATTCGTCTGCGAGCGCAAAGACACGTCGACCAAACTCAGTGGGCCCACTGTCGCCAGGAGTAAAACAGCAAAGAACGAGAGGTGCATGCGCATGAAACTGAGCTGCCCCGTCAACCGCACCATCGCGATAACGATAAACCAGCCCGTGAAGAGGTACATGGCGTACCGTGGTTCAGTTAGTCCGTACTGATGGGCCCGCACCCACACACTCCAGAAAGACAAAATCAACAGCGGCAGCACGAGAGCGTGAAAAACCCAGCTCACTTTCTTCACCCACGCGAACTGCGAGCTGCGCTCCAGGGGTATGAGCGTGATAAAAGTCAGCAGCCCCACGACCGCAGCCGAAAGGGTCATGAAACCCACCACTCCGCGAGGCAGGCCTTCACCTAAAAGTGAGGTTCCAAAGTAAGCGTACAAGACGAGGAAATAGATAAAGACCACGGGCAGAAGCACGTACTGTGCTAAAAGTCGCAACGGCTTTGGATGCTCTTCGTTTTTAAGATTCTCAAAGCTCGATGGGAACGATGAACAGAACACCATCGGATGAAGCACAAACGCACTGAAACCAAAGAGGCTGCCCCAGATATCTTTGAACCAGCCGACTTTAAACAACGTCTCGATAGTTCCGAAAATCGCCATGGACCCCAAGAACCATCCGCCGGCCACCAACGTGGCGAAGATGAACTTCTTCAGCAAAAGAAAATTGAAGTTCCAGTAACTATCCCCGCTCCAATCACCCTTGAGGTTCACGGCGTAGGTCATCACCAAATGCGCCAAAATCAAAGCTGAGTTGTAGCGCCAGATGATGCTCCAGCTGTCACCCGATGAGAGATAAGCAAAGAGTGCAAGACAAGGAAAGAGCACCAACGCTGTTTGTAGCAAACTCTTTTGGATCGGCTTCCACACACTATTCTCTGTGGCAATTATCACACCCAAAGAGAGCGGAATGCCCATGATCGCAGTCAGAAGGACCGCCTCAATCTGAGTGATCTCGTCGCTGGAATCGAGCTGCTGATTCAGGGCGAAGTAAACCGCCGCCGCGAGTCCACACACAAATGTATAAGGGAAGCGTTTCAACGCATTGAGGGCAAAGCTTTGGAGTGTATTCATGCCAAAAAGCGTACCACCAAGCGTTTCATATCGGGATAGTTTTCTAGCGGATGGATCTCCACTTCTCCATGGGCATCCACGAAGCGCACTTCTTGCAGTTGCCCCTGGCGCACCACCACAAAAGATTTCTCATCAGCGCGACGTCCGGCGCCTTCGATTTCATGATCGCCACTTAAGACATCTTCAGGTGACATCTTTTCACTCAGGCGTTCCATCACTTTTTCAGTGCCAAGGATTTGGCGAAACTGGCGCATCTTCTCCACGAAAAAAAGTCCGTCCGCTTCCACGGCAAAGGCCTCTTGATAGACCCGCGTTCGGGCCGCCTGCGCCATCACGCGCGAGCCCCAGCGAGAAGCATCTTCATCGGTCGTTGTGCTCACACGGACCTCCTCCCCAGGAGGCGCGGAAGGATGCAGTGTAAGTGTGTAGCGAAAATTGACTTTTCTCGATGCACGATTCATCACCGGGCGAAGGGTTTTAATGAAATGCAACTCCATCAACGACGCCACCAAGTCAGTGCCCCATTCGCGCGCTTCCACACGCGCCACGTGCTGGCGAATTTCGAGATCCCGTTTAGAATTTCCCGCGGTCTGAAAATGACTCTTCACGCGGTCGCGAATCGACTTAGCTTTCCCGACATACAAGAGCAGCCCCTGACGGGTGTAAAAGAAATAGGTTCCCGGCGTACTTGGCAATTTCTCCAGCGTCCCGTCATCCAGCTCAGGTGGTAACGGTTTGGGTGCGGCCTCATTAATCGCCGACGGAGCACTCTCTTGCACACGTCGAAAAATTTCCCAGCAAGCTTTCGCATCATCCAGCGCCCTATGCTCGGCCAGGCGGGTCAGTTGAAAATGGCGAGAAAGATTATGCAGCGAATAGGATGGTAGGCCCGGAAAGGCTTTTCGGCCTAAGCGGACCGTACAAAGCACTTCACGTTGGAAGGTATAGCCTAGGTCTGAAAATTCTCGTTGTAAAAAACGGTAATCAAAGAACGCATTGTGCGCGACAAAGGTGCGGCCTTCGGTGAGCTCGACGATTTTTTTGGCGACACCGTAAAACTTCGGCGCGCCGGACACCATGTCATCATTAATACCCGTAAGCTTCGTGATCCCCCACGGGATCGGACACTCCGGATTAATGAGGCTCGACCACTCTTCGGTCACGACACCGTCATCCACACAAACGATCGCCACTTCCGTGATCTTATTACCTTCACGGTTCATGCCTGTGGTTTCAATGTCCACAACGGCATAGCGACTCATGGACTATTCAAGCCCCAAGAACTGATCGTAGGTGCACTCTTCGTCGCGGCAACCCTTCGACTGAATCTCGATCACACGACTCGCGATGGTTTGCACGAACTCGTGGTCATGAGACGTGAAGAGCAATGTGCCTTTGAAGTCCACCATGCCATCGTTCAAGGCGGTGATGGTTTCAAGGTCCAAGTGGTTGGTCGGGTTTTCAAAGATCAAAACGTTGTGGCCCGCGAGCATGAGCTTTGAAAGCATGCAGCGAACTTTTTCGCCCCCTGAAAGAACCGTTGATTTTTTCTTCGCCTCTTCACCAGAGAAAAGCATGCGGCCTAAGAAACCGCGCAAGAAGGTTTCCGTCTGATCTGCAGAGTACTGGCGAAGCCAGTTAATGAGATCAAGGGAAGCGTCTTGGAAAAACGCCCCGTTATCTGACGGCATGTAGCCGCGAGAAGTGGTAATCCCCCACTGGATATCCCCGGCATCGGGCTTACGCTCACCGGCCAGGACCTGGAACAACGTCTTCGTCGCCATCTCCGATGGGCCCAAGAACACAATCTTCTGACCTTTCTTCACGGTGAAAGAAAGATCATGGAACATGCGCTCCCCATCGATGGTGAGAGATAATTTTTCAACACGAAGGAGCTGATCGCCCGCTTCGCGCTCTTGGCGGAAGCCCACGAACGGATATTTACGAGTAGAAGGCTGGATGTCTTCCAGCGTGAGTTTATCCAAAAGTTTTTTACGAGACGTGGCCTGGGATGACTTCGAGGCGTTGGCCGAGAAGCGCTGAATGAACTCTTTGAGTTCTTTCATTTTGTCTTCGGTCTTCTTGTTTTGATCGTTCAACATACGCTGAGCAAGCTGGCTGGATTTATACCAGAAGTCGTAGTTGCCCACGAAAAGTTTGATCTTGTTGAAGTCGATGTCACAGATGTGTGTGCACACTTTGTTTAAGAAGTGACGATCGTGGGACACAACCAATACAGTTGAGTCTTCTTGTTCACCCAAGAACTTCTCAAGCCACTGGACAGATTTCAAGTCCAAGTCGTTGGTCGGTTCATCCAACAACAAGATCTCCGGTTTACCGAAGAGTGCTTGCGCCAGGAGAACTTTCACTTTTTCACCACCGGCCAGATCTTTCATCTGTTTGGTCAGCATATCTGAGCCAATGCCCAGGCCCGCAAGCAAAGCACCCGCTTGAGATTCAGCTTCCCAGCCGTTAAGTTCTGCGAAGCGAGCTTCAAGATTCGCCGCGCGCTCGCCGTCTTCATCAGAGAAGTTTTCTTTGGCGTAGAGCTCTTCTTTCTCTTTCATGATCGACATCAATTCGGCGTGACCGAGCAACACCGTCTTGAGCACTTCTTCATCTTCGTAGGCGAAGTGGTTTTGGCGAAGCACCGCCAGACGCTCACCCGGTGTGATCTCAACTGAGCCGTTGGTGGATTGGATTTCTCCGCTCAAAATTTTAAGGAATGTGGACTTACCCGCACCGTTGGCGCCGATCACGCCATAGCAGTTACCTTTAGTGAACTTAAGGTTCACGTCATCGAATAAAGTACGTCCGCCAAACTGCAGGCGAATGTTGTGGGTAGCGAGCATAAAAGTTCTCCGGAATTTGAAAGGCTTACCTACCACGGGTTGTCTTTTGGGTCCATTTACTACTAAACTGCGCCCATAAATAGTCCAGGAGACACTTATGTTAATTCAAGCCCTTGGCATGCTCATGATCCTCATTCTTCCCAGCTTTTCTGCGCAGGCGGACGCCACTCGCTGCCCAGAAGCTTCTCGCAACAACACCATCAGCTACGAGCTCCTCGAAACTTGTTTAATGAACGAAGGCGTCGAATTGGAAGTTCACGGCGTCGTTCCCATGAGTTCGATGTTCGTGGTGACCTACCGCAATCCCACCAATTTCTTCCAGTCTGTGCATCTCTCACTCCTCGGCAGCACTCCGGAGTTGCGTACTTTCATTAAAACGCTCAAGCGCCACGACGTGATTCTTGTGAAAGGCGGCTACCAGAACATTCCGTCTCCACAAAAGCATATTCGCGCGGCCGAAATCTCACTCATCAGCCGCAGCAGCGAAGCACCTCATAGCGATGAATACACCTATGAAGTTCTCCCAGCGCAAATCCTGGGGATGAAAACTCTCATCGGCAAAGTTCACGCGGTGTATGGTGATGGCCGCATCCTCCTTGTGGAATACAAAGACCTCGTTGTGCCAGTTTACGTAGAAGCCAAGTGGACTGAAGAGGCCAATGCCCTTTCACGCGGTGATAAAGTTGAAATCCATTACGTCATCCAGGATGGGCCTTCGCGCCCGGTGCACGTCAACTTTGACCCCGCCCACCCGGATGCGCTCAAGGTATTGCACGCCGTGACGCTGGACCACGGCAAACCGAAAACCATGACTGGCAAATTGCTCATGTTCCCGAAAAGCCCGATGGTCATGTTCCCGGTTTTTGCCATCGACGTAGATATGGGTGACGGCGTTTTTCTTCCGCACACCGTACTCAGCTTCACCGATGCCGAGCTCTTCAAGCAGGCGCGCGCGAAGTTTCAAGCGGCGTGGGATCGTCATCCGGAAACTGTTCGCAACTATCGTAACAAATTCATCAACGACGCGCTTACCGTCACTGTGAGTGGCACGTACAATATGATCGATCCACTGCAGGCCAACCCGCAGCTGGTGATTAGTTCATTGGATGACATCAAGATCGCACTTCCATAATGGCGAAATGGAAGAAATGGCTGATCGTTGGCTTGCTCGTGGGTGCCCTTGGCACCCTCGCCGTTTTACTCTTGCTGGTGGACTCTCTTCCAGGACCGAAAGAGTTGGCCCAAGCCGTCGATGCACCCCCTAGCAAAACGCCCCATGAAACTCATGACATTGGCGTGGCCGATAAAACCGCGGTGAAAGCCGAGGACAAAGCAGAACCAACGGACAGCAAGTCTCAAGAGAACAACAAAGACGTCATTCTGGCGTTCATGGATGAGGACCCGGCGGACATTCGTGTCTGTGACAATCTGACTCAGAGTAAAATCTTCGAGCAATCCAAAGATAAAAAAGAAATGTCCTTTGATGATCTCTTCAAGGACACCTCGCGCACGGACCCGATCGCCGAGGCCTTACGTATTCCGATCAAGGCCATCTTCCAAGATGAGTCTGTGACGAGTCTCTTGCGGGATGTGATGAAAGTCGACACCAGCAAAATGAACAAAAAAGAGAAGGACTCTCTTCTCGACAAACTCGGGTTCTACACGCGAGCCGCTACCACTGCCGCCAGCCTCTTGAGCCGCAAGAAGCACTTCGAAGCTTTAGGCGACCGCGCGATTCATATGAGCCTGCTATCGCGTATCGCGATCTTGAAACCGGAAAAGCTTGAGAGCCTAAATCTGCAAGGGATCTGCGAAGATATGGAACGCTCGATTGTGAATGGTGAAAAAACCAGCGTAAAACAAGAGCGCAAAAAGATTCTCGCACTCATCAAAGATGCCGGTCTCACTCCCGCCGATCTCAAATTTGAGCCCGATCAGTTTCTCAACTTTGACGTAAAGATGACGGACAACAATGTGTCTTTCACCCTGAGTGGAAAAGAAGCTGCCAACTAGCTCTTCTTTTCAAGCTCCGCCCACTCTTCGATCAAATCATCGAGCTTTTTCTGCGCAGCTGCCAAATCGCTGTTAAAGCCTTCAGCTTTTTTCTTCGATTGCGGATTGCTGTAATCAAGCGCTGCGAGCTTGGCTTCGATTGTTGTCACCACTTTCTCAGCGGCTTCTAATTCCCCGGCGATTTTACCTAAGCGATCGCGCTCTTTGTTAGACAGCTTGCCGCCTGCTGGGGCATTCGTTTTACCCGGAGGAGTACGTTTTTTGAGTTCTTCTTCGAGCTCCATGGCTTCCAGGAACATTTCGGCCTGGCCCCAACCACCCTCGAAGATTTCCATGCCTTGGTCGTGGATCAACCAGCACTTATCTGTGACGTTCTCGATGAAGGTTCTATCGTGGGCGACGATGATCAACGCCCCTTGATACGCACGTAGCTCTTCTTCCAGAATACCAATGGTCTCGAGATCCAAGTCGTTGGTCGGTTCATCGAAGATCCAGAGATCGCGGGCGTGTTTCATGAACTGCGCCAGCTGCAGGCGGTTTTTCTCGCCACCTGAGAAAGTATGAATCGGACGCTTCAATTCTTCTGAGCGGAAGAGGAAACTCTCCAAGTAGCTCGCCACATGGCGCTTCTCACCCATGTTCGAAATCACAAAGTCGATACCCTCACCTACGAGCTGCCAAGGCGTGATGTCATTAGGAAGAGTTTCGCGCTTTTGTGAGAAGTGACCGACGTCCAGGCCGTCCACTTTCTTAATCGTGCCTTCGGTAGGTTTCAATTGTTCAAGGATCAACTGAATGAGCGTCGATTTACCCACACCGTTGCCACCCATGAGCGCGATCTTGTCGCCTTTCGCGAGAGCGAAGTTCACGCCGCGGTAGAGATTGCGGGGACCGAACGAGAGACCCATGTTCTCTGCTTGCACCAAGATCTTCGTCTTGCGACCAGAGGCTTGGAGATTGAGATCCACAGATTTGTGGGCCTGGGCCTTCAAATCACGGATGTTGTTTTGAAGTGTATCGTAGTCTTCAATGCGCTTTTTACTCTTCGTGCGTCGTGCTTTCGCACCCCGATGAATCCACGCGCTTTCGCGGCGATTGTGGTTTTCGAGGCGATCGAGCTCTTTGTTCCGGCGCAATTCTTCTTGCTGCAAGTGTTCAAGGTACTGCGAGTACGTCCCCTGGAAGCTTTTGAGTTTCCCGTTTTGAATATGGACGATGCGATCAACCACGTTGTTGAGCAAGCTGCGATCGTGGGAAATAACCATGAAGGTTTTGCGAGATGACTGAAGCTCTTCTTCAAAGCGCTTAATGGTTTCAAGGTCAAGATGGTTGGTCGGTTCATCCCACAGCACCACTTGATGTGGGCAAGAAAGTCCCAAAGCGAGAGCAATCTTGCGTTGCTCACCACCTGACAAAGCGATCACGGGCTGCGTGAGGTCTTCCAGGCCGAAGCCTTTCAGGTAACTCATGTAGGACGTATGCAAACGGTCTTCGCCGCCTTCATTCAAAATCGCGTAGAGCTTTTCTTGCTCGGCCAACAATTTCTCGAAATCGCCTTCGCCAAGCGAAAGCTTCTCGCCGATATCGTGAAGCCGCGTCTTCACGGTTTTCCACTGGGGGTAGTACTCGTAGAAATAGTCTTCCAGGCTCAAATCACCCGGTGGCAAAATTTCTTGCGGGACATGAAAGATCGTGAGGTCGCGGTTGCGATCATAGATAAACGCCGGCACGGTGGTGTCAGGCGCTTGCAATCCCATCATGACTTTGAACAGTGATGACTTCCCGTGGCCATTCAAACCGAGCACACCGATGCGATCGCCCTCATTGAGCGTAAAGGTGATCTCTTTAAAAATCTGTTTGTGGGGATGGGAAAGAGAAAGATTTTGCAGCGTCAGAAGTGTCGTCATATGGGCGGGAGTTTAGCAGTGCAAATAACGCATGTGAACAGCTAAGACACATTCTTCGACAACTTAAGTGAACTGTGTTAAATCCATCCCACATGAATATGACACCCACTGAACCGACCGAAACCCCAGAACCTATCCCTACCCCTACTCCAGCACCCGAAGCCACTTGGGCCGATACGGGGCTTGATCCTCGCCTCCTCGACTTGATTGAAAAAGCGGGTTACCGCTCGCCGACACTCGTGCAAAGCCGTGCTATTCCAGCGGCCCTCCAAGGCAAAGACGTCCTGGTTTCTTCGGCCACTGGCTCAGGTAAAACCGCCGGTTTCGTTCTTCCTGCCCTTCAGCGCTTCATCGGTCGCGATGGCACTTATATCCTGGCCCTCGCTCCGACTCGTGAAATTGCCCAACAAACTGGCGCTGTCTTTGAACAGTTCGGCGGTCCTTTGGGCTTCCGTGTCGCTGTTTGCATCGGTGGCGCCAGCATTCCACTGGAAAAAGAAGCTCTTCAAAAATCACCCCACGTCATCGTCGCGACTCCTGGTCGCCTGTGCGATCACCTTGAGCGTGGCAATGTGTGGCTCGAGTTCATTCAATGTCTCATCCTTGATGAAGCTGACCGCATGCTCGACATGGGTTTCTCAGATCAGCTGAACAAAATCACTGACCAGCTCCCCGTTGAACGTCAGGCGATGATGTTCTCTGCGACTTTCGCCCCTGAGGTAGAAAGACTCGCTCGTAAAATCATGAAAAATCCGGTGGAAGTCACCATCGAGAAACAATCTTCTTCGACTCCAAAAATCGAACAACGCCTTCTGAACGTTCCGGAGTACGCCAAGATCGGCGCTTTGATGCGGATCATGCGCCAAGAGCCGGGAACTATTTTCGTCTTCGCGAACTCGAAAGACAAAGTCTCAAACATCTGGCGCGCTCTGCACGCCAAACGTATCTACGATGTCACGTACATCCACTCCGATTGCACCCAGGATCACCGCGAGCAGGCCATCGCTGATTTTAAATCAGGCAAATACCGCGTTTTGATCGCCACCGACGTCGCAGGTCGCGGCATCGATGTAGAAGACGTCGCCCACGTCGTGAACTTCGATCTACCGAAAGAAGCGGAAGACTACGTTCACCGCATCGGCCGCACAGGACGCAAAGGTAAAACAGGAAAATCAACGAGCTTCGCTGCTGAACGCGATGAGCGTTTGCTCGCGGCGATTGAAAAACTCGTCGGCCCTATCATTGTCGATGAAGGTCCGCGCCAGCGCGACGACCGTCCTCGTGATGATCGTCCACGCGATGACCGTCCACGTGACGATCGTCCACGCAATAATGATCGCGGTCCACGCCGTGACGACAACAGAGGCCCAAGAAACGATCGTCCAGAAGGCGCACGTCTCGAGAGCAGTCGCGGGCCACGCCGTGATGATGGCAGAGGCCCTCGTCGCGACGACAATAGAGGTCCGCGCCAGGATAATCGCGGCCCACGTCCCCAAACGCCAAATGCTCCACATCAGAATTCCGATGCTCCTCGCGAGCCTCGCTTCATGCTCGATCAGCATGGAAATAAAATTCTTGGCCCAGATGGAAATCCGATGATCAAGCGCAGCCGCAGTCGTGGTGGTCGCAATCGTAATCGCAGTGGTGGACCGCGCGAAGACGGCGCTCCACGTGAAGCACAAGTCGCGAGTAATCCGCCGAAATCAGTGGCCGTTGCTCCGAAGAAAGGCTTGATCGCGAAGGTCTTGGGTTGGTTTAAAGGTTAATTTTCTTGTGCTCTGCCCCTAAGACGGGTAGAGTATTTAAAAGCCCCTCAGGTAAGGCGAGATGGCGCATTCTTTGCGACCATACCTGAGACGCTACGGACACAATGTCCACCCTCGCCACATATTGTTTTCTTTCTTAGGAGTCCCATGGACGCTCTGACCTCGTTTGATTCTCTCGAATTGCCTATTCCCATCAAGAAGGCCCTCGCTCACTCCAACATTTCTGTTCCCACTGAAATTCAGGCCCAAGCGATTCCCCACGCCATGCTTGGCAAAGACATTATCGGTCTTGCCCAAACCGGCACTGGTAAAACCCTCGCCTTCTGCCTTCCTCTCGTCACACTTATGGATCGCAACGGCGACAATAATGACTGTGCCCTGATTCTTGCTCCGACTCGCGAAATCGCGATTCAAGTGACAGAAGTTCTTAAGCACCTCACATCAAAAATGACCGGCCGCTGGCATCCTGTTCTTGTGATCGGCGGCGTCGGCATGCAACCACAAATTGATGGCCTCAAAAAACACCCACGCTTCATCGTCGCGACACCAGGTCGCCTCGTGGATCACATGCGCGAAGGCCATGCGGTTCTCGATAACGTGAAATTCTTGGTGCTCGATGAAGCGGATCGCATGCTCGACATGGGCTTCGCTCCGCAATTGAATGAAGTCTTGCGCGGCCTTCCGCGTGAACGCCAAACCATGCTTTTCTCAGCGACGTTCCCGAACGAGATCGCCGACATCAGCAAAAAATACTTGAAAGACCCGGTTCGTGTGGAAGTTGGCCCAGGCCACTCAACGCCGATCGAAACCATCAAACAAGAAACTCGTGAGATGGAAGAAGAAGATAAGTTCGGTGTGCTCATGGAATTGATCAATGGGTGCGAAGGCACCATGATCGTGTTCACACGCACGAAATACCGCACAGAAAAACTCGCGCGCCAGCTCGACAAAAACGGCATCTCGGCCGGTCGCTTGCACGGCGATCGTTCACAATCACAACGTCAAACAACTCTCAAAGCTTTCAAAGATGGCGAGATTCGCATCTTGGTGGCCACCGATATCGCTGCTCGCGGCATCGACGTCCCAGAAGTTGGTCACGTGATCAACTACGACATCCCCCATGTTCCGGAAGAGTACATCCATCGCATCGGCCGTACCGGTCGTGCGGGTGCTTCAGGTCACGCCATTGCCTTCCTCACTCCAGAAGTCCGTGAAGAATGGCGCGCCATTTTAAAATTGATTGATCCTGAGCTCTACGCCAAAACGCCGAAAGTCGCCAACGCCGTTCGCCCGGAAAAACCAGGTCAGCGTCGCCAAGACGGTGGCCGTGATCAAGGTCACAATCCGCGCATCGACAGAAATGCCGCTCGCCAAGAGCGCGCAGCAGGTGGAGGCGGAGATCGTGGGCCACGTCGTGATGACAGAGGTCCACGCCGTGATGACAGAGGTCCACGCCGCGATGACAGAGGTCCACGCCGTGACGACAATCGCGGACCACGTCCCGAGCGTACAGATGCTCAACCGCAACAAATGCAAAGCCAAGGCAACGAAGCTTACGGTGATGAAGATTCATCAGGAAACGTGGCGCAGCCTTCTTTAGAAGAGCAAATGTCACGCATCGATCGCGCCCAAAAGCGTGAACGTTTCGCCGGTAATCGCGGTGGACAAGGCGGCCCTCGTGGCGGCGGTCCGAATCGTGGCGGCCCCAACCGTGACCGCGGTGGACAAGGCGGCGGACGCGGACCGAACCGTGGCGGCCCCGATCGTGGCCCTCGCCGTGACGACAATCGTGGCCAACGTCCTCACTCAGCTCCGCAATCTTCTCAGCCCCGTGATGAGGCCGATGACAATGCCGGGAACCGTGCCGGTGCCGGCGGTGAAGATAAAAAGAAGAGTGGATTTGACCTGATGGGTTGGTTCAAAAAATAGTTAACTTTTGAAGGGCCCGAATGGGCCCTTTCTTTTAATCCTGTCGCATAGCGTCCAACAACTTAGTTTTCAGTCCAGATAAATCCGTTTATTCTTTGATTTCATTCAATTTATCTTCCCCTTTTTCAAGGAGATCCGGCCGATGGATATCGCAATGTTTACCCACGAAGGTCTCGTCATGTTGCTTCGTTGGATCCACTTCTTCGCGGGCGTCGCGTGGATTGGTCACTTGTACTACTTCAACTTCGTTCAAGGCGCGTTCTTCGCTGAAATCGAAGCTCCTGTTAAGAACGTCGCGTTCTCAAAGCTCGTTCCGAAAGCTCTTTGGTGGTTCCGTTGGGGCGCCATGGGCACATTCCTTTCAGGCATCGCGATGCTCGGAATCGAAGGCGCAAACTTGAAAGCTGACTTCTTCCTTACTCCGTACGGTCTCTACATCTGGCCCGGCGCTTTGATGGGCACCATCATGTTCTTGAACGTGTGGTTGATCATCTGGCCTAACCAGAAAGTTCTGATCGCCAACGCGAACACCGTCATCGGTGGCGGCGCTCCGAACCCAGCGGCTCCAGCATCTGCTGCTAAAGCTTTGCTTGCCTCACGCACCAACGTCTTGTTCTCGTTCTCACTCTTGTTCTTCATGGGTGCTTCACGTCACCTTGGTTTGAGCATGGGCGAAGCCATGAATCCATATCCAGCGATCCTCGCTCTCAGCACGATCATTCTCGCGCTTGAAGCGAACGCAATCTTCGGCAAGTTGGGACCCATCGCCACAGTGAAAGGCGTGATCCACTTCGGTCTTTTGTTGATGGTTGTTATGTACGGTCTCTTGGAGGCTTTGGTCTAAAATGAAAAAGCTCTTTCTCGGAGGCCTCATGGCCTCCCTCCTTGCTTCTTGCAACAGTGGTCACAAGGCGGACTACTCCACGCGCACCGTGAGTCCTGTGCCGGCGCCGACGACCATCGAGGCCCGTGAAGCGTCGGAAGCTAACGCTGGTGGAGTGAAGAAAGCTGCCGCGGTTTTCGTAGCAGAAGCTCCGCCGGAAGTGACTCCCGCTTTAGTGGCCCAGGGTAAAGTGATCTACGAATCAAACTGCATTTCATGCCACAACAAGAATCCTTCGGAGAAGGGCTCCATTGGCCCAGCTCAGGCCGGAACTCCTTGGGAAGTTGTGAAGGTTAAAGTTGTGACTGGTCGTTATCCTGAGGCTTTACCGCCAGGTTACGTTCCTCAACGGACAACCAAGGCCATGCGTGCCTTCCCGAAGCTTGAGGGCGAATTGCCGGCCATCTGGGCGTACCTGCAAAGTTTTAAGTAAGTTTTACTCGTTTTGCCCTGTCCATTCTGGATGGGGCTAAACTCTCCCCATGAAATTTTCCGCTCTCTTTTTGGCCGCCTTGCTCGGTTCTGCGACGTCGTCGCATGCGGGTCTCTTTCCTCCAGAGATCGGAAACTACCAGTACACCATCGCTGACATCACCCAACGCTACCAGGAACGAGGACTGCAGTATCTCACCCTCGATCCTTCCCGCGCTATCCCCGACGCACGCTACAAGCTCAACCGCCGTGGTGAATTTCAAATCAAGAACTGGTTTCAGCAAGACTGGTTTGAGATGCAGGACATGTTTACCCTCGATGTGCCCGCTTACACCGAGCACTACCAAGCAGAAACGTTTAACGAAGCTAAGCGGAACGCCTTCAGTGAACTCAAATTCAGCAAGCGCAAATTCCTTCATCGCAAAATCATCCCTACGCCTAGGGAATGGGGCGGGCTGAATCATCCGCCGCTCAAAACTCTCACTCTTCCCCTCGAAGCGTACTCGGCGGCCCATGCGCCTCAGACACTATCGAACTCGCCCTATTTTGAGCCCGCTCTTCATCGCGAGATTGATGACGTCTCAAAATCAGAACTCACCTTCGGAAATACGATCACCTTGCTCGAAGACCAAGGGGCGTTTGAAGCGAAGAAGAACCTCATCCGTTCGGCACAAGAAACTATACTCATGGGGTCTCTGGTTTTTGTTTGTGACAAAGGGACGCGCCAGATCGTGGATCTTCTTATTGAGCGCCACAAGGCCGGCGTTGATGTGCGCGTGTTGGTGGATGCCACTATCAGCAAATACCTCAAGCACCGCGAGTGCACGAAGATGCTGCGTGAAGCTGGGGTGCAAGTCATCGAAGGCGACGACTTCTGGAAATACGGCCGCGCGATTTATCATGCAAAAAGTTTGATCGTTGATTTCAAAGCGGCCATCAGTGGCGGCCATAACATGATCGATGCGGACAACCTCTCCCGCGGCACGGACTTTCAAAACCGCGATGTGGACATTCTCACCCAAGGCCCCCTGGTAACAGATATCGCGATGGCGTTCATCAAAGACTGGACGCATTTCCAACAAAAACGTGAACGCAAGGGCATCACAGACGTCCGTGCCTACCAAGAGAAAATGACTGCGCGCCAAGCAGAAGAGCGTGGCCGCGGAGTGCGTGGTTCTGAGCACTACGCACGCGTGCTGGAAAATCCAGAAACTCGAATGGGTGGCGTGTGCCGCTACATCCGCCAATCTCCGGCGGAAGACCGCCAGATCATCGGGAAGGCCTACTTAAAAATGCTCGATGGCGTACAAAACTACTTGGCCATCACCAACCCAGTCACATCTGATTCCAAAGTCACGCGCCTCAATCGCCCCCTGTTGCCGATCATCGAGTGGAAAGATCGCTTTGGGATGTACAACCAACTGTTCGATAAGTTGCAGGCCATCGCCAAGCGCGGGACACGCATCGATTACATCACCACCAACATCGACATGGCCGGTAACGAGAACGTGGCCATGCTCAACGAAGAGATCAGCGAACTCACGGCCGAAGGTCGCGAGTTGAAGGCCACCCTCGCCCTCTTCCAAATTCATGTGTGGAATCGCTACTACGGCAAACCCCACTACAAAAACCTCCTTAAGGACTGGGTGAAATACCCCAACATGCACATCTGGACGCACATCAGTTTCATGCACTCGAAGGTGTTCCACTTCGATCGCATTGCCGCTTCCATTGGCTCGTACAATTTCCAGCACAATGCGACCGACCATGCCTACGAGGGCACGACCATCTGCCAAGACACATCCTTGAATCAACAGCTCGACCGCGTGCTGGTGCAAGACATGGCCAACTCCATTCCCTTAGTCTTTCGCCCATGACACTTAAAGAATTGCATCAACCTAATATGACTCAGTGGCTGAAGCTTGCCGCGCTCAATTGGGCAGAAATCATCACCCTCTATTTTGCGGCCGGATACATCGATCATTGGGCCGGATATCTTGTCGCTTGGGTTCTACTTGGCACACGCATTCATGCACTGGCGCTGCTTGGCCACGAAGGTATTCACTATAATCTCAGTCGTAATCGTAAATTGAACGATATCGTTGGAAACATTATTGCTGTTCTTCCACTTGTGATGACCATTAACTGGTTTCGGAAGTTCCATCTCACTCATCATAGCCACATGCTCACTGAGCACGATCCTGAGGTCGCTCTGCGCGCTCATTCGCAGGCCTGGAATTTACCTATGACCAAGGGAAAACGTCTTCGTTTGGTGCTCTTGGATCTCTCAGGTCTGGGCTTTCTCGAATCACGTCACGTACTGGCCTACGCTTGGAAATTTATGACGGCGTGGGATTTGATTTGGCCGACTCTTTACTGGGCCGTTATTTGGGCCGTGGCTTGGAAACTTGATGTGCTGTGGGTTCCCGCGCTGTGGGCCGTCTCCATTCCTACCAGCTACTGGACCATGTTTCGTCAACGTGCACTGACTGAACACATTGGTGTCGTCCCGACCTACCGTTTTCATGCACGTCCACTCCAGCGCTTTTTCTACCTGCCCCACAACACGTGGTATCATTGGGAACATCATGAATGGGCGAACATCCCTTGCTGGAATTTGCCCGCGGCCCGCAAACTTAACACGGCCGAGCCTGTCGTGACACTATCTAAGCTTTTTCACTCGTTGGCCAATCAGCACTAATTTCTCACTGCGCTTGAGTGCTTTCACCATGGCCTCAAATTTCGAGGCCTCGGAACGATTTTTAAATTTCTTCTTGAAACGAATCTCCACCGGGGACCCGGAGTGGAAGAACTTCGCCCCACCTTTGATTTCACCTGCATGCTGGCGGAAACGGCGCTCGAGATCCGTCGTGATGCCGGTGTAGAGCGCTCCCTTTTCGGTCTCGATGATGTAGGCCCACCACGCCTTAGCAGATGACTTTGCGACTTTTTTCATTAGATAATCTTGGCAAAATTTTACTAAGGAGTCTTCATGAGCTTGATGTCGGAATTCAAAAGTTTTGCTATGCGTGGCAACGTGGTGGACCTCGCTGTCGGCGTGGTTATCGGTGCGGCTTTTGGCAAAATCGTCTCCTCTTTGGTGGCGAACATCGTGACTCCGGCCATCGGCCTAATGGTCGGCGGTGTAAAATTTGATCATTTGAAAATCGTGCTGAAAGAATCCACTGACCCAGCTGTGGCCGCAGTCACCATCGACTACGGGATCTTCTTGCAGTCCGTGTTTGATTTCGTCATCGTGGCTTTCGCCATTTTCGCTGTGGTTAAAGCGATGAACGCCATGAAGAAGAAAGAAGAAGCCTCACCGACGCCTGCCGCGACTCCAGCGGACATCATGCTGCTCACTGAGATTCGTGACTTGTTGAAAAAGTAATTCTTAGTTCTCAGGGAGCGGGATGAAATCCTGCTCCTTGGGTACCTTTCCGAATTTCTCTTCGCGCTGTTCGCGCCACTCAACCTTCGCCTGCTCAATCCGCTCTTTGCTCGACGAAACAAAGTTCCACCAGATATGTCGTGGCTCTGCCAGTGGTTCACCGCCAAAGATCAAGACTCGTGAGTCGCTAGTCGCTTTGAATTGCACCGTGGAGCCTGGAGCGAAAACGACCAGGACTCCTTCGCCGTGATTCACTCCTTCAATCTGCACTTCACCTTTGGCGACGTACAAGGCCGCTTCGTGAGTGGCCGGCATGGGAAACTCTCCCCCATGGTTTTGTTTGATGGCGGCTTCAAAATAAAACAGCGGCGAATAGGTCGACACAGGAGATTTCACACCTTGGTACTCACCCGCGATCACACGCCAATCCACTCCACCTTGTTTATAGGTAGGAAGTTCTGCGGCATCATAATGAACAAACGACGGCGCAACCTCTTCGTGGGTCTTGGGCAACGCAATCCACAGCTGAATCCCTTCAACGATCATATTGTTTTGACCATGCTCTGGGGCCGAACGCTCGGAGTGAGCAATGCCACGACCCGCGGTCATCCAATTCACTTCACCGGCCTTGATCAAAAGCTCGTTCCCAAGAGAATCACGGTGCAAAATCTCGCCGCTAAAAAGATACGTCAGCGTCGAGAGGCCGATGTGCGGATGGGAGCGCACCAACATTTCAAATGAATCAGAAACTTTCACTGGCCCCATGTGATCCCAAAAAATAAACGGCCCCACCATGCGCTTGTGCACAAACGGCAGCGCCCGACGAACCTTCATGCCATCACCCAGATCACGTTCGCGCGGCGGTATGACTAAACTAACACTCATACAACCTCAGTCTGAATGGTGGCCGCGGAGTGCAGCATCTTGTGGATCGGGCATTTGTTGGCGATCTCGGTAAGCTTGCTGACTTGTTCGCTGGTGAGATGCGGATCGAATTTAATCGTGCGACCGATGATCACCTCCGCGCCTTCCGCGAGAGTTTTCACACCTACGTGCGTGACGCCGAGGTCCCAGCCCTTGCGTGCCCCATACATCGTCATCGTCTGGAGCGTACATCCTACTAAGGCGGCTTCGAGAAGTTCGTGGGGATTGGGTCCGGTGTCTTGACCTCCGAGCTTAGCATCGAGATCAGCGCAGAAAGCGTGACGACCGTCCGAGAGCATGACTTTAAATGGTTTTTCTAGAGTTCCGTGCACCATAAGGGCCTCCAAAGAGATGTCATTCAAGATAGCTTTATATCTATGAAGCCATTTGACCAGAGCTATTGGGATACCCATTATCAAGACATCAAAACCATTGATGGCATTGGGAATGTGAAAGACCATTCGCGCTATTTGACGGCCTATTTCAACATTGAGGGCTTTAACCCTGAGTCCATGGTCGACCTGGGCTTTGGCACGGGTCACTTGATGAAAGAGATAGCCCGGGCACTCAAGCCCCGTCGCATCGAAGGCATCGAGCCCTCGCCCCCGGCGTTTAAACGCATGAAAATGCCCAAGGCCAAGCTTCATCAAGAAGACCTCGTGACCTGGGCCCGAAACCCGGCCAGGGCCCGCTGGGCCTTTGACCTAGGTCTTTGCACCTCAGTCCTGCAGTACCTCAGCGACAAAGAGCTCAAAGAAGTCCTGCCCATCATGGCCCGCCGCTGCCGCTATATTTACCTCACCGTCCCTACTGATATCGAGTACAAACGCCAGCAAAGCGAGCTGCAATTCAGTGATTCTTGGGCACGGGTCAGGACCCGTGAACAGTACCAGAAGCTGATCAGACCCCACTTCACTTTCATCTCCAGCCGGATCCTCGAAAGTAAGGTCTTTTACGACGACACCACCACGGAGTTTCAGGACCTGCTGTTCCGCTATTGAGACCACCCAAATGGTGTAAATTCTACGCAATCAATCTTGGCCACCCCCTTCTCGGGATATAACCAATGGGCAATTTTACCCATGAGGTTTGTATGAAATGGTTAGCCGTATTGGCGTTCTCTCCGTTGCTCTCGCACGCCATGATTTCTCCCGAGGCCCTCGAGCTCGCACGCCTCCAACAAGAAGCCGCAGCTTTGCGCCATACTTTGGGCGGCTGTAGCATCACCGAAGCAGGAACGGAGATCCAAGGCCTCAAAGTGGTGCAAGAAAAAAACGATAAACGCGCCACTGTTCTTTTGAACACCATCGCCGCCGATACCTTGGTGCTGCAAGAAGAGTGTCGTACCTCGCAGGCCGGTTCACGTTTACTCAGCATTCAACAAAACGCCAGTGAACTTGCTCGTAAACTTGGCATTCAAAGCTCACTGCCGTCTGACTCGATGGACGCTTTTAACGTGGCCGATGATGAGCTCAAGCTCGAAGCCCAGGCCGAAGCCACCGTTCGTTCTATGGACCGTGATCTTTGCCCTGACGATGAACTCCCTACCGATCTCCTCACCTGGCACGCGTTCTTCTTGCAGAACGGTTACGTCTGTACTGCCAAGACCTACAAAAACATCTCTCAAGAGATGAACACCGCCGCAGGTCTCGAAACGGCCCAGGCCGGCTTTGATGATCTCGCAAGCCTCACACTTCCTCAGTTGAAGAAGTTGTTTAAAGCCGAGTTCGCGACGGAGCTCGCCGAAGACAAATTAAAAATTGCCTTCATTCCACAACTTTCTTACGAGAATGGCATGCTGGCGGGTCTCTTTCCTTACCGCCTCTTCTTGAATCAAACTGAAAAAACCGGCTACACCTTCTTGCAAAAAGAATTGGGTCGCCTGGGTGCGGACGTAAAAGTGATCTACCGCAATAGCTTGGCGCCGCTGGAAGAACAGGTTCGTGAAACAGAGGCCGGTCTTGCGGAACTCGACGGCCCCCATCTCGTGATCAGTCGCTCTATGGGTTCTCGCGTGATGAACGAAGTGAAGAAGCGCGCGGAGCTAGGTCTCGCCAATGGCACCGCCAGCGTGGCCGCTTGGTACAACGTCGGTGGAACTCCTAACGGAAGTGTCATCGCTGATTACAAATCACGTCCGGACGTTTTCTACCGCGGAGTGTTCCCGACCGTGGCCGATACGTTGAAATTGCCAGTGGGTCTTATAGCGAAAGACCCACGCGTAGTGGATCATTTACCCGCCACGATCTTTGCCGCTCTTGATCGCGCCAATCTTCCGACCATGGCGCATCACGAGGCGCTGAACCCTGCCGGTGATGCCGCGAGCACGATGAAGGTCTATAACCTGATCTTCCTCACGTCGGGATACGAGCGCGCCACCCAAGACGTGGATCCGGTTTATACTCACATGCTCTCTTACGGTCCGACTGAAGGCAGTGCTCCACTCGCCGGTGCGGCCGTAGACACCAAAGCCTCGGCCCGGGTATTTTATAATCTAGACCATCTCGCGTTCTGGAAGCTTTCACCCCAAGAAGGCTTGGCCATGTACCTACGGACACTCATCGCGGGTAAACGGGCGGGTCTATCTTTATAAGGGAGTTAGGAGCTTCATGATTTTCCATCTTCGCCATATCCCCTTTGGAATTTATCATTACCCAAAAGATGTGGCGGCGCTGGGCAAGCTCATCCTGGACCAAGAAGCGGCCATCCTCGAGTTACCGCGCTTCTGGAAAGAAGATTACAAGAGCGCCACCAGTGCGCGCTACAAGTACTACAACTTTCTAGCCTTCGAAGGCACGGATGATTTCCGGGCTTTTCTCCATAAATCCGTCGATGATTTTTACCACCGCTTGAATTGGCCCATCACCACCTATCGATGGTTGCAGTGCTGGGTGAACGTCCATCGTGACGGCCAATTTCTCGCACCCCACGTACACTTCGACTGCAAGATGTCCGGGCACATGACGATTGCCTGCCACAATTCAAGAACGACCTACTTTAACGACCACACCTTCTCCCTGGAAAACGAACCCGGTATCCTCACTCTCCTTGGCGCCGAGCTCGTCCCGCATTTCACCTCTCCCGTTCCGGCGGGGACGACCCGCATCTCGGTGGCTTTTGATATTTACGAGTCCAACGAAAAAATCAAAGATCACTGGGTTAGACTGGAGCCGTAAACATCACTTTGTTAAGTTCTTGTTTTACCGACTAAAATCACTTTCCAAGCCATTTTGAGCAGGCTATCAAGTCTCCAAACAAGGAGACCCCCCCATGCGTATTCTTTTGGCCCTCGCGGTCACTCTCATCTCTTTCTCTGCCTGGGCGCTGCCCGTCTACAACTGTGACGTCACGGCCACGGCCAAACGGACTCTCTGGGGTCAACCGGCCACAGCTTGGACGAAAAAACTTTTGCTCTCTCCGGCCTTCACCAACCGTGTTGATTTCCATGAAACGACTTTGGATCTGAGAGTGGACGCTGGCGGCGTGATCGCCGGTGCGGTTAACAATCAACCGAACTTCATTCTCCGCGGCGACGTCATGAGCGGAACTTTTGAGAGTGCTCACCACACCGGGACCATCAAGTGCGACCACGAAGTCCAGCTCGGGTTCGTGTTGCAGTTCAAGCCGTGGAAGCAGTACTTCACCATCGACCCGATTCTCTCTCAGGGCCACATCCAGAGCTCTGCGGAGCTCAGCTCAGTGGACTACGGTCACTTGTGCTTCCTCGGTGACGTGAAAGAAGTGAACAACAATTTGTCATTGGGCTTCGGCGTTGTCGGCAAGATCGTGAATGACTATCGCATCGACTTCACCTGGGAAGCGGAAGACTGTGTCCGCTGGACCGGCTCAAACCCTGACGACAGTATGTGTGTTGAATACCGTCGCAACACGCGCACGAAGTCAGTGCTCAACTGCTACGGCGAACCAGATCCACGCTCTTAGATTTTTACTTTGATGGGGAGACGACCTTCACGGTCTCTCCCTTGTACTCGACGACTTGCCCGCTGCGAATTTTGCAACGCTTGCGGGTCTCCACCACGCCATCCACTTTCACCACACCTGTCGCAATGATGTGCTTCGCGGCGCCGCCGCTCTCAGACATATCAGCGATCTTCATCAGATCGCACAGATCGATATGGTCATGGCCTTCAGTCAGTGGGATTTCACGGGGAGTTTTCATTCGCGGGAACGTCTCTTCATTTCACGAAGCACTGCTTGCAGCATGGCCTTGCATTCGCCTTCGGTCATGCCTGCGAGTTGGTGACTCTTTTGTAACTCTTTAGCGCCATCGCCGTGAGTGCCGAAAGACTCAATACGGTTGTTGAGATTGTTACGCAGGGTGCGCAGCTTCTTAGGAGTGAGTACCGTGAGATCGAGTGCCTCTTTCATGGATTCCTTTTACTTTTTACGACGAACACTTTTAATCAAGACGGTATCCATAGGTACGTTCTGGTGACCATTGAGGTTGCCGGTGCGCACCGCTTTAATACGATTCACAACGTCCATTCCTTTCGTCACTTTCCCGAAGACCGCATACCCCCAGCCAGACTCAGTCATGCCGGTGTGGTTAAGAGAGGCGTTATCTTCGATGTTGATGAAAAACTGTGCGGTAGCAGAATCAGGATCCGAAGTCCGCGCCATGGCGATGGTGCCGGTATCGTTTAACAGACCATTGTTAGCTTCGTTTTTAATGGTGGCACGAGTGGTCTTCTGCTCCATCTTTTTAGTGAAGCCCCCACCTTGAATCATGAAACCAGGGATGACGCGATGGAAGATGGTATTGTCATAGAACTTGTCGTCCACGTACTTCAAGAAGTTGGCCACGGTGAGTGGTGCCTTCTCTTGGTTAAGTTCAATCTCGATGGCCCCGTGAGTTGTCTTCATCACCACAACTGGATTTGACGCAGCCTGTGCAAAACCGACGAACATAACGAATGCCAATAAGAAGTGTTTCATAACAAGTCCTCGCTTAATTATCTTTTGCGCCACAATAGCTGATCTGTGGCCTTGTTAAAACCAAAAATAGATGATGGCGCAATGGGACTTTTACTCTTGTTTATACAGTTGTGCTGGGCCGATTCCGTGGCTTCACGCTGGGCGCCGGTGATTCACCAAGAAATCGGCAGTGAACCCCGTGCCGATGAGTTCACGCGCGTAGATTATGATGGGGATTGGAACGCCAAAAACAATTGGGAGCATCTGACAAAGTTTCCGCGCCCGGCCAGCGTTTATTACGCCGTGATTGAGAGCGAACAATTTTACTTCATCACCTACGCTCTGTTCTTTCCGCGCGACTACGCCTCTCATTGTTTCTGGATGCATTGCCACGAAAACGACTTCGAGGGACTACGAGTCACGGTCAAAAAGCCAGACACTCTGTGGCGACTTGAGACCTTGGCCCACAATCGACTTAATATTTTAGAGCGACCAAAACAGGTTGAAGTGATGGTGGAACGAGAAGGCCATGGGGTCTATGCCAAACCGCCCAGCGCGCCCTTCAAAACCTATCAACCGCAAAACTACGAGTTGATCTCGCTTGATGAGATTTGGCAGCGACGAAAGAGCGATTTGTTCCGCGGAGAATTTGTTTATCAAGGCCGCAAACTTCCGGCGAACTTTAGCGGTGATGATTGGATTGTCTGGGGCATCGGAGCGGCGAAGCCGCCATGGGCGTGGGAGATGTGGGGCACGGATTGGGACAAGGGCGAATGGTTTCTGCATCCGCTGAAAGGGGTGAAAGAGAATTACCTCCATCACCCCTACATCGTAGACTAGTTTTTGCGGTAGCTGAGTTCTTGCTGCGTTCTGAGATCAGAGTGGCAATTGTCATTTGAGTAAGCCACTTCGCCGGTCACGGCTTGAATGAAGGCCGATGAGCCATCGCGCTTCACGATCAGAGTCGCTTCAGAAGTCGCTTCCCATGTATCGCCGCAACCGCCGCCAGCGACGTTGCTTTCAGCATTAAACTTAAACGAAATAGTACCGTTGCCAAGATCACGACCGTTTCTCAATTCCACTGTCTTCACAGCGCGATTGTTGTCCACTGAGTAACGAACAAGGGCCTTGCTCGGAGAGAAGATATCGAGTTGAAGTTCCACGTCACCAAAACACAATTCGCGGGCGAGAGTCACTTCGTTGGTGCGAAGTTCAACGTCGCGGGTAAAGCAGGTATTCGCGAATGCGGGCGCAGAAACGAAGAGAGCTAAAAGTACCATTTTCATAGAGACTCCTTGGGGGTTAGATAGGGAGGATTTACACCCACGCCCCATGGCCGTCCACCCATTGAGTTGTTAAGATTCGGCCATGAAGAACTATTTACAGAAGCTGGGATACAGCGGCGATTTAACCCCTTGTTATACGCTCCTACGGGACTTGCACCGACTCCACCAGGCCAAGATTCCGTTCGAGAACTTAGACATCCTGTTAAACAAAATCCCCGCCCTGGACGACGTCTCCCTGGAAAAAAAGCTGATCGAGTCTTCACGGGGCGGCTACTGTTTTGAGCTGAATCTGTCCTTCGCTCGGCTCCTGAGGGCCTTAGGGTTTGAGGTGCAGCCTCGCCTGGCCCGTGTCCTGATGCTCAATCCTGATGCCACCCAGATGCCCCGCACGCACGTCTGGTTGATGGTGAAATTAGCCTCTGAGATTTACCTCGCTGATGTGGGCTTTGGAGCAGGCTCGGTGCTTGAACCCGTCGTCTTGGCCCCGGGTGCCCCGTTCACCCAAGACAAAGAGACTTTTCAGATAAAAGAACTACCGGGCCCCAAGGGACTTACGCTGATGCGCGAACATCGCGGAGAAATGAAGCCGCTGTATTGGATGGACCCCTCCCCGGTTTACCCCATCGACATGATCCAAAGTAATTTCTGGGTCGCCACCTATCCAGGCTCGCGCTTTAGACAAGGCCTCACGCTGACGGTCTACCAAGGACAGGAGCGGACCTCACAGGGTGATCTCAACGGTGCGAAAAATGGGACTGAATTGGCCCAACAGCTTAAAACCCGCTTCGCTATCGAAGGTCTAACCCCTTCAGAGTGGGATCAGATCCATAAGCGTCTGGCCGACATGGTGCTCTGAGGGTAAATTCCCCCCCATCTCAGGAGTGCTTTATGATATCGCCGATTTTCGACGCCAGTCAGTGGAACGCCGTCACCGAATTTGAATTCGAGGACATCACTTTTCACAAGGCCAAGCACACAGGTGCAGTCCGTATCGCATTCAATCGCCCGGAAGTGCGCAACGCTTTCCGCCCCCAAACCGTCGATGAACTCCTCACCGCTCTCGAATGGTCACACCAACAAAACGATGTGGGCGTGATCCTGCTCACTGGCAATGGCCCTTCTGCAAAAGATGGCGGCTGGGCATTTTGCTCCGGCGGCGATCAACGCGTGCGCGGCAAACAAGGCTACGAATACTCCTCATCAAAAACCTCACGCGCCGGTCACGGCCGTCTGCATATTCTCGAAGTTCAGCGCATGATTCGCTTCATGCCGAAAGTTGTCATCGCGGTGGTTCCCGGTTGGGCGGTGGGTGGCGGACATTCCCTGCACGTGGTGTGTGACATGACTCTCGCATCAAAAGAACATGCGATCTTCAAGCAAACAGATCCAGATGTAGCGTCGTTTGATTCAGGTTACGGCTCGGCTTACCTCGCTCGCCAAGTGGGCCAGAAGCGTGCGCGCGAAATTTTCTTCCTGGGTCACAACTACTCCGCTCAAGAAGCGTTTGAGATGGGCATGGTGAACAAAGTTGTTCCGCACGCGGATTTAGAAAAAGAAGCGCTCGAGTGGGCGACGACGATTTGCGGAAAATCTCCGACGGCGATCAAGATGCTGAAGTTTGGGTTTAACTTGATCGATGACGGGTTGGTTGGTCAGCAAATTTTTGCGGGCGAAGCCACACGTCTCGCCTACGGCACCGAGGAAGCGCAAGAAGGCCGCAAAGCTTTCCTCGAGAAGCGCGATCCGGCCTTCGATCAATATCCATGGTTGTATTAATATGGCCGAGCATCTACACGTCTGGGGAATGAAGCACGAAGACCAAATGGATAAGCTCATCCAGATCTTCACGGACTTTGATGTCCCTCATACTTTTCATGATTACCGAGATGATCAACCGGAAGATGAACGTCTTCAGCGTTGGGCCGACTATCTTCAACAAGACTATCCGGTAAATGGTCGCAGCACGCTGTGGAAAAAATCAGAGCGCATGTTCATGCGACTTGAACCTGCTGAGCGCATGAACTGGCTTCGTAAGCACTACCAAGTGCTCGAGCGACCGATCGTTGAAGACGAAAACTTTGAGGTGCTCATGACCGGTGCCCGGCCTGAGCGTATCCTCAAGGAATTGTGTAATATCCGACTTTAGAACTTCTCTAGTTAGGCAGCTTTTCTTTATGCCGATAAGTTGGGCATGAAATACATCCTGCTGCTTACTCTCGCCTTTATTGTCGCGTGCCAACCGCAAGAGACCATCTCTAGTCAGTCACTAGTGGCAGGCTTTGATCGCATGGGCTTCAGTGACTCGTGTGTCGTGGACGCAGAGATCTGCCCCGCGATTGGATGGGACTTTGATGAGGACCTCGCCTTTCAGGCAAGTTGTCGGGAAGCTGGCCATGAAGTGGTGAATTGCTCCTGCGGTCCTGCGCTTTGTAATAGCGAAATGAAGACAGGCCCAGATATGAACGGCGTTGAGAGAACCTGCGCGGTGAATCCAAACCCATCCTTCAGCTGTACGGCCGATTTCCAGGCCGGTGATCAGTATGCGCTGGATTGCGAAGCCAGTGGTGGGACGCCGATCGCCTGCGGTTGCCATGACTACATTTGTTTCGGCGCGCCCCAACCCTAACTAGATTTTTTTCTCCCACTCGTCCACCGTACGATAAGGCAAACAGCCCGACGCCTCGAACGTGCGGCGCATGCGTACATTCAGTGAACTCGTGCCGCCGTGGTAACTTGTCCCGCCCTGCTTTCTCAGATCAACGAAACCGTGACGATGCACCCAACGCCCAAGACCCTGACCGCGAAAATCCGGATGCACACCCATATAGGCCAAGCGAGACCAGCCATCTTTGAGATTCACTTGCGGCACCACTAACGCCGCCACTGTCCCCTGCATAAATCCGACATGGATGCAGCCCAGACCACAGGTGAGTTCCGGGTCACTCACCCAATCCTGGATGTACTTGATGGGATCACCATCGAGATCATCCTCGGGATCACCTTGTGCCACCTGCAAGAGAAGATCGGCGACCTGCCGTTCGCTCCAGTTTAATTCCGCAGCACTTTTCCAGATGAGTGGCGTGCCCTCTTCGCCTGGTAGATCCACCAGTGGCGTTTTGAACTCCACCCGCTCAAGCTTATGCACGAACCCCAAACGCTTCAGCTCTTCGGTAATCAACGGCGCCTGGCCTTTTTGCTCCAAACGCATCATCACTTTGCCGGCTTTGTGCTCAGCTGCGGCGGTAAGCGCGTGCGCTAAAAAGTTTTTCCAAACAACCATCGGCACCTTGGCGTCTAATCCGCGATAGGTGATTCCATAAATGTCCGCCCACAGAGGCTTAAGCCCCACACAACATAATTCAGTACCCTGAGAATCGAGATGATTCCAAAACATAAGACCTCTTTGTTTATTTAATAAGAGGCAGCGTCTGGTCAGTGGTGTTTAGAGGAAACTTAGATCAAAGAGGCAGAGGCCGCCGATACGAGATTTGATTTTTTCATGGTGACCTCCTGGTTAAGAGGTGATTGTAGCGAAAAATCACTCTTGGAGCAAGCGCAGTGTTTCGCCGAGGCCCTGGCAGATACGCTTAACCGCGAGTTCGGGCGTATGCGCCCGCTCATCATCCAATGCACTCACGAACGATGAAGCGTCGTTCGGGAATGCCAGCGGCGGAAACCCGGCCTGGGCCAGACGCCAGTCCGCTACTAAGCGTGCCGTGCGGCCGTTAGCATCGGCAAAAAAATGAAGAGTGATCAGCCATTGATACAACTTCGCGGCTTCGAGAATCGGATGTTCGGTATCAAGCGATCCGAGCACTTCCGCCTCAAACACAGTCCACAACTCCGGGAGGTCGGATGCAGGTGGATAATCGCAGTTCCCACCCTGCAGATCGGTAGTACGCAGGAGACCAAATGATGAAGGACTGAGTTTGCTATGAAGGTTAAGGATTGCGACACTGTCGATGGCAGTTTGCTCCAGAATAAATTTCCGAAGCTCATCATTCGCCGCTGCCCAGCTGGTGAGGGCCTCTTGCTTGGGTGAGCTGATTTCTTTTACCAACGTGGTGGATGCTTGTAGGCGCTGAAATCCAAGACGCTCGACGCTCTCGCTCTTCGGCGCTGGCATCTGTGCGCAGACGCTTTCGATCTGGTCCACAAGTTCGAGAATGTCGCGAGAAAAATCGCTCGATTCTAAAAGGCGAAGCGCCTTGAGAGAAAGAGGACTCAAACTTGGATTGAGTTGAGTCCTCTTCATGGCTTATTTTTTCTTGAAAAGAGTCTTCGCTGGCAACGTGACTGTGCCTACACCAGCAACGTCGATCACCTGCGGCTGACCGTTGACCGTGAGCAGACGAACCGACTTCGTGGCCGGGGCGCCGATCTCAAGACGCATCTTCCCCGATGTGCACTCCGAACTCTGCGTGCGCTTCAAGTCGTTCATGCCTTCAGAAAGATCGCCGAACCAACGATCGGCCACGTGCAAGACTTTGCCGGTGACAGGATCGATGACTTCAATCGTGAGCGTGTCTGGTGCTTCTCCTGACTGACAAACGCCGACGACAGCGCGGTTCCCGTGGAAGTTGCCGGTGTTGCCGTTCATTACGACGCGCACACCGATGAGCACTTTGCGGCTAAAGCCCAAAGAACCGACCGCCATAACAGGAGCGCTCGTGTAGAGAGTACCCGATACAGTCGATACCTGCGCATGGGCCGCAGCTGTTGTCAGAAGAGTGGTGACTGGAGTTGCGAGCAACAAGCTAGCAATCAAGAGAGTCTCAGATCTCGTTTTCATGGGTCGTCCTTAGGAATAGGGATTATTTCCCGGCAACCTAGCAGAAAATGTCTTTGAGGTGAGACAACTTAGTAAAATCTACATGCCTGTCTTCGTCGTTCATTGCTTTCGGATACGTAATGACGATTAGAAGTCATCACCCTAACACGATCTCTGCCAGCACCGCGATGAGAGGACTCCTCCAAGATAAAGGCTCTGGATAAATCGACTTAACGTACATCATTGATGTCAGTAAAATCGTGGCGAGAAGCGCTAGACAAGTAAACCGCACAAGGTAGTCTCCGGCAGATCGAGTCTTAGGCTGCGTTATCGTACTCCGATAGACGTTCGTGCCAGACATGAGATCGTGCAGGGTTCTATGGTCTTTACGGAAAAAACAAAGCAAGTAACCGAGTCCAAGAATTCGAGAGAAGAACTTACTGAAGAGCTCTCTCGTTATGATTTGGAGAATGTGGAGCCTCTCATTCTCAACAGTGAGAACCTTCAACCCATAACGGCTCTTTCCGGGCGTGGCCTGTGTGTAATAAACGAAAAGAATATTCCAGGTGCTAAGGACTGCAAATGTACAGAGTCCTTGAATGTAACTGGGAACGTGCGAGTACTTGCAGATCAGAATTGTAGGTAATACGAAGATGGCCGAGTACAAGCCGTCCCACATCGACGCATAGACGCGGTAAGAGCGGGAAGCAATTTGTCCCTCGGTCATGTAGAAGGACTCAGCATTTGAACCCGCCTGCGACCCGGTTTGATCCTGACCTAAGATGTTTTCTTCTTCTCCCATACCACCCCCATTTCATTTCTATTTCGCTCAATGAATGAGTTGTGACAATCGAATTGTCTGATGATTCTGAGGAAAGATGTAATTCTAATCCTGGTTTAGGATTTAGGCGCCGAAGAGTTCTTTGCGAAGATCATCCATCTTGTGCTTGCTCAGGTAGTTGCGGATGAAGTTCTTGTTCTCGGTCTTGTACCAGAAGAAGAAGTTGCGTTGCTTGGTCTTATCATCCAGCGTGATGGCAGTTTCCACGGGTTTAAGCGTGTACGGGTGGTGACCTGAGTAATAGATCTCCGTCGCTACGGTCATCGGCGTCGGTGTGAAGTCCTGCACCTGCTCAAGCTTATAGCCTAGCTTCATGGTTTTAGACGCCAGCTGGGCCATGTCCTCAGGCTTGCAGCCCGGGTGAGATGAGATGAAGTACGGGATGATCTCTTGGCGAATGCCTTTCTTCTTCGAGATCTCTTCGAACTTCTTCTTAAAGATATGGAAGAACTCAAAGCTCGGCTTACGCATCAATCTAAGTACGTGGTCTTCAGTATGCTCTGGGGCGACTTTCAAGCGGCCGGAGACGTGGTGAGTGACGAGTTGCTCAACATACTCTTCATCAGCTTTCGGATGGCTTGAGCGCGGGTCGAACATCAGATCATAACGAAGTCCTGAGCTCACAAACGCTTTTTTGACCTGCGGATGAGCGGCGACTTCTTTATAGAGCTCCGTCATCTTGGTTGGATCGGTCTCGAGGTTTTTGCAAACTTGCGGGAACACACATGAAGGAGCGGCGCACTTATCACAGATCGCCTGATCAATGCCCTTCATCTGATACATGTTAGCCGAAGGACCGCCCATGTCTGAGATGTAGCCCTTGAAGTCTGGCATCTTCACCACTTGATCGAGTTCGCGCATCACAGACTCTTTCGAGCGTGAGGCGATCATCTTCCCTTGGTGCGCTGAGATCGTGCAGAAGCTGCAACCACCGAAGCAACCCCGGTGAGTGTTCAGCGAGAACTTGATCATCTCGAAGGCACTGATGGGCCCGCGGTCTTTATACTTCGGATGTGGCAGACGGGTATAAGGAAGATCGAAGGAGGCATCCACCTCTTTCTCAGTCATAGTCTGATACGGCGGATTGATGACGAGAGTCTTGCCTTCTACTTTTTGCAACAAACGATTGGCGTACTGTTTATTACTTTCGACTTCCACGTGCATGAAGTTACGCGCGTAGGCCAGCTTGTCTTTCAGACACTCTTCGTGGCTGGTGAGCTCCTGGTCTTCCCACTTGGTCGCAGGAATCTCATCGGCGAGGAAAGCCGTTTGTGGAACGTTTCTGAGTTCAGAGAACGGAATGCCTTTAGAGGCAAGCTTCGCGATATCGCGCAAGGGCTGCTCCCCCATTCCGTAGATCAACATGTCCGCACCCGACGTGGTGAGAATATTCGGCAAGAGTTTATCCGACCAGAAGTCGTAATGGGTCACGCGGCGAAGAGAGGCCTCGATGCCGCCCAAGACCACCGGAGTCTCTGGATAGAGTTCTTTCAAAATCTTGGTGTACACCGTCGTTGCGTAATCCGGACGATGGTTCGTGGCGCCGCCTGGAGTGTAGGCATCTTCTGAACGCGTGCGTTTGGCCGCGGTGTACTTGTTCACCATGGAATCCATGTTGCCGCTGGTGACACCGAAGAAGAATTTGGGTTTGCCGAATTTCTTGAAGTCGCGCAGGTCATCTTGCCAGTTGGGTTGCGCGATGATGGCGACTTTCATGCCCAGAGATTCGAGGATCCGGCCAATGACGGCCGTACCGAAGGCCGGATGATCGACATACGCGTCGCCTGTGACCAAAATCACATCGAGTTCGTCCCAACCACGCTTCTTGGCTTCCTTGGCAGTCAAAGGCAGCCATGCGGTGATGGGTAATTGGGGAGCTTCAGTCGTCATGGGCGACAAGATAGCCTTAGGCCACAGACCATGGCCATGAGTAGTTTTTACACGTTTATGGTGTCTGAACACCACCATTCAGGGCCACTGTGGCACCATAAATATTATTTTTTATCACTAACAGAATCCGTACTTGCGACGGACACCGGGTGCATGTAGAGAAGCTGCAACACACCCGCTTTTGGAGGATCCATATGCGCGCACTTGCCCTGCTCACACTCTTTGTCATGCCTACTGCTTTCGCCGGAGTGGTCTACACTTCTGGGGACTGGGAGTTGGACGATACTTCTACACGCTCTAACCCTAACGGCACCTGCATCGCGCGCACACTTGGCGGCGATGATCGCGTCGACATGGCCCTGGAGCTTCGTATCCCTAAGAATAAGCCGGCGGCGCTTGAAATGTACCTCACCCAAGAATACGGCAGAGTGAAAGCTTGGAACGTGGTTCTTCGTGATGAAAGCGTGATGGCACTGGGAACAGCGGGAAAAGTTGGCCGCAAGGAAACTTTCTGGGCTGTTCCACAGAAGATGGCGGCATTGATCGCACAATTGCAAGATCGTAAAGACATCAAGCTCAAAACGGCCGATGGCTCACGTGACCCACGTTACGAGCTTTCTGCTGACGGTTTCAAGAATGTTCTCGCGAAGCTTGAAGAGCGCTGTAATGGCAAAGTCTCTGTGCTTGATGCAGCCTTTGAAGCTTCATTCACGGCGAATAACCCCGTCGCCAATTCTGCGGGCTTCACCGTTGATACCACGGCCCAAGCACGCGAACTTTACATCGCTGCTCATGCCGTTCACCTCTCAAAAGGTGCCAACGCAATAGAGATGGCGGCCCTTCGCCAAAAGTTTGCCGCTGAACTGGCCGAGGCCACCAAGCTCGAAGACCTCATCAATCGCACCTCTACGATCGACATTCCTGCCACCCAACGCGCTCAAGGCGCCAACGATGAGCGCGAAACTGTCGCACAAAACGAATTGCAACGTTTAGCAGTGGCGATCCCTGCTCATAGCGCTGCGGTAACGGCAGCCAACGGTGTGCTCGCCACAGCGGAAGCAGCAGTCGCCCCATTACGTGCAGAACAATCACAGAGAGCGAACGCTGCCTACAATGCACGCAGCACCGTGAACAGCGGACTTGATCGCATCGCAACTTTGGATTCACAACGTTCATCGGCCGTCGCACAGATCAGAAGCCTTGATAGCGAGCGCTCACAAGCTCAAGACAGTGCGAACCGCGCTTCAAACGCGCTCTTCACAGCAGAACAGGAAGAGCGTCGTGCAGAAAACGAATTCCGCAACTTCGATCCAGGTCGTGAACTTCGCTTCCGCCTCGACCGCAACATGGAATACCAGCGCGCCGAGCGTGAGTTCCAGACATCGGTCGCGGCCCAGCGTCAAGCGGAGACCCAAGTCGCCGATGCTCGTAAGATCCAAGCCGCTGCGGAAGCCAAACTCACTGGTTGCCGCTCAACGGTGGGTGCTGATTGTACCGGTGCAGAGTCTGCAGTCACAGAAGCCAGCAACGAAGTGGCCCGCCTTCAAGGCATCGAACGCAATCTCGAAAACCGCGTCGCTCAGCTTCGCGGCATCCTGAACAACGAACGCCAGCAAACGGAGCGTGAAGTTGAAGCCATTCGCATGAAACTCGGCAATGACATGAACCGCGCCCAGCAGCGCGTGCTCGAACTGCGCTCCGCCTTGAACCGTGCTGAGACACGTGTTCGCGAGATCAGTAACTTTGAAATCCCACGCTTGAATGATCAGATCACAGCGATCGATCGTGAACGTCCATTGGTTGTGTCTGAAGTCAACCGTGCCCGCCCAGAAGCGGACCGTTTGGAAGCTGAACAAGCTGCTTTCGAGCAACGTGTCGGTTGGGCCGCGAAGTACGCCGCTCTCCAGAATGCGCAACGTGCGTTGAATGCTCGCACCAGCGAGTTGAACACCGCTCTGGCTTCTCAACGTAACGCCAACAGCACCGTGGCAGCGACTCGTGCCGAGCGCCTCCGCTTAGAGCAAGTTCTTGTCGGTCAACAACAACTCCTCGCGAGCTCTCGCGCTCGCTTGGTAGAAGTTCGTGTCTCACTTCAACCGTTTGAAGCGGAACGCGGCCGCATTGACTTGGTGGCCTCACAGCTCCAAGGTCAATTCTCTGATCTCGCAGCTCAGTTCGCTGCACGCCTTCCTCAGTAGATTCTCATTCCGGAAGCATGGTAACTCCATGCTTCCGGAACTTTTTCACAATCCCTTCTCAAAAATTCTCCATCTGCTAAAAGCTCCTCACTAACCCCAAGGAGTTTTTATGAAGACATTGCTATCCGCTTTCGTATTACTGTGTTCTCTCAGCGCCATCGCGACGATCGATGGAATGACCTCCGTGGCGATCGTGACCTACGACTTCAACTCGGAAGAGTACGGCGTCCAGAAGGTGCCGGTCGTCGGCTGCTACGGCCTGCCGAACGGGCCCCAGCTCATCCAATTCACCATGGAGTACAAAGTCACGGCCAACATCGGCTGCGGTGGCCAACCTGCTCTCGACAACATCAACGTGCTTACTTGCGCGACGGTCACTGATTCTCAGGAGTCACGCGACTACTCGACGTTCTCAAAGATCACTTTGGACATCTCGAAGTGCGAGGCGAAGAACGATCCGAAATTCATCACGATGGTGAGAACCGCAGCGGCGATGAACTTCAACACCCGCACCAGTAAAGTTCAACTGACTCTCGTTAAGTAATTTGAAAGGGGCCGGGAAACCGGCCCTACTTCACATCTCTGAAGATAAAGAACACCGCTCCCACTAAACATAGTGAGGCGTAGAGGAAGTTCTTCGTGAGCGGAACTTTCATGAACAGCACGCAGAAAGCCGCGAACACGGTCATGGTGATCACTTCTTGCATGACCTTCAACTGCGGAAGCGTGAAGAACTGACTTCCCATGCGATTGGCCGGCACCTGAAAGATATACTCAAAGAATGCAATTCCCCAACTAATCAGCACCACGATCCAGAGCGGCTTCAACGTCATGTCGCCTTTCAGATGCCCGTACCAGGCAAAGGTCATGAAGACGTTAGAAACAACCAGCAGTAAAATAGGTGTGATCAAGGTTTGTTCCAGTCAGTGCGTTTGAGGCCGTAGCGGACGGCACTCTTATCAGGCCCTGGGAATTCTTGGTAATCAAAATCTTCGATGTATTTCAGGCCGACTTTTTTCATGACCGCCTGAGATCCGATGTTGCCTTTCATGGCGACCGCAAAAATCTCAGCGACCTGATAGTCTCTAAATCCGAGCTCAAGAAACGCCTGACTCCCCTCTGATCCAAAACCCTTTTTCCAAAATGCTTTCTTCAGGCGATAGCCCAGTTCAATGGAGTCGGTGTTATCCGGCGCGGCTTTGTCTGGGCGAAAGAGAAACCAACCCATGAAAAGCCCGGTGGCTTTTTCATGCGCGATCCAAATCCCAAAGCGACCGTTGTGCTTCGATTGTGTGGCCAGCACCCGCTCGACCGCCGCCGCCACTTGCTCATCCGTCGACGGCTCTCCGTGAGTGAGATAGGTCATGACTTCCGGATCACTATCGAGATCTTTTAAGAGCGGCCCATCTGCTGCTGTGAGGGGGCGCAAAGTCATGCGTTGGGTTTCCATGCTTAGCTCTGGATGCGAGCAAACACCATCAACAACATTCCGATCGCCATCGCTAACGTGATCCACTTCACCATGTTGTTGGTTTTTGCCGGGGCCGCAGAGGTCTCGCCCTCTTTTGGCGGAGCAAAGTACTCGAGTGGCATATCCACCATGTGGGGATAGATGCGATAGCGTTCAAGCTCGCCGTAGTAATCAGAAGAAATCGTGGCGAGGGCCTCATCCGGTATATCCACGCGCAGGATTGAGGAGTCGCCGCGCTGACGTGTGCGCTCAGCAGCTTCGCCGTCATCCATCAGCACCTCGTAAGGCACTTGGATTTTATCCAGCAGTTGGAGAAGAGATTCGAGTTCTGTTTTGGTATATCCGGTGTAAAGCATGCTGAAACATTAACATGACTTTGCCGATTGTTGCGAAGCATATATTTGCAAGATAGATAAATCGTGCTGTCATATTAAGATGAAATCATCCCACATCCGCACTGAATTAATCGCCGGCTTCACGACTTTTTTGACGATGAGTTACATCATCTTCGTGAACCCTTCCATCTTGGCCACACCCGGCACAGGCATGAGTTTTAGCGGCGTCATGACAGCGACCGTGTTGCTGACAGCGTCGATGACTTTACTCATGGGGCTCTACGCTCGACTCCCTTTTGCGGTAGCACCCGGCATGGGACTCAATGCGTTTTTTACTTTTACTTTGATTCTCGGTGAAGGCATTCCATGGCCCACGGCCTTAGGCATGGTTTTCTGGTCGGGCATTTTCTTTCTGATTATCTCCGCGACTCCCCTTCGCCAAAAGCTTGCTGAGTCTTTGCCTCACAATATCAAGATCGCGTCGGCGGTCGGCATTGGCCTCTTTCTCACATTCATTGGTTTAAAGAATGCCGGACTGGTGATCGCTGATCCCGCAACTTTCGTTCGCATGGGAAGCATCAAGGGCGGCACTCTGCTCGCCGTTTTGGGGCTGATTGTCGTGTTGCCACTGATGAAGCGCCAGAACCCACTGGCTTTTTTGGTTGGCATTTTTGTCGTCACCGCCGCTGGGCTCGCCATGGGATTAGTTACGCCCCCGAGTGCATTTTTTGCGGCCCCGGATTTTGAAAGTGTGTTTATGAAGATGGATGTCATGGGAGCGATGAAACTATCACTTCTTCCGGCGATCCTCTCCATGGTTTTCACCGATATGTTTGATTCGATCTCAACTTTTGTGGGTGTCTCGCGCGCCGCTGGTCTGGTGGATGAGAAAGGTAATCCTCTGCGCCTGAAGCAGGCGTTGATCGTTGATGCCATCGCCACCACACTCTCCGGGCCTCTGGGGACCTCACCGGGTACCGCTTACATTGAAAGCGCCGCGGGCGTTGAGGCCGGTGGCCGCACGGGTTTGACTTCGGTTTTTACCGCGCTGTTTTTTCTTCCGTGCCTCTTTCTTGCCCCATTGGTGGGCATGGTCCCGGCCTTTGCCACCGCCCCGGTATTGATTTGTGTAGGTCTCTTGATGTTCAAAAACATCTTTGAGCTGAAGACAGAGTACTTTGAAGATTGGGTTCCGGCGGCCTTCACCATCGTCTTGATTCCGCTCACCTTCTCCATCACGAAAGGACTCATGGCGGGGCTGTTTATCCAGGTGGCGCTTTATATTATGGTTGGACGAATCAAAGAGCTCAACGTTGCGCTCTGGCTTCTGGGCGTGTTGTCTGCTATCTATCTCGCCGTATGATCACTCACTCCTTTGCTGATAGTTTCAGCGAGCCGAAATTTTACCAGCAGGTCTCTCCCACTCCGGTGAGAGCGCCGAAATTGATCGCGTGGTCTGACGATGTTGCTCGTCGACTCAACTGGCAACCCACCGGGTCTCTCACCGAGGCCCTGGGTGGCAACACGCTGATGCCAGGAATGAAACCCATCGCCACTCGTTACGGTGGTCATCAGTTCGGCCACTGGGCGGGACAACTGGGTGATGGCCGGGCGATTCTGCTCGGTGAAGTGAATGGCCTCGAGGTGCAACTCAAAGGCGCGGGCCAGACTCCCTATTCGCGCCGAGGTGATGGTCGCGCAGTCTTGCGTTCATCTGTACGTGAGTATCTCTGCAGTGAAGCCATGCATTTTCTCGGAATACCAACAACACGAGCGTTAGCGCTCGTTAAAACGGGCGAAGACGTGATTCGCGACATGTTTTACGACGGTCATCCGGCCCCGGAACCCGGAGCGATTTGTACGCGCGTTGCCGAGAGCTTTGTGCGCTTCGGACATTTTGAAATCCTCGCGGCCGATGGTGATAAAGTTGGCATGCAAAAAATGGTGGATTACGTCTTAGGTTTTTATCCCGGCCACACGCTCGAGAGTTTTTTTAGTGAGCTCTGCACACGAACCGCGAAGCTCATGGTGGATTGGCAGCGGGTGGGCTTCGTGCACGGTGTGATGAACACCGACAACATGTCTATTTTGGGGCTCACCATCGACTACGGCCCTTATGGTTGGATGGATGTCTACGATCCTGAGTGGACACCGAACACCACGGATCGCGAACATCGCCGCTACCGCTTTGGACAACAGCCCAGCGTGGCGCTGTGGAATCTTTCGCAACTCGCTGGCGCCCTCTCACTTTTAGGTACTGAGCTACGGGAACCCTTAGAACTCTATCGTCAGACCTATTTTGTGGAATGGGAAAAGATGATGGCGAGTAAACTTGGTGTCAGTGAATTTCCGCTGGAACTTGTCAAAGAGCTGGATGGAATTTTACGGATGCAAGAGATCGACATGACGATTTTTTATCGCGAGCTCGCCGATTGCATCTCCTCCGGATTCCCCACCGGAACTTTTTATCAAGAGATCCTTCCCACGACTCAAGAGAAGCTCTCGCTGTGGCTGAGCAAGTGGCGCGCACTCAAACCAGATGCTGTGCTCATGAATAAAACCAATCCCGCATTCATCGTGCGAAACTACCTCGCCCAAGAAGCGGTGGATGCGCTGATGAATAATGATGATTCGGTGATGAAGGCCCTCGAGCTGGCGCTCAAGACACCGTTTGAAGTGAACGATGCCACCAAGAAATTTCTAGGCCGTCGCCCTGAGTGGGCGCGCACTAAACCTGGCTGTGCCGCCTTGTCTTGTAGCTCTTAGGGGCACTTCTTTGCAACCATCGCATTGTACGCCGTGTTGGCGAGCACGGGATTCTTCGCCGTCGCATAGGGACGCATTTCATCGCAGGTCGAACGCGGCGATTCGATGATCGCTAGGGCGAGAAAATGCTCTGCCACTCCAAGATTAGCGATGCGATGAAACAGATCATCCGGCACGTCTCTGTTTCTGAGTAGCGGTGCCAGCACGTAAGTTTGAAAGAGGCTATTCTCCGGGTTTCCCGGAGGAACGTTACTCACGATCGTCGCCATCATCGGCACCGTGAGTTTTGCGTGGAGAATCACGCGAGACATGATCATGTAATCAAACTTCCAGCGGTCGATGAGCTGCGTGAGATCTTGTTCTGTAAGGTTCACATTGCTCGCCAACGTGCCGGCTACCACTTCATCTTCCGTTTTCAAGAAGAGTTCGATCTTTTCACGCTCTGAGGTGGTCTCGATGTCTTTAAAAAAGATTTCGCGCTTGTTATCCGAATAAATTTTTCCACAGACTAAGAGCGCCAACACCATCACCACGCCACTTTCCACGGACAGGAGTTTTTTCTTTCCCATGAGAACCAAGGCCAAGTGCGCCACGGCGGCGCCGGCCAATCCGCCCAGCATCATAAGCACGGGCATGAGAATAAGACCTACCGGTGCGGTCGAACTGGTAGAAACAAACATGGCATAAAGTAGCCAGCCCGCACCGAACAGTGCGCCAACCACAAAGGGTTTAAGGTAAGCAGATTTTTTCATTTTTTTAGTATAAGCTATTTCCATGCCACATTTTAAATCTTTGTCTTCCGGTGATTCCATCAACATTATCGCGCCCGCTTCGGCCGCTCCGGTGGAGCGTTTGAACAACGGATTGGAATGGCTGGATCAGCAAGGCTACCAGGCGCATTTGCCGAAAGACCTTTTGAAACCTCGTCTGTTTTTTGCTTCTCCGCTAGAAAACCAAGTGCGCCACGTGAAAGAGGCGTTCAAGTCTGATTCTTTAGTTCTGTGGTGCTTGCGTGGTGGCTACGGTTCAGCGCGCTTGATTCCGTACCTCGAGAAACTCAAAAAACCGGCGCAGAAAAAACTCTTGATTGGGTTCAGCGACATCACGGCGCTTCATTTGTACCTCGGACAGAAATGGGGCTGGCCCACGATCCACGGTCGCGTCCTCACCCAGATGGACCCCAAAGCGAAGCGTCGCCCCGATCTCAAAATCTATCGTCAGCTGCTGGAAGGTAAAATTAAATCACTCACCTATTCGGGCCTCATTCCTATGAACGATGCCGCGAAGAAGTCACGCACGGTGAGCGGCGCTGTGACTGGCGGTAATCTCCGTTTGCTCGAATGTTCCATTGGCACTGGTTGGGAACTTGAGGCCCGCGGCAAGATTCTCTTCTTAGAAGATGTCGGCGAGCGCGGTTACTCAGTGCACCGGATGCTGGTGCATTTGACTCAAGCAGGATTACTGGAAGGCGTGCGTGCCATCGTGTTGGGTGATTTCACCGAAGGCCTTGAGTCTGATGGGAAAGATCGTACTCGTGAAGCGCTGCAGGCCTTTGCAGATGAAAGCTCTATTCCCGTTTTACGCGGTATGCCCTGCGGCCACGGTGAAAAAAATCACCCACTGCCCTTTCACACCAAAGCCACATTAAAACTTGGTAAGCGCGGAACACTCAAAGTCGCCACAGGCTTTTAATTCCTTACATCCACGGGCCGCGGGGTTTTCCATGGAATAATTTCTCCATCTAAATCATGGAGGATTTTTATGAAAAGCTTAGCTTTACTCGCGCTCGTTTCCTTACCTGCCTTCTCTGCTGAATACATCGTCAAATTCAACAACTCAAAATCCCTCGCTGCGTTCTCGAACGCCCGCGTGTTGAATGTGAGCGTTGGAAATTTCGCCGTCGTGAAGAGCGAAGACAAAAACTTCATTGCAACCGCTTCTCAAATGGCGGGCATTGAGTACGCAGAAATCAACGCCACTTACAAAGCGTTTGATGTGCAAGACGCTGACTTCAAAAAACAATGGGGTTTTGACAACGACGGCAAGAACTCGGGCGGCTGGTTCAGCCGTGGTGTGGCCGGCGTTGATATCAGTGCTCTCGACGCTTGGAAAATCACCAAGGGCTCACGCTCTGTGAAAATCGCTGTCATCGACACAGGCGTGGACTACAATCACCAAGACTTGAAGAACAACATCATGATCAATGCGGCCGAGAAGAACGGCACCGCAGGGGTAGACGATGATGCGAACGGTTTGATCGATGACGTTTACGGTTACGACTTCGCTAATAACGACGCTGATCCGATGGACGGCCATGGCCACGGCACTCACTGTGCTGGTGTCATCGGTGCAGAACACAACTCCATTGGCGTGGCCGGTGTGATGGCGAACGTTCAAATTCTTCCGATCAAATTCCTCACCGACAGCGGCAGCGGCACTCTTGAAGGCGCGATCCTCGCCATCGACTACGCCATCAAGCGCGGCGTTGATATCATGAGCAACTCTTGGGGCGGCGGTCCTCGCATGGAATCACTCTTTGAAGTGATCAAGAAAGCTGAAGACGCAGGTATCTTGTTTGTCGCAGCAGCTGGTAACAGCAATGCCAACAACGATACGACTGCGACCTATCCAGCAAACTACGAAGTTGAAAGCTTGATCTCAGTGGGCGCCATGGACGGCAAAGGCAAGCGCGCCTCATTCTCAAACTACGGCGCACAGTCAGTGGACGTTTTCGCTCCGGGCGTTGATACCTACTCGACGGTTGCTGGTAATGCCTACAAGAAAATGTCTGGCACATCGATGGCATGCCCACACATCGCGGGCATCGCTGGTTTGATGCTCTCTCAGAATCCGAACCTCACTCCAGTTGAACTCCGTCAGCGCTTGATCGATAGCGCTGTGGATAATACTGATCTTCGTGGCTCAGCTTTGGCCGGCCACGCGGATGCAGCTGCCGCTCTTCAGTAGTCTTTCTTTTCTGAAGCCAAGAGGTTGTTCAGACCTTTTGGCTTCAATTTTTCCAATCTAGTTCTACGAACTTATCAATTTTTTTTATTTTCCAACTTTCCGTAAAATGAAGCCAGGTAGGGAGTAGCTGGCCCATAACGGGTAACGCATTTCCGTCAACACGGCATCGCCCGGAAGCGTTCACAGCGAGACTACCATCTACAAAGGTGGATGCCATGTCAGCTGTCAGTCTCGTTTTCCTTTTCTTGTTCACAAGTTGTGCTCATCGGATCAACCCAGGCGCTCGCCTGATGCCGATCGATGAGCGAGCGCACTTCGTCGGCGACCAGCTCGACCGACTCCGCGACAACTAGTGGCCTCAAGTAACAAAGGACAAATCATGAAAGTAACGACCAACAATACTCTGGAAAGTATCCTCGTGGACTCAAACACCACTGGCACGAAGACCTCGATGTTCATCCCGCTCCTGGGCGCAGCAACGAGCCCCGCGCAGATCTACCGGGCCCTCTCGAAAGTGGCCGACAAGCTCTATCTTGAAGCGGGAAAAACAAAGCCGGAGTGGCCAAAGATCGATTGGGAACACTGGAAAGAGCGCAGAGTTGCGACCCTGAGTCTCTTTATGTTCGAGGAGAATATCTCGCTCTTCCCGCTGATGTGTGAACTGCAACCGCGCGTCGTCGTTGCAGATACCTTTCACATCAAGCCGCTCCTGATGAAAGACATCTACGAATCTGAAACGCTGGTATTGCACTTTAACACTCGGGGCGCGGTTCTTACGCGGGTGGGCCTGTACGACGACGAAATCATCGATCGCTTCATTCCGACCTCACGAACCTTGCTCGACGATTGGCCCTACCGGATTGACCGGGGAAGCGTCCGCCAGTTCATGCGCTTTTTACGGGATGAGCTCGCGGGGCGGGTGACGGAGCGGACCAAGTTCGTGGCGATCTCCTCCGCCGAACATTCCGTTTTCCAGATCGAACATTTCTGGGATCATCTCGGACTCCCGGTGCTTCTTACGCAGGATCGCTTCGATAGAGAAAATCCCGTGAACTCCATCGGAGTCGCACGGCTTCGCCTACGGCGAGTCCTCGACCGCCATAACATGACGGCCGTCAACGAGGTGCTAAACAATCACGTTTTCGCTGGAGATAAAGAACAATTGAGTACCGTTCTCAGACTTATCCTCGATAAGCAAATCTCCAAGCTCGTCATCACCGCCGAGGACGTGCAATTCGGAAAGATCGATCCCTTGGAGGGCCTCGTCCTCCACCGCTCGCAGAAGAACCACACCGACGATGACGTCTTCGACGACCTTGCGGAGCTCGCGCTCATCCATGGAGTGAGCGTCCAAGTTGTCCCGAAGCGATTCATGCCCGAGGGTTACAAAGTTCTCGCGAGCTAACGGAAAGCCTCCCTTCGGGGAGGCTTTTTTGTTAGAATCAATCCATGATTAAATCCGAACGACACCTCTTTGATCTCGCTGACGGCGATGCCTACTTCAACGTCGCGGGCATGTCTCCCCTTCTCAAGAAAGTTCACGAGGCCGGCGCCGAGGGCCTCAGCCGCAAGTGCCATCCCTGGAAAATCAGCTGCGAAAGTTTTTTCGCAGAATCGGATCGAGGGCGCGAACTCTTCGCCAAGCTCATCAACTCTGATGCGCTAGATATCGCCCTCATTCCAGCCGCGAGTTACGGTGTCGCCACGGCGGTGAAAAACATCAACGTCAAAATCGGCGGCGAAGTTCTCATCCAAGCGGAAGAATTCCCGGCGATGTACTATCCTCTGGAGCGCGTCTGCCGTGAGAAAGGCGCCAAGCTCGTCACGATTCCTCGTCCGGCCAATGGTGATTGGACTACCGCCACTCTCGCTCTCATCAACGAAAGAACATGCCTAGTGGCCGCCGTTCCTGCGCACTGGACTGATGGCACAACTTTGGATTGCGTGGCCGTGGGGAAAAAATGCCGCGAAGTCGGCGCAGCTCTCGTGATTGATGGCTGTCAGAGTCTCGGGGCCGTGCCCTTTGATGTGAAGGCGGTGCAACCAGATTTCCTGATCGCTCCCACTTACAAATGGATGATGGGCCCCTACGGCTATGGCTTCTTGTATGTTGCGAAGAAGTACCATAACGGAACGGCGCTGGAAGAAACCTGGCTCGCGCGCCAAGGCAGCGAGACATTTTCTAATCTTGTGAACTACCGCTCAGAATACCGCCCCGGGGCCACTCGCTTCGACATGGGCGAACGCAGTAGTCACATTCTCCTTCCCATGGCGGTGGCCGCTCTCGAGCAGCTGCATGCTTGGAAACCTACTGTCATCAGTGAGCGCATCAGCGAGATTGTGAATGAGATTTCTGAGGGTGCAGAGAAGAAAGGCTACGTTGCCGTTCCAAAAGCTCACCGCTCTACGCACATGGTGGGCATTCGCCACCCCAATGGCATTCCTACGGGGCTCGCGCAACGGCTTGAACAAGACAAGATCTACGTGAGTTTCCGCGGCAGCTCGATTCGTGTCGCGCCTCATTTGCACGTCTCACAAAACGACATCGATCGCTTCCTATCGCACCTGTAGTTCAGGGAGTCCGAGGAATTTGCGGCAGCGCTTGACTCTTCTCTCGGTGCCCGGATTGAGGCCCGTCGTCGATACTTCCAGACACGCGGCGAGGACTTCGTTTTCTACGAAATCTGTGCGCTCGAAGCTGATCGGATCTCCCGTTTCAGTGCGACCGAGGAGATTAAGAGCTATGGTTTTCGGGGTCCAGTACGGCGCGGATGTGATGCGGTAGTAGCAGTCACTCACACCTGCAAGGCTCATCTTCGGCATGCGACTCATTGTGAACATGTTGGGAATCAAATCCTCATCAGCGGCCGTGATTTCACGGCAATCACTGTAGTTCACGATCTTCTTAAACCACGCTTCTTTGGTGAGGGGTTTGTTGATCACACCTGGCAAACCGCCATCAATCACCGACAACTCACCCTTCGCACTGATGACCGGAGCGACGTGGTACCACCAGTTCTCCTGACGGGCCATGCCCGAGCGATCGGTGTAGAACACGAAGATCTTTCCGGCGGTGATCTGTTTTTGTTTCGCGAGTTGATAGGTCCACACGTGCGCCCGGTTCGAACACACACTCTCATACACGTCCACCAGATTGCGATCGAGCTGGCGAAACACGCGCTCTTTCGTGAGCCCCACGGACTCCACATCGGTCAGATGCGTATTGTAGTCTGGCAGGAAGATGTCTTGCGCCGTCGCGCTCAAAGACAAAAAGAGAGAAAAGAAGACGATGAACTTCATAAAAATGGCCCTGAAAGATTTTTTGCATCTTTACTATAGGGCCATTTGAGAAGACTAGATCCGGGGCTTTTACGAGTAAACTTTACACCGTCCAGTGAGTGAATGCCTTTAAGCGATTTAATCCGCCGCAGGGATGGGTCTGTACCCGCAGCTCATGAACCACCCCCGCCTCCGTCAGTGAAAAGGTCTTACGGTTTCCTGCAAAACTCTTCACATAGGTCTTCGGCACCAGCTCTTTCCAGGCCCCGTTGATAAGTCCTTGAATGAGCACTTCGCGGGGGTTGTTATTCACGAAATAGGTGAAATCCAGCTCCAGACGATGCAGCACACTCGGCTTCGCCAGTGCAACGGTGACTTCTTCAAAATGCCCTGGAATGCGACTGCGGGCCGATTCCAAGCCATCAAACATATTGAGCGGCATGAAGGGTGAGATCACCTGCGCTGCCGGGCCGTAATGCTCGTTGGAGGCCTTGAGAACCTTCGCTCCAAGGGCGAGCGATGCCACGTTCACTTCCTCGCCAGCCTTCAGGCGGGCGACTTCGCGCTTGATGGTCTCGGCATCAGTTTTAAACGGCAGGCTCAAAGGCTTTTTGGTCTTAGGGATTTCGTCCTTAAACACCCCACTGACCGGCGCTGGAGTGAGTTCCGTCGCGAACAAACCGAGGCGGGTGAAACCGCCATCAGGAAGCATCTGCACTTTGATCTGTGAATACACGCGCTCGTCTTTCTCCCGCACAACATATTTCAGCGCATGGCCCTCAAGACCTGTTGCCGGAAGGATTTCGAACCACTTGCCGCCACTCAGCCCTTCTAAGCGAACCGCGGGTGCTTGGTTGCCGTGATGGAACTTCGTGGACAACGTGGCGGCACGAATGACCGAAGGTTTTTTGAGAGAAAAAATCATTTCATCGAGTGGCAATGGATTATGGCGAACAGATTCCCAGCTATCCATGATCTTGCCTTGCTTCCCAAACAGCTCGGGATCAAATACTGGCTCGAATGGACTGAGTAAGTTTTCTGCACGAGCGAAGAGATCGTTGGTGACACTTAGAACCTGGCCACCGACGCAAAGATTAGCTGCTGCCAGTGGAGACAGGGCCCCTTTGACGACAATCTCTTCTGGGCGCGTGCGCTCGAAAGCATTAAACAGCAAATCACGGTAGCCGATATTCACGACTTCTTCGGGCTTCAATTTATCAGCGGCAAAAGCCGTTTTGAATTTTGTCGTATCGACACCCTGCACACCCACTATCTTCAAAACTTCTTGGGCAATCTCAGCGTTGAACAACACGCCGTTGAGTTCCGCATTACAAAGCACGGTGATGCCAAAGCCACGATCTGGTCCTGCGTAGCAGTGAAGATAAAGACAGCGGAATCCATCGTTCGCGCCTTGGTGAACGGCGAAACGGTTATCTCCCGCCTCGAGGATAAAGACTCCGAGCCCCATGGTGCAGCCCATGAACTCTCGGCAACCCAAATCACTTCCATGCAACATGGTTCGTGCCGTATCGTGACTCAAACCATGAAAGCCTTCGATGTTGTGATAAGCATGCTCAAGAGCTGTGAGGAATTGCGCCATCGATCCAGCTGTTCCCATCGCACCGGCAGCAAAGGCCGGGAACATCAAGCGAGTACCTTCCACTTCACGACCATCATCACGGAAACCGTGAGCAAAGGTGTGTCCGGGCATGGTCTCTTGCGTGAAAGTGAAATCCTTCACGCCAAGCTTAATGAGAAAGCTCGCCGTCAGATCAGTAATGGGTCCGCCTTCAAGAGCTTCAATGAGATGCTCCAAGACAATGAAGCCACCACCTGAGTACTGAAACACAGTCCCTGGGTCATTGATCACACGGATGGGCGGATAGTTATAATCCTTATTCCCTTCTAAGAACGCTTCAATGCCAGGCATCCTGCGATCGGCCGGCACACCATTCACATAGTGCATGTTCAAAGCAAGGTGGCCCATCAGATGAGCAAGTGTCACCTTGTCGCCCCACTCGGCTGGCAGCAGACGGAAGTTCGACTTAGTTTTCGCCAAAAGTTGATTGACCGAAGTATTGAGCGTGATCTTTTTTCCGGCAAAGTACTCACAGGCAAAAGCACTAGCGACAGTCTTGCTCAGAGAGGCGACTTCAAACAGCATGTTGGCCGCTGTGCCAGCTCCGAAGTTGATGACTTGATGTCCATGAGCATTGCTCAAGGCGATCTGCGCGTTGCGAATCTTGTGTTTTTTGAAGATCTCTTCTAAGCGCACCTGGGGCTGGGGCAGAGTCTTCATGCGCTTGAGTGCGATCTCCCACAGTGCCGTGCGAGCATGCACCAACTCTTCAGCAGCGCTGTTGTTCATACGCTGTTGGAGGATGGTGAGCATCTCTTTGCCGCTCTTCCCTTGGGCCGACACCAAAAACTTCACGCCAAACTTTTTCTTATAAGCCGCCCCCTCAGTACGGAGGGCCTCTTTAACGGCATCGTCTTCGCCGAAGACTTTTTCTTGTTCTTTGAGTGCGCGCTCGTCGAGCGTTTTTTTACCTTCACCGATGTCACCGTGAAAACTCGCAGCTTCGATCACTTCTTCCAGCATGAAGGCACTGGCGATCTCCGCGCCGACAACATAGTCCGGAATATCGTGGCGGGCCATGACCGAAGCGAATCGCTGACTGCCGAGACATTCGAAGTATTGATTGAAACGCTGTATGTAGGGATCTAAGTGGAATTTTGTTGCATCAAGTGTCTCCACCGTCTTCCAAGGATCGGTACTGGCACGCACTTCATCAATGGTGAAGGGCAACATCAGCTCAGTGGCAAATTCCGCAGGATTTTTATCCGTCATGAGGCGAAGCATGAGCTTAAACGCCACCGGATACCACTTCGCGGTTCTCTCATCCCATTTCACCTGTACAATTTTCTTATCGTCCGAGAAATCTTTACGAATGAAGTGCAACTCTTCGTGAGCAATGCGCAGGAATTCTTCCAGGCTAAAGCGGCCATGGCGAATCTCATGCCAGACTTCCCAGCGCGAGCGCTCAGTCGTGGCCAGATCGTCCATCACCCGGACCGCGACACCATCGATCTGCGCCGGTAAGGCCACACACCCACTGCCCGTCAGCCAGTCGGCGAGATACTGCAAACACTGAAACACGTTGTAGCGCACTTCATCGGGGTGATTGTTCGCGATGTAATTTGATTCACGGATATCGGCCACGATCAACGAGCGCTCGTACATCGGATCATCGGGATTGAGCCCTTCAATGTCTGGGCCTTGAATAAACGCGAGAATATCTTGCGCGTGCTTCGGTTCTAAGAGTGATGACACCATCGTCTGGAGTGCTTTTGCATCACCTGCTTGGTGTTTTTTCCAAGCGGCAACCAGAGCGAGGCCTAAACGCACAAAATCCGGGTGAGCAACCCAGAAGCCAGTCAGGTCACGCTTCATCTGCGTGATGACGTCTTTGAAATACCCTTTCAGGGTAATTTGAAAAGAAGGTGATTTGAGATCAGCGCCAATGGGTAAAATGCCGTACATGCCGCCGACTTTGATGCCACCGCGCGGCCCTACGACATCAGCGAGCAAGCGGTGCGAGGCTTTAATGTACTTGATCACGATGTTCGGATCGGCCTTGACGGGAATGCGGTAATTGCCATCTTCTTTGAAGAGGCGTGCAGTTGATGCGAGATAGTCATGCCAGCCCAAGGAGGCACCAGCAAAATAAGGATAGAGTTCGTCCATGATTTCATGAGTGCGGAAAATCGCGCGAGGATTTTCCAACACAATCATGAGACGAATGGTGCCTATTTTATAAGCTGCGTGCTTCTTCTGGATCAACTTCTCAGCGGTCTCCATCATCAAACGGATGTAGCGCGCCTCTTCTTCGTTCTCGAGTTTCGGAACGTAGAACACCAAGGCCTCAGGCTGCGTGGCATGGTGGAAGAAATGCAAAGCGAAATCGTAAAGATGCAAAGGCATCGGCTGGTCGCCCTTGAACATGAAGAAACTGGGCAGAGCGAGTCCAGGAAAACGTTTGATCGGCAGCGCGAGATTGTCTTTCTTGAGTTCGTAGCGCTTGCCCTTATCCTCTTCACTAATCGTTTTATCAAAACACCCTTTGAGATTCACGCCCGCAGAAATCAAATCAGCGCGCAGAGGTGTTTTTGAATCCTCATCGTCAGCACCCCATTTGGGATTATGCTGAGCTTCGCTCAGCAACTCGGCGACAATCGCCGGCTCACCGGGCAACTGGCGGTGATAGGCATTCATAGCGTTAATCGCGAGCTTCGCGCTATCAGGAGGGCCAAAGAGCGTAACGTGCGGGCCTTGCAAGTAAGCTGGGATCGGCGCAATCGGCTGACCCCCTTTCTTCACATAGTCAGCGCGCTTAGGTCCAACGACGATGCGGCCTTCGCCGTCTTCGAGTCCGAGCACAGTCAGATAATCGCTCGTGAGATAATCACGGCCGTGGGTTTGATTGAACTGATAGAGCGCACGGGTGCGCTGATCGATGAAGGCACGATCTTGTGTCCGACGTTTGAGCACTGCCGCTAATTCGCCGGCCAGCGCCTCGTAGAGATCGCTTAAAAATTGTAAGGCTTCAGTGGTTTCAAGACCGCCGCCCTCGCCCACTTGCGTGAGTCCGCTCACACCGGCGACGGGACGAGCTTGAGAAAGTAAGTGGGCTTTAAGCTCAGGACTTAGATAGTCGTCGTAGTACATCAGCTGCCTCGGTAGGTAGATAATCCGTAAGGGTTAAGCAAAAGCGGCACGTGATACTTGCGGCCAGTATCTTTCACGCGAAAAAGAATCGGCGTATTGAGAAAAAAGCTCTCACGCCCCTTGAAGTAATCTTCAATCAAAAAAGTCAGACGGTAGTCGCCGGCCTCAAAGGGACAATCAAACGCATGCCGGCCATCGGTGTTGGTCACGCCGTTGCCGAGTTTCACCCAAACATCACCCCTCAATTTTTCGAGGGTCACGGCCACACCAGCAGCAGGACTTCCAAGACTCGTATCGAGAATATGAGTGCTGATCATAATGTTCCTTTTAGCTGCGAGTATATAGCGACATGGCGGCGAGTAAGACGACACCAAAGACCAAGGCACCGATGGCACGCTGAGGCTTTGAGAGACGAACCACAAAGTACTCACGGATCGATGCGCCCGCGAGAGTCAGGCACAGCAAGACCAGCCAGCTGTGTGGATGATCGTAGGTCGCCGGGAAGTGATTCGAGATCATGATGAAAATCACCGGCAAGGTGAAATAGGTATTATGCGTCGAGCGGTTCTTGGCGTTCTTGCCCCAGTCTTGGTTGACGGGCTCACCTTTCGCCGAGGCCTCCACCATGAGAAGCTGCCGAGGAATGATGCGCATGAAGACGTTGGCGGTCATCCAGGTTCCGAGCATGGCGCCGATGTGGATGTAAGCCGCGCGCCCGTTGAGGGTTTTGCACAGCATGTACGTCATCCCCACAAACCAAACCAAGGTCAGAATGTGACCCACGACGGGTTTCGTTTTGATGATCTTCGTTTCCCACACACTGTCATAGAAAACCCACGAGCCGAAAACCGAGAAGAGACTCAGCATCACCGCCTGCCAATAAGTGATCGGTGAAATTCCCGAGTCGAGCAGGTAGCCGCCATCGTCGGTGTAGAAGTACATCACCAACAAGAACATGCCGCTCATCCACGTCCAGTACGACTCCCACTTAAACCAGTGGAGTTCTTTCGGTACGCGCGTCGGACCTAGGAGAAGTTTTTCCACGTGGTAGAAGCCACCGCCGTGGACCATCCACAACTCACCCACGTGACCGGGACGAGTGGACTCAGGATTCGCTTTGAAACTGCGATCCATCCACATGAAAAAAATGCTGGTCCCGATCCACGTAACGGCCACCGTAATGTGCAGCCAACGACCGAGCATAAGTAGCCAATCAAAGATCTCTTGGTCCACGGGAATCTCCTCTAGTGAAGAGGTCAATTACAGCATGGCAGCACAGCGTTAATCGACCTGAATCTTGTTTATTTCAACACAATCCTTTCAACATCCCCCCAAGTCTTAAAAGGCCTCTCCCTTTAGATTGAATGAACTAACCAGGAGGCCTCATGCTGAAAAAGATCCTACCCCTCGCCCTACTCACCTTCACCTCAGTCGCCCATGCCGCCGTCGCCGGCCTCTTCGTCGAACCCATGCTCACATACGAGAGAGGCGACGCGAAGATTGACTACCCAGCGCCATTTGGTACGTCAGATTCAAAAGTTACCGGCTTTGGTGTGGGTGGCCGTGTCGGCTTTCACATTATGGAATCACTCTTCATTGGTGCCGACGCACGGTATTCAAAACCAGAATTTGATAACGATGATCCCGATTTCAAAACTGACGCCACTGCTTACAACTACGGTCCTGTGGTCGGCGTGCAAATGCCCACTCTTTTAGGCCTTCGTGTCTGGGGTAGTTATGTCATGGGCGGTGAAATGGATCTCGACGAAAAGAATGATGTGGATCTCAAGCTCAAAGATGCCACCGGCTACCGTGTGGGTGCGGGCGTGAAGGTCGGCCCTGTCAGTCTTAACTTGGAATATCAGCAAATTGCTTATGACAAGACCGAGTTACAAAACGCGGGCATTTTCAGTGGGTCTACCAATAACGTCGACGCTGACATCAAGTCCTACATCGTCAGTGTGAGTTTCCCGATTTCTCTCTAAAAAACATGGCCGTGTTCAGTTCTCATTCTCACTAAACCATGCCAAAGTCTCAATTATCAAACGGAGACTTTGGCATGAATCTAAAAACCGCACGTGTCTGGCTCTCGTACTTAGGTGTGACACTTTTGCTCTTCGTGAACACCTGGGTGCTCAACACCAGCTTTGAGCGCGTGAGCTCGCAAGAACGTTGGGTCAAAAAAACCTCCGACACACTTACCCTCGTTGAATTGATCGTCTCCTCTGTAAAAGACGCTGAAACGGGCGTGCGCGGATTTTTGCTCACCCGTCGTGATAGCTATCTCGAACACTACAACGAAGCTCAGCTCGCAGCTCCGATTCGACTTGCCACTCTTCAACGCCTCACCGAAGGCGACCAGCAGAGCTTAGACCTTCTGACCATTTTCAACGAACTCATTGCCGACGAGTTCTCGGCGCTCTCCAAAGCTGCCAAAAAAGACATCCGTCTTAACAAGCTAGAAGTCGACAAGCATCTGGCCGAAGGCAAAGCCATCATGGATCTCATTCGGAACCAGGCCGAGGAGATCAAGCGGATCCACCGGCAAAAACTCAGCCGCTACAGCGAGCGTGCGGAAGAGAGTCGCAGCATCTTTTTCTGGGCGCTCTTTGGCACCTCTGGCCTCTCCTGGATTCTGCTCTCTTTTGCCGTTTACCAAATTCATCGCAACATCAGCCGGGCCTTTAACGAGAGCCAAAAAAACGAAAACCAGGCCTGGTCCAGACTGCATCTTTCAGAAATCAGTAAGATCTCAAGCGGAGAAATCAGCTCCGGCGAAGTGGCTTCACAGGTCTTAAACTATCTCTCGCTTCATACGCCGCTCGCCGCCGCGAGGCTTTATCAGTTCGTTGACGAAAACGTTAAGGAGCTGGGTTCATTTGGAATTCAACCAGAGGCCATCAGGCCCAATCATGGTGGATTGATCCAAGAGGCCCGCAAGAAAAGCGATCTGTGGATCATCAAAGACCTCCCGAGTGATTTCTGGTCCATTTCTTCTGGACTAGGGAACGCGAAACCTCGTGTGCTGGTGTTCATGCCGCTCATTTTCCAATCCCGCTCCATTGCGCTTCTTGAGATGGCCTCGTTTGAAGATTTGAGCGAACAGTACATCGATCTCTTCCAAGGAATGAAAGACATCCTCGCGACGAACCTTTCGGCCGCGCAGTCACGCGAAGACCTCCAATTGCTCCTGAAGAAGAGTCAGGCCCTCGCCGAAGAGCTCCAGCAGCAACGGCTTGTGATGGAGCAGCAAGTGGACGAACTCGAAAAATTACGAGTCGCTGCAGAAGCCGCCAACGTTGCCAAGTCCATCTTCCTCGCGAACATGTCCCATGAAATTCGCACGCCGCTGGCCTCGGTCATGGGCTTCGCTGATCTGATCGCTCGCGGAGAAGTGCCGGCCCACGAGATCGACGATTGTGCCGCGTCTATCCGTCGCAATGGTAACCTCCTGCTCCGTCTCATTGACGACATCTTGGATCTTTCAAAGATTGAAGCGAACCGGATCGAGATGGAGAAAACCGACTCCTCCCTTATTGAAGTGCTCGAAGACGTCGATTCGACCCTCTCCTTCAAGGCCCGCGAGAAAGGGATCTCCCTGCGCTTTATCAATCCCGAGAACTACGAAACGAATCATGTCTTCGATCCGATTCGCTTAAAGCAAATTCTCCTCAACGTGATCGGGAACGCCGTCAAATTCACTCCCCGCGGCGAAGTTGTTGTGACCACCGAGATCACTCCGAACTCCCCCACCTCCGACGTGATTCGCCTCACGGTGAAAGATCAGGGCGTGGGCATTGCACTGGATAGCATGGAACGGCTCTTCCACCCCTTCGGACAGGCCGACGCCACGGTTAAACGCGAATTCGGCGGCTCTGGCCTCGGCCTCGTCATCTCTCGTCGTCTGGCGAAGGCGATGGGAGGCACGGTGCGGATCATCTCCTCTGTGATCGGACAAGGTTCCGTGTTTGAAATCGTGGTGATTCTCGAGCGCTCAGATAAAACGTCACTGGTGAAATCCCTTCGTAAGAAATCGTCGCAGGAGGCCCGCCCCATTGAAGTCAACCTCTCCAACCGGAGTATCCTTGCCGTAGACGATGCGCGCGACAACCTCACGCTCATCGAGATGTTCCTACGAAACACCAAAGCCGAGATCGTCTTTGCCCACAATGGTCTCGAGGCGCTTGAGGCTTATAAAAAGAAAAGTTTTGATTTGATTCTCATGGATATTCAGATGCCCAAGATGGATGGCCTCGAAGCCACCGAAGAGATTCGCAAACTCAACGCCCAAGTGCCCATCATCGCTCTCACGGCCCACGTCGGGCAGTCAGAGTATGACAGCTGTATCAAGGCCGGCTGTAATGACGTTTTGCTGAAGCCGATCAGCAAAAATCATTTGATCGAAATAGTGCAAAAATCCCTAACTTCAAGTGTCTAGGCGCGTGTGTAAATCACTACACAAATTCTAAAACGGCCTAGCAAGAAGAATATCTGCATCCATCTTAACCTCTTTCTATAGGGAGAAACGCCTCTCCCAACGAAGGAGACCTCTATGAAAAAGTGGATGAAATCTAAAAAATCTGTCCCCACGAGCAAGCCCGAAGCCGGCCGCTGTGCCTTTGTGCGTGGTCAAATTCGCAAACTCATTGATGGGCTCGAAGCTGAAATCAACGACGTCAGTGACAGCGAACTTTGGAGAACTCAATACCACAAGAAAAGCAAGCAGACCTCGTATGAGAAATTCTCTTACGTGTAAATAAGGAGATTTTTATGTCGCACAAGAACTATCACCGTATGGCCCAGGATAATCTCACTCGCCCACCACGTCGTAGTTCCCGCGGAGGAACACGTCGAGAGGACAGCAAGTTGCTATTGGATTTTATCAACATGCAGGCCGAAGTGGAAAAGATGCAGGCCGATAAAAGCAATGAAAAGAACGGTTAAGGAGGACTTATGACGAATGTCGACATCACAGGGATTAACATCCCCGATCCGAAAGTCCAGGCGATCAGCGACATCGCTGGAATTCTGCGGGGTGAAATCTCCGCCACAGAAGCCTACCGCAAGGTCATCGAAAAGCTCGCGACCAATCCGGAAGTGCGTCGCTTAGAAAAATTTCTCCACGACCACCAAGACGCGGTGGAATACTGGACAGGCCAATTAAACGACGAGGGCTTCGAGCCCGAAACGAGCTCCGGTATTTGGGGAACAGCGGTTGAGGCCTTTGTCGCCACGGCGCAGATCCTAGGTAACACCGTGGCCGTGAGTGCCCTGCGAGAAGGTGAAGTCTACGGACTGAAGCAGTACAAAGACATGCTCAACAACATGCACGTCTCACCGGCGCAGAAATCCTACATCCGCACCGTGCTGTTGCCCCTTCAAGAGGCGCACGTGCAACGTTTAGAAGGATTCACCTTACCGTCGGCCCACTGATTTTAAAAACACTAAGGAGAAGTCAAATGCGGACGACTTCATTTAAGAGTTCACTCGGACCTATGTCGGCGTTGTTGTTTGTCTTCTCCTTAGTCGTGCTGATTTTTATTTCCCGCTTTATCTTACTCCACGCTCTTGTCGGCATTGGCATCGGGATCCTCGCTGCTCCTCTCATTGAGCGCATCAGCACCCGCTACCATTTACCACGCTCTCTCAGCGGCATTCTTCTCTTCGCCTTCTTCTTCTTTTTCTTCGGAACGCTCATCACGCTCCTTGGCACGATCCTCTCAGAGCAGTGTCTCGTCTTGCTGCAAAAATATCCGCAAATCGCAGAACGTGTTTCCGCCCAGGTCGATGGGTTCTGCAGAGAGTTTCCGGCCCTGCGGGACTACATCGATAAATTCAATCCCTCTCGCTACTTCTCATTCACCATGGAATCGGCCCTGGCCTACGCCCAGAGCGGCTTTCTCGCCGTGACGAACTTTGCCCTGGATGTTTTGATCGGCGTCTACACCGGGATCCACGCCAAAACCTACTTTGAAAGTTTGGTGCGCTCGTTTCCACAAAAAAATCGACCCGAAGCCTCCAGCATCTTAATCGAGAGCGCCCAGGTCATGCGCCGCTGGTTTAGAGGCCAACTGCTCGACATGCTGGCCATTGGTCTCGTCACGGCCTTGGGTCTTTGGATCATCGGTGTGCCCTACTGGGCCATCTACGGTCTACTCACTGCGCTCCTTGGCATCATTCCGTACGTGGGCATGATGATCGTCGTGGCGATGGCCTCGATCATCACCATGTCGTCGAACCCAGAACTCGTCCCCGGGGTCATCGGCATCTTCATCATCACGCAGATGCTCGAGGGCTACGTGATCCTTCCGCTCATCATGAAAGGTCAGAGCGATCTTCCGGAAGTGCCATTGATCATCTTCATTCTTCTCATGGGCGCGTGGTTTGGGCTGCTCGGTTTTTTCGTTGCGCCCGCCGCCTTTGCCGTTTTACGTGTGCTGTACATGCGGCTCTATATTCCTAGAGTCGATGCTCGTCTTAGTTAGCCAGGAGGCCGTATGACTTACTCACTTGCTCCACTCCCCTATGCGCTTGATGCTTTCGAGCCCACTATCTCAGAAAAAACGATGAACTTTCATTATCACAAACATCACCAAGGTTATGTCGACAAGCTCAACGAACTCATCGCCGCCCATCCGCGTGCCAACAAACCTCTCGAAGAACTCATCCTTTCTTCGTCGGGAGATTTGTTCAACATGGCAGCGCAGGTTTGGAACCATGACTTCTTTTGGAAATGCTTAACTCCAGATAAAGGCCAGCTGCCGTCGATTCACCTCGCGCAGATGATCGATAAGAAATGGGGCGATCTGAAAAATTTCCAAGCTGCCTTCAGTGAGCAGGCCCTGAATCATTTTGGTTCCGGTTGGACTTGGCTCGTCTTGAAAAATGATGGCCTCGAGATTCTCTCCACGCCGAACGCACACAATCCGATTCTCATGCATGCCAAAGCCCTGCTCACCCTTGATCTCTGGGAGCATGCCTACTACTTGGACTTTAAGAATGATAAAGCGGCATTCATCAAATCGTACTGGGAGCTTGTGAATTGGGATTTTGTGGCCCAGAGAATGGACGCTTAGAGTTATGTTGGGTTTTTCTTAAAACTTAGATACTCAGCAATCTCTTGCGTCAGAAGGTTACACTGCTCGATTGATTGGCCACGTGCCGCTTCTTCTAACTCGGTTGCTAACAGGGCCAGCTGACCGAAGCCATAAGGAGCGCTGAAGCCCTTCCACTTGTGTCCTAAGCCGATGATGCTCGTGAAATCGTTTTCTGCTATGGCTTTTTTCAGATCGCTTAGTTCTGCTTCTCGTGACTCTAGGAACTCATGATAAAGACCCTCAAGACCATCTAAAGGAATTTCTGTTTTTTGATTTTGTATAATTCTCAAAGAGAACTCCTCTAAGTGTTCATACCAGTGTATAACATCTTAGCCATTCTCAGACACAAACAGGTGAAAAAATGTATCGAATTCTCCTCGTCGAAGACAGTAAAGAAATTCAGCAAATGGTGGTGCAAACCACCGCTCCGCTCGCTGAACTTACTTGGGCCAAAACGGTGCAAGAGGCCGGCCAGGCCCTGACCGGCAATGCGTTCGATCTCATCATCCTTGATGTCGAACTTCCAGATGGCAACGGCATCGAATACTGCACTCAACTACAGGGCACTCACGCCCAGATTCCCATTTTCATTCTCACGGCGCACACTGAACTTTCTGAAAAAGTCCTCGGCTTCTCCGCCGGCGCCGACGACTACATCACCAAGCCCTTCTCACCCCTCGAACTGCGCGCGCGCCTCGAGGCCCGTTTGCGCAAGAGCAAGCAGCGCGAAGCGCTCTCGGATACCTACAAGTGGAAAGAGCTCCAGATCAGCAAAAGCCGCCAGGAAGTTTCGATCCAAGAAGACGGCGTCTTCCATAAGGTTGATCTCACGGCCCTAGAATTCAAAATCCTATTGTACTTTGCCATCCGCCCAGGTGAAGTGATTGCCCGTGATCAGATGTTGAATGATATTTGGGGCGAAGACATCCACGTCTACCACCGCTCAGTGGATACCCATGTGAGTAAGCTTCGTAAGAAATTGGGAAGTGTTTCGCACATAGTGGAATCGATCCACGGCTCTGGGTACAAGTTCAATCCGACGATGCCTTAAGACCAAAAAAAAAGGGCCCGTAAGGGCCCTTCTCATTTCAACTAATCAACTTTGTTTTTGAGCTTTTTGGCACCATCCACAGTCGCATCCTTTGCTTCGATGACTCGGTTGCCGGCTTTCTCGGCCGTACACTTCAAATCACCTTCCATACAAAGAGCTTCCTGAGTACGATTGACGGCTTTTTTGACGCCACGTTTTGCATTGTTTGCGGTCGCCTCAACTTTTTCGCCCACAGTTTCTTCAGCAAAAGCGACGGGGGCAGACGTCATGACAATGAAACTTGCGGCCAACATGGCCCATCCGAACTTTTTCATAGATCCTCCAACAGTTAATGTGTGCTTCCAACATGCGATTGAAAATGATCGCGTGATTTATTTTTTCTTTCTTTGATGGCTGACATCAGGGCCGCATGCTCCAAAGCAAACTGCGCCTTAATAGGGCCGATGGCCTGCTGAACTTTAGCATCTAATTGCGGCAAAGCCGAACTAGTTTGTGTCTCATTCCATAAAACCTGCTTGAGGATTCGTTGAAACGCTAAATATGAAAACCCACTTCCTAATAACGCGACTCCACCGAGTGTCAGCACGAAGTCCGTAGGAAAGAAGTATTGTGGATAAAATTGAACCACGGCCGCGGACGTGAGAAGTCCTAAACCGAGGAGAAAGAAAGTCCCAGGGGTGTTAATCAGCACATACAACACAGGGAGGTAGACCGCCTTGCTGTAGATCTCTTCTGTTTTGACCTGCTGAACTCGTTGCTTCACTGACATCATCAGGAGGCTTTTTAGAATCAAGGACCATCCCATAGATACCTCTTCTTTAGAAATGTGGGGTGGCGCACATTGAGTGTCCACCCCACGTTTGGTCTATTTGCGAGCAACCAGGGCGCCCACAATGAACCCCACTCCTGCGGCCGCGAGGGCCGTGTGGAGAGGATATTTCTTGATCGTACTCATCGTCTTCTGGCTCAACTCACCCGTCACTTCGGCCACTTGACCGGTGATGTCTTCGAGCGAGTTACCCAATTGTTTCTTGATGTCTTGCATCTCTTTGCCGTTCGTATAGTTCGTCATTGATGTCATGGGAGCTCCTTACTTTTTAAGTGATTCGAAAAATTCATTCACAGACGCAAGCGCTTCATCTTTTTTCTGTCCGTAGCGTTCTTGCAGGCGACCTGCCAACACTTCGAGGTTGCCTTCGGCACGAGTGATCTCGTCGTCCGTCAACTTGCCCCACTTTTGCTTCACCTGGCCGGTGAGTTGTTTCCAGTTGCCTTTAATTTGTTCTGCGTTCATCGAATCCTCCTTGGATGTGTTCTTAGATTCACTATCGGTCATCTTGCGTGGAACTTCTTTTAGCTAACGCACACCCATTGTGTGGTTATCTAGACAATTCACTTCGCTTGGCCCTTAATTTGCGGTGGGCCCTTTTTTGGCACCATGGGATCAGAGACGTACTCTTCGTCGGGCTCCCGGAACGGAACCTCAGGGGCTTTCTTCTCACGGGCCGGAGCTTTCTTCGGATCCGGCAAGAATGGCGTCTTCTTCGGCTGCTGTTCATTAGCTTGGTTCGACATAAAAGCTCCTTTGCTCAAGTTTACTCGGCGATCACTCTTCTCTCGAACATTTCGCTCATGTCACCCAGCATGATTCTCAAATGCTTGCGCATGAAAATGATGTTCGGGTCGACGTTCGGGCCGAACGGTAGAATCTTCTTTTTTTTCTTTTTCTTCGTCATGACTACTTCCCATCTTTTACGATGTGCGAGCGCAGCTTCCAACTCATCGTTTCGTGTTTACGCAGTAAAGAGATCAACATGTCTTCTGTGCCGGGGTCGGTTTCGCATTTAGCTTTGTCAGTGACGATTTCTTTGAGTTGGTTCTGGATTGTCACATGATCTTCCATCAGATTCTGCAGCATGGTCTCCGCGTTCGGGGCCTTCTCTTGGCCATCATTGATCTCCATGTGGGAGTACATCCCTTTGATGGTACTGATCGGGCGCTCATCCAAGATGCGCACGCGCTCAGCGACTTCATCCATCACTTCCAGAAGTTCGCGGTACTGCCCTTCGAGGAAAGTGTGTAAGCTGTGGAAGCGAGGACCTGTGATGTTCCAGTGGTAGTTCAGAGTCTTGGTGAAAAGTGCGTACTCGTTGGCCAAAACGCCGTTGAGACACGTCACCATGTCATGTGGACCTTCGTGCTGTTTCTTATGTGTGCTCATATAATTCCTTTTTTTGTCTGATGCCATTGCAAGCGATTCCGGTTGCACGAATCAAACTTTGTGCAGGTTAGTCTTCGCGGTAATACTTCTTCACGAGTTCGTACTTCGCCTCGAGGTCATTCATGGACGCGATGAAATCTTCTTTCTTCATCGCCCAGTCTTTTTCTTCTACTTTGCGAAGTTTCGCCAAGCCGACGCGCACCTCTTCTAAGAGATCACGGGTCGAGGAGATGCTTTGAGTCACTAAGTTCGTACGGGCCAAGTTACCTTGTGCAGGGCTGTTCTCCATCTTCTGCAGCTCCACATCGATCGCGTTGATGCGGGCCCCGGTGACCGTGAAGAAATGATTCCTCGTCACCAGCCAGCTCTTCTCTTCGGTCGAGGCCACCACTACGGGTGGCTTGCCTTTGCGCACCACCGGCGCAGCACACGATGCGAGGACGACGAGGAGGCCTAGAAAAAAGTACTTCAAGCTAGAGTTTTTTCTTGAGCGCTCTATCTCCACGCCGGGCCAACCCCGTGACGAGGGACAACAAGAAAAGTCCCAAGAAAACATAAAACAAGATTTGAGCAATGCCGGCCGAAGCTGCAGCAATTCCACCGAAACCGAACAAAGCGGCGACCAGTGAGAAAATGAAAAATGTTAGTGCCCAACTCAACATGAAGACCCCCTAAAGATCATTCGTTAACCTAGGTATAGATTAAGCAATGGGCGCAAGTTTCTCTTGAGGGGGAGGTTTAGTAAGTGTGGAGTGATCTACACAAATGCCCCGCTGCGGAGCAGTAAATCACTAGAATTTCAGTCCCGTAAGAGGGCACTCAAAGTCTTCTAGCTGCTGGCGGTAGTCCGCTAGAAATTCTTCCTCTGGGGTGGCCGCAATCTTACCAAAGGGCGACTTCTTTATCTCCAAAGGAAGATCAAAGGGCAATTCGCGCACCAGCGTCTCAAGACCTTGTGGAAGGGCGTTCACAAAACCACGATACGCACGGGCATATCCCATCGCTTTGTTCTGGCGATTAAATCCTTCAAACAGTGCGGCGATGATTTCTGCTTTTTCTACCGGCGCAAGATCGGGAGCACTACCCAGCACACGTCCCCACTCATCCATAAACGGTCCCACAGGGATCAGGAAGCGTTGCGAGCGACGTAAGCAGCGCGCTTGGCGCATGGACATGTGGCGATGATTCTCGACAGAGAGGAAGCGTTTATTGACTTGGCCGGTGTAGGCCAAGATCGGCGAATAAGAAGAATTGAGCTGGTGACCAAGTTTGTAGATGCGCAAACGAAAAGGATCGTCGGCCTCCATCATCCATTGGTCAATCACGCGATCGAGATCACCAAAGTTATGCGCCATCAAAGCACTGGAGCGCAGAAAGTTAATATGGTCGCGGCGCTCACGCAACTCAATGAGGAGTTTTTCTTCTTTCTCAATCTCCGCCAGGATCACATCGGCGACATCGGCCGCGAGCGGATGATTCTTGCGCTTGAGCGCGATGTAACCACCAATGGCGACCGAGAGCCACGTCCCTTCGTGGGTGCTCATGACTTGGCCGTTATGGGGATTGTAGGATTTCCGATTCGTGACCTGGGAATAATCCCAATTCCACGACTCGATGGTGAGCTGTCCCATGCGCTCAATGTGTTTATTGACGTCAGGATGCTTCCAGAGGCCTTCGCGGATTTGATTATCGACATTCGTCGGCACAAACGTCCCAGCGGTGCTCCAATGGGCCGCGAGGCACATGTAGAAATACTCACTGAGATCCATGGTCTTGAGGGCGGTGGGATTTTTTTTGTAATGAACGAGTTTCGCTAGATAAGCACGCTGGTGGCCATCGGTGCTGATTTCACCTTTAAATAAGAACGGCGCCGTCACTTCGATGTCTTTCAACAGAAGTTTCGGCGCGATTCCGATATTTTCCAGTGGCTTCTTGGTCATGCCTGCAGAGTTTTCATGTCGATCACAAAACGATAACGAACGTCAGATTTAATCACACGCTCGTAAGCTTCGTTAATTTTTGAGACCGGGATGAGTTCAATGTCACAGGTGATGTTGTGCTTTCCGCAGAAATCCAACATCTCCTGAGTTTCTTTGAGGCCACCGATGAGTGAGCCCGCCAAAGAGCGACGGCCCATCACGATTGAAAAGGCATTCACCGGAACTTCTTTCTCAGGAATCCCCACGACCACCATGGTGCCGTCGTGCTTTAAGAGACCGAGGTACTGGTTCCAATCCAAGTTCGCCGACACGGTGTTGATGATCAAATCAAAATGTCCGCCGAGTTTCTTGAACGTTTCTTTATCGCTAGTGGCGTAGAAATGTTTTGCCCCCAAACGTTTACCGTCTTCTTGCTTGCTAAGACTTTGTGACAGCACTGTCACTTCCGCGCCGAGAGCAGCGGCAAGCTTCACGCCCATATGTCCAAGGCCACCCATGCCGATGATGGCGACTTTTTTCCCTGGGCCAGCTTTCCAGTGAACGAGCGGTGAATAGAGCGTAATTCCTGCGCACAACAACGGAGCAGCGGCATCAAGCGGAAGATTCTTCGGCATGCGAAGGACGAAGTCTTGATCCACCACGATCTGGCTCGAGTAGCCCCCTTGAGTCATGGTGCCGTCTTTATCAGTGGAGCCGTAAGTGCCGATCATGCCCTTCTCGCAGAACTGCTCGAGGTGATCTTTGCAAGGAGAACATTCGCGGCACGAATCCACCAAGCAGCCCACGCCGACGACGTCGCCGACTTTGTGTTTTGAGACGCCCGCGCCTACGCGTGTGACCACACCGACGATTTCATGTCCTGGGATCAGTGGGTAGGTCTTTGCTCCCCATTCATCACGCACGGTATGAATGTCCGAGTGGCAGATCCCACAGTATTTAATTTCGATCACCACGTCGCTCGCGCGAGGTTCACGGCGCTCAAACGTGTAAGGGGCCAGGGGCGCTTTACCTGAATGAGCTGCATATCCGAAGGTCTTCATTGTTAATTCCTAGTTTTTGTAAGGCATGGCACCCAAGTAATCTTTCTTGCCGATGTCCACACCATTCGAGCGAAGGATCGCGTAGGCGGTGGTGACGTGGAAGTACAAGTTCGGCAGAACGTGGTGTTGAGCGTACTCAAGACCTGTGAGCCATTTGCCTTCCCAGCGCGGAGTGGTGACTTTTCTTTCTTCAGCGCCTTTGAAGTCTTCGGGCTTGAACGTGTTCAAGTAAGCGATGGTGCTGTCGATGCGGGCTTTGGCTTCGGCCAAAGTCGCCTCTTTGTCGTCATTCGTTGGAGCATCTTTGCCGGTCAAACGTGAGGCACCGAACTTCGCGGTGTCGCACGCGATCTGAATTTGGCGAACCATCGGCAATTGATCGGCGATCAAACGAGAGTTTAAAAGAACGGGAAATTCTACTTTCTTCGCGTCTGCAAAGCCGGCGGCCTTATCAAGGCAAGCGTTGAGTTGAGTGAGCGCGCGGATAGATGCGGGGATGGTGTATTCGTAAAGCATGAAACCTCCAAGGTTATGTGGAGGGATTATAGGTCTAAAACCCATCCTTGCCCATTGTTTCGGACCTGGAGTTGTCTAGCTTTCTCAGCGCGCTTACTGCTGCGCTCAATGCCGATCGCGTCTAAACCGAAGGCATTGGCCGTGGCGATCATGCTGCCTTCGCCGCAGAACGGATGGACGAGTGTTTTCGTTGGAGTTTGCTCTTTGATGAAACGCGCCAAAGCCACACAGACATCAATCCCCATCCCACGCACCCATGTCTTCTCGCCCGTTTCGGGCATGACATCGGCGGTGGATTTGGCGAGATCCAATGTGAGCTCTTGAGAAAAACACAGAATATGGGAATAACCAGGACGACCAAAGGTGGGCTGACCTAACGGCGCGCGGCACACAACTTTATGCCACAGCAATTTATGTCCTAAGGCCTCAGCCGCTTTCTGGACGATGTAGCCTTTATCCACCCACTGACCATCCATCTTGATATCGGATTGGAAAAAAAGCGTCACCCCTTGGGGTGGTGTGCGCGAGAGAATCAAACTCGCGGTGGTACTGAACCATGCTTTCCATTGCTCAAGCGAGTAACCAGGAAACTCACCGATGTCGGGCATGCTCGCGAGCAGCGAACAACCTTCCAGGACAGGACTTTGTTGGAGCCACTCAATGGCATCAGCAGTGTGAACGAGACGACTTCCATTCATGCTCACGAGCTTAACTTATTGACTTCCGCCCCTCAATGAATTCCCATGATGTATGAGCAAAAATACATCGATCTGGTCCGTCATCGGCGCCTCAAGTGCCGGCACTCTTATTGAATGGTACGACTTCTATATCTTCGGAAGCCTCGCCACCATCATCTCCCATCATTTTTTTCCAGCCGGTAACGAAACTGTGGCGTTGCTAGCGACGCTCGCAACGTTTGCGACGGGCTTCATCGTTCGTCCCTTCGGCGCTTTAGTGTTTGGCCGCATGGGAGATGTGGTCGGACGTAAGCACGCCTTCATGGTGACATTACTCTTGATGGGCGCCAGCACCATGGCGATCGGTCTTCTTCCATCTTACGAACAGATTGGGATCTTCGCGCCGATCTTGCTTTTGATTTTGCGCTTGATTCAGGGCCTTGCTCTCGGCGGTGAATACGGTGGTGCGGCCACGTACGTTGCAGAACATGCTCCACCCGAGCGTCGCGGGTACTACACCAGCTTCATCCAAACGACTGCGACACTGGGTCTGTTTGTATCACTCGGGGTGATCTTGGCCACTCGTCTCACCTTAGGTGAAGAGGCCTTCACCACATGGGGCTGGCGCTTGCCGTTTATCTTGTCGGTCTTCTTGGTGTTCTTCTCTTGGTATATCCGTAAGTCCATGGCGGAGTCACCGCTGTTCGAAGCCGCGAAGAAGAAAGGCAAACTCAGCACCAACCCGATTCGCGACAGCTTCATGGTGCCAGAAAATCGTCGCATGGTGATCCTCGCTCTCTTCGGCGCCACCGCAGGCCAAGGCGTGGTGTGGTACACCGGACAGTTCTACGCGCTCTACTATCTACAAACCGTCATGAAGATCGATTTCGTGCTTGCGAATAAAATCATCGCGGTGGCACTTCTTTGCGGAACACCGTTCTTTATCGTCTTCGGCCATTTGTCGGACAAGATCGGCCGAAAGAAGATCATGATGAGCGGCATGCTCATCGCTGCACTCGCCTACATCCCGATTTATAAAACCATGGTCGCCAATCCGGACAATGCGCCGTTGCTGACGTTCTTGATTTTCATTCAAGTGATTTTCGTCACAATGGTGTACGGACCGATCGCGGCGTTCTTGGTGGAACTTTTCCCCACCAACATTCGCTACACGTCGATGTCGCTGCCGTACCACATCGGTAACGGTGTGTTCGGTGGCTTGGTGCCGTTCATTGGAACCATCATGGTGGCAAAGACCGGCGATATCTATTCCGGGTTGTACTACCCGATCGCCATCGCGTTGATTACTTTTGTCATCGGCATGATCTACATCAAAGAAGATCGCTCTCACAAAGTATGGACCACCTAGCGGATGAATGAATTCATAAATCAGGCCCTGGTTTTTGTCGGGGCCACAGTACTCGTCGTTCCGCTCTTTCATTTGCTTGGACTCGGCTCCGTACTGGGTTATCTCATCGCGGGGATTATCGTCGGGCCTCACGCCCTCGGCTTAATTCACGAGGCCGAAAGTGTTTTGCACTTCGCTGAACTCGGTGTGGTTTTGCTCTTGTTCATCATTGGTTTAGAAATCCAGCCGCGCAAACTGTGGAGCATGCGCCGCCAACTCGTGGGTCTCGGTGGACTGCAGGTGCTCCTTTGCTCTTTGCTGTTTATGGCGGCCGGTCTGCTGTACGGTCTCACTCCGCTCGCAGCTGGCATCATCGGTTTTGGCCTCTCCCTCTCCTCGACGGCTTTTGCTTTGCAATACCTCATCGAGAAAAATCAGTTCAACACCACTTTTGGCCAATCATCATTCGCTGTGCTGCTCTCGCAAGATTTGCTCGCGATTCCCGCTTTGGCGATCATTCCCGCCTTGGCGCTCTCTGGATCAGGTGGCAGCGAAGGCCCGACACTCAAAACCTTCGGACTCTTTCTTGCGATCATCGCCCTCTTAGGACTCGTCAGCCACTTTCTGATCCGGCCAATCTTTCGGTTGATCGCCTCGACGCGCACGCGCGAGCTGTTCACAGCCACGACGTTGCTGATTGTGTTTGGGGTCGCCGCACTGATGATGAGCATCGGACTCTCCGCTGCTTTGGGCACCTTCATTGCGGGTGTGTTGTTAGCTGAATCTGAATACCGTCATGAACTGGAAGCGAATCTTGATCCGTTCAAGAGTTTGCTGATGGGCCTCTTTTTCATCGCCGTGGGAATGGGCTTGAGCCTTCCGCTTATTTTCGCGAATCCTCTTCTCATCGTCGCGCTCACATTTGCTTACATGGCACTCAAGTTCGTCATGATCTACGGCATCGGTCGCGTCTTCAAGTTAGACCACCAGAATTCAAAGCTCATGGCGCTGGCCGTGGGCCAGGGCGGAGAATTCGCCTTTGTGATTTTCGGTATGGTGGCTTCCATGAATCTCGCCGACGGTAACACCATCGCGATTCTCACTGCGGTGATTACGGTTTCCATGGCCTTGAGCCCTCTGATCAATCTCGCCCATGAGCGTTGGGTGATTAAATGCGATGAGGCGCCGAAGCCTCAGTATGATGTCATCACGAATGAAAATCCGGAGATCATCATTGCGGGCTTTGGCCGCTTCGGACAGATTTTCGGGCGTATTCTTAAATCACAAAACATCCCGTTCGTGGCCATCGATCACGATGCCTCGCAAGTGGACTCGCTGAGAAAATTTGGTCACAAAGTTTACTTCGGCGATGCCTCTCGACAGGACATCCTTGAGACGGCGGGTGTCGCCCGGGCGAAGTACTTCATTCTTGCCATTGATGACATGGAACAATCGCTGGCGACAGCGAAAGTTCTTACGGAACACTTTCCCCATGTGAAAATTTTCGCGCGCGCTCGCAACCGCGGCCACGTCTTCGAGTTCATGGAACTAGGCCTCACTCACATTAAGCGGGAAACCTTTGAGGCGAGCTTGAGCTTCGTCGGAGAACTTCTGCGTGAGATGGGACATCCGGCCGATCGCGCCCAGGCCATCGTGGAGCGCTTCCGCACCCACGACGAAGTCATGATGCTGGAGCAGTACAAGGTCCGCACGGATGAGAACATGTATGTGAGTGTGGCGAACCAGGGTCAGGCGCAACTGAATCAGGTGATGGCGCAAGATACGCAGCAGTCCTTCATCAAACCAATCAGTGAAAGCTCCACACGATAGCGCGGCTCTTCTTTTGGCCCTGCTCCATCTCGATGATCTTGACCTGCGTAGCACCGGCGGTACGCAGGCGAGTCTCCACAGCTTTGACATGACGTTCTTTGGAAACCACGCTTGAGAACCAGCGGACCTGATCAGCGTAGAACGCACTTTCATCAATCATAATTTTCAAAAATCCGAGTTCGCCACCAGGGCACCAGAGTTCGCTTCCTTGGCCACCAAAGTTACGATGCTGGGCCTTCACCTCAACGCCGAGGTTCTGCCACTTGCGGCGACTCTCCGATTCGGCTTCTTCCAACGAAGCAAAGAAAGGTGGATTACAAATCGTGAGATCAAACCTCTCATCCGGCTGAATCACGCCTTTAAAGATGTTTTCCGGTAACCGTTGCGAACGCAGTTCGATCACATCACTGAGCTTATTACTGGAGACATTTTTATCAGCGGCCATGAGTGCTTTGAGATCAATGTCCGATCCCACAAAACTCCAGCCATACTCCCGGTGGCCAATCAACGGATAGATGCAGTTCGCACCGACGCCGACATCCAGCACTCGCACAGCGATGCCACGCTCAGTGATAATGTCGGCCATGTAGTGGATGTAATCGGCACGCCCTGGAATCGGCGGACAAAGATAAGTGGCCGGTATGTCCCAGTGCTGAATGCCGTAGAACTGTCTCAGTAGGGCGTGATTGAGGGCCTTCACGGCGGTAGGATTAGAGAAGTCGATGGTCTCCCCCTCCACAGGATGGGGAACCACGAATGCCGCAAGCCCTGGAAGGGCCTGGAGCAAAGTCTTGAAATCATAGCGCTTCTTGTGACGATTACGGACGTGCATACACCCATCATACTGTAATTTTTTCAATCAGTCTCGCGACTGTGGCCAAACCGATTACCATGAACTCATGAAAACACTATTTGCTGCTTTGATGCTTCTTATTTCTCTCACCGCGATGGCGCAGACGCAATATCGCCTCAGCGACTACCCGCTTGACCCCAACTACTGCGGCAGCAAGCAATCATGTCTCAAAGGCTACTTTCCTCTGGTCAGCTCCGGCACCTACTACGCCCGTGGCTTCGGTCGTACTTGCGCGCAGGCCATGGAAGACTCTGAAGATGTCTTTATTCGCGCCCACGGCAACATCGATGACTGCGGTCTCGTGAGCGGCCCGTATTCGTGGACCTGTTACAGATCACCCAACGGTCGTTTCGTAAGTTACCACCAGTGCAGCCCCGACTCTGGCAGCAGCTCAGGTGGCAGCTCTCGCTCACGTTGCGCGATGGTCTTCGGCCGCTTGGTTTGCTAGCCCACGTCCGCTTCTGTTAATTCGGTACTGCGAGACGCCAACTCCCGCTTGAGCGTCTCCATGTCGAGCTCTTTTTCCCAACGAGAAATAACGATCGCCGCCACACCATTACCAATGGTGTTGGTGAGCGCTCGTGCTTCCGACATGAACCGATCAATCCCTAAAATCAAAGCCAGCCCCGCCACCGGAACATGCGGCACCACCGCAAGCGTGGCCGCCAGTGTAATAAAGCCCGCGCCCGTGACTCCGGAGGCGCCCTGTGACGTCAACGTGGCCACCGCGAAGATACTGAACTGCTGACCCCAGGTGAGATCAATCCCTAACGCTTGAGCGACAAAGATCGCCGCCAGCGTGAGGTAGATGTTGGTGCCATCGAGATTAAAGGAATAGCCCGTCGGTACCACCAGCCCCACTACCGATTTAGAGCAGCCGAGTTTTTCCAGCTTCTCCATCAAGGGCACCAGCACTGACTCCGAAGAAGATGTGCCGAGCACCGTGAGAAGTTCTTCACGGATGTAGCGCAAGAATCGCCAGATGCTAAAGCCCGTGAATTTCGCGATGGGGCCCAGAATGCCGAAGATGAAAATCAAACACGTCAGATAGAACACACCCATCAACGACAAGAGTGGACCGAAGGAGCTGATGCCGTATTTGCCAATGGTGAAACTCATCGCCCCGAACGCACCGATCGGCGCGAACTGCATCAGTAAATGCACGATCCGAAAGAACACCTGAGAGGCCGAACTCACAAACTCTTGGACGGCCTTGCCTTTCTGGCCGATGTGGTTCAAGGCGTAGCCGACCAGGATCGCCAGAAACAAAACCTGCAAGAGGTTGCCCGAGGCCGTGAACGCATCCGTAAATGTTTTGGGAATGATGCTGAGAATGAAATCAACTGTACTCGTGTCTTTGGCCTTCTCGGTATACTGGCTGATGGCACTGGCATCGAGGGTCGCGGGATCGACGTTGAAACCTTTGCCAGGTTTAAACACGTTCGCCATGAGCACGCCCAAGGCGAGGGCCACGTTTGAGACCGTCTCAAAATAAAGCAGCGCTTTACCACCGACGCGACCGACTTTTTTCATGTCACCGGTGTTGGCGATCCCCATGACCACGGTACAAAAAATAATCGGACCGATGAGCATTTTAAGGAGAGAGATGAAGGTATCCCCGAGGACTTTCATTTCCGCGGCCCAGGTGGGCTCCACCAAACCGAAAATCACTCCGAGAGTAATACCAAGCAAGACTTGGACATAGAGGCTCTTTAAGTACTTCATGCATTAAGGGTGGCAGACGAATCTCAAAGCGACAAGAAGCGCTTTTGAATGGCCTGATCGAGATCCAACGGCTGCAGATAGTAGGACTCCTCAAGATAACGAGGATCGGGCGTAAAGCTTCCTTTGCGATAGGTGCGGTAACGAATCACCTTACTGAGCTGACCGCCCACGCGGCCTCCGCGCACGTTGATGATGCCCTCTTGGTTCTCTTGTTCCCCTTCGCCACCGGCCAGGCGGCTGAGGATCTCTTCCACACGACCCACAACGCTGGCGCGCATGGAGCCGCGTACATGGCCGTAAAGCACCATGCCCCAGAAGTGATACCAGTGACCAAACTTGTCGCCTTTATTGAAGTAGTGCGTGAAGCTTTTCAACCGTTGCACCACCGCCACTTTGTCGCGCTCCGGATTGGTCCAGTGGTAAGCGAACAAGTTTTCAAGCGTGAGAAGCGCGAGATACACATCGCCTTGATTCAAGCGGTAGCTCAAACGAAAGGCTTCTTCTAAAGTCACCGAGTCGTACGGGCGCGCCTCAATCAAGCGAGAGAGCTCGCGCTCTTGGCCCGTGACCATGAAACGAAACGTGAGACCATTTCCGAGCGCCATGAACAACTTCGTCATGCCGGTTTTCAGAACGGGGTACTCATTTTTGAAATAGGCGTAGGTCTCCGGAGCGAAGTTATGCTCTTTGCCGATCTTAGGCTCGATGCCGTTCTCATAGAGCTCCTCGTAAATCACCTGGGTCAGCATGGTGGTGACCTTGCGCGATTTAATCGGAGCGCTCTTAAGTTCGAAGCCGATGTCCTGGCCCAAGACTTTTTCTTTCAAGAGCTTTTTGCTCTCGTCACTGATGGCAAAACTTTCGATGCGCTCATGGGTGAGTGTGGTCTCCATCGGCGTGGCATCGAACTGGTTGAAGTCCCACTGGGGGTACTCCGCTTTATAGCGGTCGAACCCGTCTTGCTGCTTGCCTAGCAGCTCCCGCAAACCGGTCTCATCTTTTTTGACCATGAGCTTGATGCGCAACATGTTGGTGCGGGCAAACCCCAACAGTGCGATGTCGCCTTGAATGTCTTTGAGTGAATAGCTTTGCTGTTGATAGCCTGAGGCCAGGAAAAGATCTTTATTGAGCCACGACTCGATGTCGGCCTTGGGTTGCAAGGCTTGGGCATACGCCCCACAGGACGCACACAAGATGAGGGTAAAAAGAAGAAGACGAGTCATCCGCCCATTCTAGTGCAAGGTCGGTTCGGCTTGCTCAGACTGAGGAGAAATTACAGGCACCTCCTCCCCACTCCAGTCGAAATCAACGGGGGGGATCAGGCGGGTTTCATAGACTTCGAGGGCACTCAAGCGCTTACGATTCAGGAGGTAGTACCCCACCCCCGTCGCGATCCCGAGGATAAAGCCCAGGGCATGGCCGAGGTAACTGATGTTGGGGCGGTAATCGCCGGGAATGAAGAGCATCAACAGCAAGAAGAGCCCACTGCCAAAGCGCGGACGCAGCCCCTCCCGATGGTCAGCCAGCACATGCAACGTAACCCACATCGCACCCACAAAATGCACCACTCCCGAGGCCCCGACCAGACTCACCTGCGGTGGCATGGAAGCCAGTACAATAAAATTACCGAGCCCGGTGATGAGAAAGGCCAGCAGTACAGGAACTGCACCGAAGACACCGTTCAGCAGAAACATGAACACCACCAACCACGGAGTGTTGGATAAGAGATGGGCGAGATCGCTATGCACCAGTAGCGCACTCCAGGCGCGCCACCATTCGTGCCGTTGAAAAACCGCGTGGCCCGAGGCCTCCAGTGAAATCCCCTTCTCTAAAAACAGATAGCTCGCGCCATACACGAGCAGCACCCACGCAAGGGTGAGAGGCCAGGCGGCGGCCGAGAGTTTGCGAGTAAAGATATTGGCCACCAAACGCGTTTGGATTTCCATACCAGCTAATATGGACATCTAAACTTAAAGCACAAGGGTGCGCTTAAGTGCTCGGAATGTGCTTAATGACGAGCTGGCGGAGCTGCTCGTAGCCAAAGTCCAGCAAAGGGTCACCATTCACGAAAAACTGCGGTGTCCGTTGCACGCCGAGCTGGCGTCCGTCGTTCAAATCTTGCTCGATCATTTTCTGAATAGCAGGCTCGTTCATGTCCACTTTGAGACGAGGGATATCAAGCCCGCCCACTTCACCGAGATAAGTCCAGATCAGCTCCGGGCGTGGGTTGTGATGATCACCCCACTGCGGCTGGTACTGATACAGCACTTCCAACACTTCCCAGTAACGGTTTTGCTGGCGAGCGGCTTCAAGAATTTGGATGGCAAATTTTGAGTTCGCATGAAAGGGAGCGTAACGGAAAATCATCTGCACTCTCCCGTCGAACTCCTGGAGCAACATTTTTGTCATCGGATGAAAACGACGGCACGTTTCACATTCCGGATCAAAGAATTCGACGATGGTCACAGGAGCGAGTGGACTTCCTAAGCGAGCCGCATCAGCGCGCAACAACAAGTGAGCGTTCTGCTGAACCTGACTCACTTCTTTGTTACGAAACACATACGTCGCGAGGGCAAAACCCACCAACACCACGGCCACAGTTGAGAAGACGAGATTTTTTTTATTCATGAGCAGGCATCCTAAAGAGAGTCAGCACCAAAGCTAACATGAGAGTGAAAGAAGCGAGTGCTAACGAGGGGATCGTGATGAACCCCAGCCACTCGATCTGTTTTGTCGTGCACGAGATCCCTTGCGCACAAGGGCTCATGTGCTCCGGAATCAATTTGTAATAGAGAAGATTGTGATAGACCGCGATCACCCACCCGATCAGGGTCAAGGGCGCCGCATACCTTACGGCGCTTCCGTCTTTCGTGAAGAGCCCGACCAAGAAGATGACCACCAACGGGTACATGGCGATGCGCTGATACCAGCACAGCACACAGGGTGGCAGCAGCATGACTTCACTGAAGAAGAGACTGCCCGCGGTCGCGACCATGGCGAGGATCCAAGCAACAAAAGTGACACTCCAACGCTTTTCCATCTAGAGCTCGATGACCGAGCCGATCTCGACGACTCGATCGGCAGGAAGATGGAAGAACCTGGTCGCTGGCTGCGCATTCCGTGACATGAAGGCGAACAGTTTTTCACGCCAGATCATCATGCCCTTACGTTTGGTCGCAATGAGGTTTTCTCGCCCAAGGAAGTAGGTCGCGGCCTGGGAATCGAAAACGATGTCTCCCAATTTCAAACCTTCCATCGCCTCAGGAATATGCGGCAGATCCATAAAACCGTAGCGGATAATGACCTGGTACATGTTGGGACCGATCTTCTCGCAACCAATCCGATCGATCGCACCGACATAAGGCCGCGCCTGTGTCTTCACGAACAAGAACACCACACTCTCGTGCAGGCAGTGGTAGTGCCGATAGCTCTGAAACAAAGTTGCCGGCGTGTAATCCGGATGGCCTGACATGTAGACCGCTGTGCCGGCCACACGAGTGGGGTTATCTTTTTCAATGAGAGCAATAAACTCTTTTTGCGGGATGATGTTTTCTTTCATCCGTTCAGCGAGAATTTTTCGGCCCTCTTTCCAGGTGGTCATGATGGTGTAAATCACCACACCGACGAGCAGCGGGAACCAGCCCCCCTGAGCAATCTTCAGAAGGTTCGCGCCCCAGAAGGCACCTTCGATGACCAAGAAGAAAGCGCACAAGAGAAATGCCCATAACGGACGCCAGCTCCAGGTATGCACGGCCACAAAATAAAACGAGATGGTGGTGATCACCATGGTTGTCGTCACGGCGATACCGTAGGCGGCCGCCAGGTTACTGGAGGTTTTAAAAGTTAACACCACCACGATGCAGGCGATCATCAACAGAAAATTCAAGGCGCCCACGTAGATTTGGCCGAACTCATCTTTCGAGGTGTGCGAGATGCGCACACGCGGCATGTACTGCAGCTGCACGGCCTGGGCCGTCACCGAGAACACACCTGTGATCAAGGCCTGGGACGCGATCACGGTTGAAACCGTCGCGAGTATGATCAAAGGCAAGAGCGCCCAGGAAGGTGCCAAGAGGTAGAACGGATTTTTCACCGCCAGCGGATTCTCAAGGATGAGTGCGCCCTGGCCGAAGTAATTTAAGGTGAGCGCCGGGAGAACAACGACAAACCAGGCCCAGCGAATCGGTGATTTTCCAAAGTGACCGAGATCCGAGTAGAGCGCCTCGCCGCCGGTGACCACGAGAAAGACGGAACCCAAGACTGCAAACCCTTGCCAGCCATTCAGCACAAAGAAATCAAACGCAAAGCTAGGATTCACGGCCTGTAAAATGCTGGGACTGTCGATGATCTTATTTAACCCAAGCAGGGCGATGACAGCAAACCAGGCCAATGTGATGGGACCAAACACGCGGCCCACGATCGCCGTGCCGTGCTTTTGAATTGAAAAGAGTGCGATGAGGATCACAACAGTGATCGGCAGAATATAAGGATGAAGTGCCGGCGCTGCGAGCTCCAACCCTTCCACCGCACTCAAGACGGAGATCGCCGGAGTGATGACGCCATCACCATACAGCAGAGCCGTTCCGAAGAGTCCGAGCAGGGTGAGTGTGCGTGTGACCTTTGGCTTATCTTTCATGGAAGAGCCGATCAAAGCCGTGAGAGCGAGAATGCCCCCTTCGCCTTTGTTGTCGGCGCGCAGGATGAAGACGAGATACTTGATGGAGATGATGATGATGAGCGACCAAAAAATCAGCGACAAGATTCCAAAAACGTTGGTCGTGTTGGCCGTCAGGTCATGGGCCTGGTGAAATGATTCTTTGAACGCATAGAGTGGGCTTGTTCCGATATCGCCATAGACGATACCCAGTGCTGCAAGCGCAGCTAACGACTTTCCAGAAGGATTGGTGCTCATGAACGTAAATTTAGCATGGGCCCCAGGCAAAAGGCCGCAGCTTCTTTGCGTTCGCGCGCTGCGACACCCCCTGTCGAATCATTGTTTGTGTGGATAACTAAGACTTAGATTAAGATGCCATCATGATTTCTCGCTTGCTCCTCTCGGCACTGCTCTTCACCGCTGGAATTGTTCACCTGTTGCGCCCGGAAGTTTTTAATCCCGCCATTCCCTTTCCGTGGAAATGGGAGATCAACTTCGCAGCGGGTGGACTCGAACTCCTCCTCGCCATAGGCCTCTGGCCTGCACGCACACGCGAGCGCGCCGCTCGTTGGAGCGCCCTGTGGTTTTTGCTGCTCACTCCGGTGCACCTCTACATCTGCTATTTTTCCATTCCGATTTTCGGCGTGAGTTCTCCGTGGCTTCTGTGGGGCCGTACTTTTCTCCAGCCGGTTTTGTATTTCTGGGCACTCTCGCTCCAAAGAAGCGGGTGGCTCATGGCCCAGCGCTGGCGTGAAGTGGCTTTTTTGCACTACGAAGTAAATCCCTCCGAACTCCAGAAGAAAGTCCCTTTTACGTTAGATCTTTTTGAAGGCAAGGCCATCGTCAGCATCGTGCCGTTCATCATGGAGGGGATCCGTTTTCCCTATTTGCCACCGATCCCCGGTCTCTCGCGCTTGCTCGAACTCAATCTGCGCACGTACGTGAACGTCGACGGAAAGCGCGGGGTGTATTTCTTCACTCTGGATTCTAACCACCTGCCCGGCGTGCTCATTGCGCGCTGGTTTTTTGCGCTTCCCTACCGCTGGGTGAAACTCTCCTTCACATCGTCGGTGAACTACCAGTTCCAAGCCCCGTCGCTCAATCTTACGATAGAACGTGGACTCCCTCGTGCCAGCAGCGCCTTCGATCTCTGGGCGACGGAGCGCTATGCCCTCTTCACGAAACGCGCAGACGCCACGCTCATCGGCGTGGTCGAGCATGAACCGTGGTCGCTGCAGGACTGCAAAGTGCTTCAGCTGGACGACAAATTCTCCTCGCTCCTGGGCGACAACCTCGCTCTCAAGTCTTGCTTTGCCACATCCTACTGCGCGAGCCTCGACGTGCGCTTTCGGCCATTCAGAAAAATCTAGGCCGCCTGCAAGTGACACTCCTGGAGAATCTCCTCCACCCAATCGATTTTTTTTTGCAGCAGCCGATCACTGCTGACGTCGAAGCTAAATCCGTTGAAAGTCCAAGCTCCTCGACGGCGGTACCCGTTGGCCGCGTAGGCGCCGAGCACTTCACAAAAATCTTCCGTGCCATTGATCATGGAGTACCAACTCACCCAGCCCGCTGGCGAGGGGACATCGGCACTCATCAGGTCCAGGGCTTTTGAGCGCGCCAGTCGCGGACTCTCACTCACAAACCGCGAGATAAAGCGCACGGGAACAACATACTGATGAATCAGCGCATGGCCGATCTCATGGAAGGTGAATTCACGCAGCTCGGCCCCGCGCGCTTGGCGCGGCAGCATCAACTGGCGCGTGGCCACATCATAATAGGCATTAAACCTATTCGCCCAAAAGCGCGGTTTTCGCAGGGCGAGTGGGATGCCGTGTGTGCGTTGAAAGTGGCGAATCAGTTTCTGTGTGGTGTGAGTAGGGGCCATGAATCAACCTCCTCAAGCTGGTTCTTCTATTTTACCAAATCGTGGGCCATGCCTGTAGGCGACAAAATTCGCCGAAGCTTTTCACTCGCGCGGATGTGCGAATCGTCATTCGCAGACTTAGCCTTTTAGACCAATACGCTTCACTCGCTTAATCGGTTGTTGAGTTTCTAGGTTATCCAGCCGCTCGAATACGATACGAAATAAATGCGTTGTTTCTTTTTCCATTTTTCCAGACGACCGTCTTCCATGGCGAGATAACTCCTGAGTTTTGTGAATGTGCGAATGATCGCGATATTGACCTGAATCGCGCGCTCAGAGGACAACACACTCGAAAGCATTCCGACGCCGGCTTCAGTGAAGACAAGTGGATTGTAGCGTCTTCCGCCATGCGCACTTGAGGTCACAATTTGTGACCTCAAGTTCTCGTACTCATCCCAAGTTATAGAAAACATGAAGTCGTCAGGAAATCTTCCCAGGTTCCTGCGCACTTGCTGGTTCAAGGTCTTTGTCTCAACACCGTAAAGCTCAGCCAAATCCGAATCCAACATGACTCGATGTCCACGAATAGTAAAAACACGCTTTTCAATAGTCATGACGGCTCCCTTTCTTAGAATGAGAGCAAGGCTCGCGCCATCAACAAAAAAGCTAAGACAAGGGATTAACAGAACTAAAAAAATTCGCTCAGAAAAAACTGAAGGTATCTCTCCCTTCAATTCCTCGCTAGACTGAGGCATGACCTCGATTCTCACTCACCAACAGTTTTGGAAAGTCCTGCAAGACAGCGGCTCGACGGATCACACGCGCGGGATGCAGCTGCACACGTTCACAAGTGGCGACGCCAGGCTGAATACTTTTTCAAAAACGCACAGTTACGGTGAGTACATTTTTGACTGGGCGTGGGCGCAGGGGTTTGAGCGCAGTGGCCTGCCCTACTATCCGAAGCTCACCAGCATGGTGCCCTTCACTCCGGCGACGGCTCCGCATTTCTGGGGATCAACGAATGAATGGCCTCGCCTCCTCGCGCAGCATGACGAACTTCTCAAACACCACAGCTCCGCGCATTTTCTCTTCACCACTCCAGAAGAACAAAGATTCTTAGGAGAAAGTGGCTATCTCTTGCGCGACAGTTTTCAGTACCACTTCATCAATGAAGGGGACGCCGACTTCACGCAGTTCCTCAATCGACTCAAAGCTAAAAAGGCGAAGCACATTCGCCGCGAACGCGAGTTTCCCACTCTCCAGATTGAGCGCCTCACGGGCCCTCAGTTAACCGTGGACCACGCCCGCGAGATGTACGCCTTCTACCGCTCGACGCTGGAAGAAAAACAAGCGATCGCTTATCTCACGCCAGCTTTTTTTGAGCTGCTGTTCGCAACTCTTCCGGAGCATGTGTTGTACGTGCGCGCACGTGATGGTGAGCGGCTCATCGCCGGCGCACTCTTCTACTACGACTCACAAAGACTCTACGGCCGCTACTGGGGCTGCCATGCGCACGTGCCGAACCTGCACTTCGAGCTTTGCTACTATCAGGGCATCGATTTCTGTCTCGAGAAACGCCTCGAGGTTTTCGAAGCCGGCGCCCAGGGTGAGCATAAGATCCAGCGCGGCTTTCGCCCCGTGCTCACGACCAGCGCCCACAAAATTAATCACCCGGGCTTTGCGAAAGCGATTGAGGGTTTTATCGCCAAAGAAAAAGAAGGCGTGCGCGAGACGATGGTCGAGCTCTCTCAGCTCTTGCCTTTCAAGGCCTAGTAATCCAATGAAAACAATTTCCCTGAAACTATGGTAAAATGGGCTAAAGCCCGAGTAAACGCGACAAGAACTTTTCTTTGGCCAACGTAAAGTTCCTCTCTAGCTTTTCTGCGCCCATCCGATAAGATGATCGTGTCCCGTACCGGTTCCCGGTTTTTCAAGACAACGCCCCCGACATAGCTAACTAGCCTGTTCCCAATAACAAAGGACTGATCATGAAACGTGATTCTGGCCCCCTGTTTATTGACCCGGACCATGTGAAATTTGCCAGGACTCCTGATACCGCGATTGAATTCTCAAATCAGATCGATGTGTGGAGTCGCATGGAGTTCCAGATTCGTACCCAGATCAAAGAGCTACGCGTCTCCGGTGAACACTCTGTTCGCCCCCAGTCAGTGCCCGTCCGTAAGCGTAAAGACCTCGCCACCTTGGTTTACAGCATCCGTCAAAGACTCGACTAAAGCGGTCCCCCGAAATTCTTGGCAGTTTTGGGGGACCTCGGGCCTGTTTGGCCTTCGAGAAATCAGCAGGATATTTCCCTATTTGGGGCACGACCTAATCTGCATATAATCAATGTATGAGAAAAAAGCCCTTCTTCCTGACTCTCCTGAGTGTGCTATGTCTGATAGAGCCGCTCATCAAAATCATCTACTTCAAGATCACCACCAACTTTAGCTTCATCACCATCATGGCGAACCTCAGTGAGCGTGATTCGTTCCGTGAAGTTTTTGAGTTTTGGCTCCTCTTCCCGATTGCCGGACTCATGATCATGAAACTGCGCAACTGGTCGTACATGGGTTTCATCGGTCTCATGGGCTACATCATCTACACCATCATCAACTACGAAGAGTACACCTGGCCCTACAACTCAGACACGCCGTTCATGTATAGCTACATCGTGGCGATGATCTGCTTTGCCATCATCGTGTACTTCTTGTTGCCGTCCACGCGTCGTCCGTTCTTCGATGCTCGCGTGCGTTGGTGGGAACCGATGGTGCGCTATAACGTGGACATGCCTTGCCAGCTCGTGACCTCAAAGGGCTCGTGGAAATCCACAGTCCTCAATATGTCGAAGTCCGGCGTGTTCGTGCAGGATTCTGACAAGGTCGAAGTGGGCGATAAAATCATCATGGAACTCATCGCCTACGGCGAGACCTACAGTCTGATTTTGGAAGTGGTCAATAAGCACACCATCAACGGCCAAGTGGGCTTTGGTGCGCGTTTACACTTCCACTCTATTGCACAGATTTTCCGCTTCCGAGGCATGGTCAATAAGATCAAGGCTTCGCAGGAGTCGGCGCAGACGGTTGCCGCGTAAGTTTCCACCACATGTAGAGATGAAAGAAGAGCGCGATCACCCATTTGACCCAAATGGCGGTGGCGCCGTGGTGATAGGCGTAGACACCAGTTGTGATCGAGGTAAAGACCCCTAAACTATGAAGATGGATGCGCTGAGGCATCACTATGGATACAAGAAACAGGAGTGTTGATAGCCAACCAATGCACTCCATCACAATAGTGAACATCGCTCATCCTTTGCTGATCTCATCATTGTGGTATAGCCTCCTTCACATGTACACACTCTATGGAATCCCGAATTGCGACACTGTGAAGAAGGCGCGCCTTTATCTTGATAAGCGTCATTTACCTGTATCCTTTGTGGACTTCAAAAAAAGCCCTCCGCAAAAAATGGATATCGAACGTTGGAGTGATGCTTTTGGGGGCATGCCGGTGAACACCAAAGGCAGCACTTACAAGAAGCATCAGGCCCAGTACGAGAAGCTCAACCCAGGTGAGCAGATCAAATTTCTCATCGCCAATAGCTCGATGATCAAACGTCCTATCCTCGAGAAAAACGGCAAAGTGATTTCGTTTGGATATGATGAAGAAATCTTTAGCAAACTGTAAGAAGTTGTTGGCTAACATTCTCAATTAAAACATCTACGCTTTCATCATACTCATTCAACAAGGACGTATGATGAAGATGATCATTCTCGGGCTCTTGCTTTCTTTGCAAGTGTCGGCCGCCGTTAATGTGGCGCAAGTACAAAAACAAATTCAAGCTCAGAACGCCGGTTGGACCGCCAAGTCCACGTGGGTCTCTGAATTGCCTGCCGCGGATGTCGCCCGCATGATGGGCTCAAAGGCCGAAGTTCCAAACAACCTCGACTACTCGGATGTGTTCTCAAAATCAGTCACTGCTGAGACAGTGGATTGGCGCAATAAAGACGGTGTGAACTGGCTCGGCGCTGTGATGAACCAAGGTAACTGCGGTTCATGCGTCGCTTTCGCGGCCATCGCCACTCTCGAAGCTCAGTTGTCTATCAACGCGGCCACTCCGTGGTTGCGTCCGCAACTTTCACCTCAAGCACTCTTTGCTTGCGGCGGCGGTTCTTGTGATCGCGGCTGGTTCCCGAGCTCTGCAGCAAGTTATATCAAAAGCAAAGGCGTGATCGACAACGCTTGCGCTCCGTACACCATGGGCTCCGACGGCAAAGACGTCGCCTGCTCTCAGTTCTGCGCTAACCAAGCGCAACGCACTCTCAAAATTGCTGGTTCAAACAATCCTCGCGGCTGGTTCGGTTCAGCGGCGAAAGTGAAAGAGGCCTTGAAGAAGGGTCCCCTCATGACCACCATGACGGTGTACGAAGACTTCCTCACGTACTCAGGCGGCGTTTATAAGTCAGTCAGTGGCCGTTCAGTGGGCGGCCACGCGGTGAGCTTGGTCGGTTTCTCAGACGAAGGCCAATACTGGATCGTGCGCAACTCGTGGGGCGCAGACTGGGGTGAAAACGGTTTCGTGCGCGTCGCCTGGGATGACAAGTCAGGGATCGGTTCTGACGTCACAGGATTTGACACTCTTCCAACTCAAGCAGTAGCGAGCATCGCTTACCCAGCTGAAAACGACTACGTCGGCGGCCTGCTGGAAGTGAAAGTGGATGCCAATCGCAGTGATCTTTTCTCCGTTGAACTCATGAAAGACGGCCGTGCCATTCAAACTCTCGCCGGCGATAACATGATCAACACTGAAACCTTGAGCGATGGCCGCTACGAATTGATCGCGACGTCACAGCAGTCGGGCCTCAAGAGCTTGGTCCGCGGGTTCACCATCCTCAACAGCGCTCCACAGGCGACCATCACTTTCGCAGCAGTGGACTACGACTTGAACACACCCGTGAAAGGTCGCCTTGAGTTTGATGTTGTTGTGGACGCCAAGCCCGTGGCTTTGCAGAAGCTCGACTTCACCGTCACCAAACTGGATGGCACGCTGGTCACGAAGCGCACCACAGACGTTGTGATAAAAAACATGAAGTTGGGTTTCCGCTTCAACAGCATTCCCAACGGTGAATACCTGATCTTCTTTAGAGGCCATGTGAAGGGCCAGACTTTTGAGTCGGTCAAAATCAAAGTCCTCAATCAGAACTAACTCCCTCAGGGCCACTACGGTGGCCCTTTTCTTTTGTTTCAGTCACAATGACTGATATGAAAGACATTAAACATCTCCGCAATCTCAGCACTCTCATGGATTCCCAGTTTCGACTCGGCGGCTTTCGCTTCGGGTTGGATGGGCTTCTGGGACTTATCCCAGGTGTGGGCGATGTGGTGACGACGGGCATCTCGATCTATATCATCGCCGAGGCAGCGCGCTTGGGTTGCTCACCCACCACGCTCATTCGCATGGCGCTCAACTTGGCGTTTGAAAATCTCGCCGACATGGTTCCACTCTTCGGCAACGTCTTCGATTTTCTCTGGAAGGCCAACACGCGCAACATCACCTTGCTGGATAAGCACCTCGCCGATCCGCTCCACACCACTCATCAGTCTCGCGGTGTCTTGCTCATGATTGTGTTGAGTTTGCTAGGAGTGTTGTTCGGATCGCTCTATGTGACGTATCTCATCATCAAAGCATTTCTTATTGCCGTGCAAAGCCTCGGGATGAACGTATGATCAAACTCACTCAGACCGTAAAGAAAGGCGGCTGTGCCGCCAAAGTACCAGCGCTCATCCTTCGGGAAATTTTGGCCGGCGTGAAATTCCCGCCGCTGATTCCGGGTGTCGCCGTCGATGGCGCGCTCTTTGATGACGCCGCAATTTTCAATCTCACCGATGATCTCGCCATGGTGCAGACGCTGGATTTTTTCACCCCGATCCTTGATTCCCCCTATGACTTTGGGGCCGTCGCCGCGGCTAACTCACTCAGTGATGTCTACGCCATGGGCGGACGCCCTAAGACCTGCATGGCCATCCTCGCGGCGCCTTTGGCAACGCTAGAACCACACGTGATCCAAGCCGTGTTGCAAGGAGCAAGCGACGTGATCACGAAATCACAAAGCTCCCTTGTGGGCGGCCACTCGATTGATGATGACACACTCAAGTTTGGTCTTTCTGTCACGGGCCTCGTCCATCCACAACGAGTGTGGAAGAACGACGGTGCTCGAGTGGGTGATAAACTCATTCTCACCAAACCGCTGGGCACCGGCACTCTGTGCGCCGGACTCAAGCGTGAAACCTACAGCGAAGACGAGATCCGCGAAGCCATTGATTCTATGAAGCGCTTGAATAACATCGTCGACTTCTTGCCGGACACGGACGCGATCCATGCCGCCACAGACATTACCGGCTTTGGTCTAGCTGGCCACGGCATGCAACTCGCTCTTGCTTCAAAAGTGTCGGTGGTTTTTGCTTTCAAAAAACTTCCTCTCTTCAAATTAGCACTGGCTTCGCTCAGTGCCGGGCATCTCACCAAAGCCCATCGCAGTAACGATGAATACACTCACGCCAAGTTGCAACACTCGCTCACCGAGATCGAAAAAATGGTGCTGTTCGATCCGCAAACCAGCGGCGGCTTACTTTTAAGTGTGGCCGCAGAAAAGGCGCAGGATATTGTGCTGACGCTGGCGCCGCATTTTCCAGGTGTGGCAGTTGTCGGGGAAGTTCGCGCCAAGGACAAGTTTGATGTCCACGTGGAATGACCCAGAACTCACGGAACTCTTCGCACGCCAGACTCCACTCATCGACGTGCGCGCGCCGATTGAATTTGCGGAAGGGGCCATTCCCTATTCAGTGAATCTCCCACTGATGAACGATGAAGAGCGCCACCTGGTGGGCATCTGCTATAAGCAGCACGGCCAAGAAGCGGCCATCAAGTTAGGTCATGAACTTGTCAGTGGAGAAAAAAAACAGCAACGCATTCAGGCCTGGACCCAGTATCTTAAACTCCATCCCGAGGCCCGCGTGTTTTGTTTTCGCGGAGGCCTGCGCTCCCAAACCAGCTGTCAGTGGATCACCGATGCAGGCATTCCCACCACTCCATTGAGCGGTGGCTACAAGCGCCTGCGACAGTTCTTCTTACAGACACTGCAAGATGCTCCGCTGCCACCCCTTATTCGTTTGGGGGGCCTCACCGGCAGTGGAAAAACTCCACTCCTCAACTCTCTTCCCAACTCCATCGACCTGGAAGAACTTGCGTTGCACCGAGGGTCGGCCTTTGGTGATCGTGGAAAGCAGCCTTCGCAGATTAGCTTCGAAAATCAGCTGGCGCTAAACCTCTTGCCGAAGAATCCGTGGTTTTTTGTGGAAGATGAATCCTATTCACTGGGAAAGATCCTGCTCCCCCAACGCTTCTTCATGCATCTTCGTCAATCGCCTCTCGTCGTCCTCGAGACCTCGCTAGAAGAACGCATCAGAAACATCTTTCACGATTATGTCCTCACCCATGAGGCGAGTTTTTTCTTAAATTCTGTTGAGATACTGAGCCGCAAGCTCGGTGGTTTAAGAACCAAAACTCTTAACGAGATGATTAAACAGGCGTTCACTCAGGGCACAGGCCATGAAGAATGGATAACAATCCTACTCACGGATTACTACGACCCCATCTACTTGCGAGATCTGGAGAAACAGAAAGCACTCATCCTGTTCACCGGGAATGCGGAGCAGATTACGGAGTGGGCGAATGCTGAACGTACTCGAGTTCATCTACGCGGTAGCCTAGGGATTTGATCTGCTCAACGATCTCGGCGACTTTTTCACGAGTCATTTGCGCTGAACGCGACATGATCCAGACATACTTTTGGCTTGGAACACCGATGACGGTCCACTCGTAGTCCGCATCCAACGCGATCACGCGGTAGTCAAACAAGAGAGGCCAAAACGGCCGGACTTGCCAGCGTGCGTTGGACTTATGCTTTTCGATGAAGGCGATCTGGGGGATTTTTTTCTCGGGCCCGGTGAGGGAGCCTTCGTTGAAACGAAAGTCCACATCGATCTGCTGCTCTTTCTCATTCCACGTGTAGATCTCAACGGCGTTGAACGCGTCTTTCTCGAACATGGTGAAGCGCCCGGCCTGGACGAACCACTTGCCCATGAACCGGTCACGATCAAGCTGCTCAACGTGCTTCTCGTAGTCCTTCGTCGACGAACACCCGACGAGCGTCAGCAATGCCAAAAAGAAAGCCTGCAGACTCATGGGTGCTCCTGTTCGAACGCAAGCTCGAGCATCATCGGTTTGTGATCACTACCGCGTGCATCGGCGAGAACTTCGGCGGAAAGGACTTTAAGACCACGCACGAATCCATGGTCGAGATAGTTACGGGTAAATTTCCACACCATCCGGCGGTCACCATTCTTAAACGTGACGGGAGTGAGATTTAACTCACTCATGGCCTTCATCAAATAGCTAGTCCGCGCCTTCGTTCGAGTATTGAAGTCACCGGCAAAAAACACGGGACCTGTGTGGGCGAGAATCTGCTCACGCGCCTGCTGAATGTGACGTTTGAAAGTGCTGAGACTGGTCAGATTAATCCCATGGATCGAAATGACCAGCAGTTCATGCTGAGTCCCCGTCAGTGGATACTTCGCGTAAATGGTGGCCTTCGGCGTGTTGACCACCGGTTCAAAATCTTTCGTGTGCGTGACGGCGACCTGCGAGGGTATCGCGCTCGAGCCGATCATCGTCCCAGTGGCGGCACGATTCGACTTACGAAGGAGAAAGCTCACGGCCATGTCCCAGCGGAGCTCGGGCAGTCGTTCAATCGTAGAGTTGAAGCGTTGATTCTGAAAACCTTCTTGCAACAACACGAGATGCTGGTTTTCGCTGTAGTCCAAGAACTCTTGCTGCCATTCTGCCTTCTGCGTTTTCTTGATATTCCAAACGAGTGTCTTGATCGAAGTAGGATCAAGCGCAAGCTCAACTGCTTGTCCAAAGAAACGATGGGCAAGGGACTCCGGCACAAGCTCGGTCCAGTAGCCCAAAGGGCGACGGGCCTGGGCTTCAAAACTGAAGAGTAAAATGAGAGGGAAAATCCAAGACGACATAAGTTCAGTATAGCCCTGTCGTCAGTGCTTTTTCAAAAAGAACTTCAGACTCTCCAGCCGATCGCCAAAGTCTTTCGGATTGAGGCCCGACGATCGTAAAAGACCACTGGCATCAAGTCCCCCTTGCCGACACAATTCATAGAGGGAAACGAGCTTTTCAGGTACCTCGCCGGGGGTGATGCTGGCAGCATTCAACCGTGAAAGCTCGCGCTCGACATCGTTCACCAACTGTTCGACAGGACCTAAGACCACTTTCGCTGCAGGCTTTTCTTTGGGCAATAGCACTTCCATGCTGTTGAAGCTCTTGAGATCATGGAGAAAGCTCTTCTTAAAAACCAACTCCTCCATGCCACCTGCATCAATCAAAACCTCATCGAGCGTCCAAAGCAGGTCGATCAGATAGGTGACCTGGAAGGGATTGCTTTCTAAGTAAGGTACATGCTCGAGGCAGATGCAGCTCTTGCATTTCCCAAAGAACGCCCGCTGGCGCTCCTCGTCCTCAGGTTGAGGATTCAGATCATCGAACGTCAGTTCTTCAATGATGGGCTGAACCTCAATACTCGCGATCGCCTCTAAAGTGGCTTCATGGGCCTCCAGCTCGTCATCGCTGAAAGAGTCCCCCAGCAAAATCTCGAATTCTTCCTGATGGGCTTCTACCTTCAAAGCCAAATCCACGACGGAAAGCGGGGAATAAATCAGCAAGGTTTTGCTCATTGGCCCCAACCCACTGCCCAAAAGGCGACGGCATAGAGAAAAGTCAGCCCAATACTCAGAAAATCAGAAAGGTGACCCAGCCAGCCATTTTCCGCATAAACCGTGGGGTACTTATCCATCACCCATTTTTTGGCAGAGACGGCCAACACCAGTGCACCGAAAAACCCCATCAGTCCCAGTCCCCAAAACCACAACTGCCAATGCGTCGATTGGCGCGGGTCTTTGTAGACAACAACGTCGGCTGCTTTTGCTATAGCAGTAGCTGCTTCGGGTTTGGGCGCAACTTCTTCATTGAGCTCCACGCTGGCCTCATAATCGGTTTTGCTGATCTCGCCACGATTCAAGCGCTCTCGTTGCCGAATGGAGGGAGTGTCGGGAATCAGATGCTTGCTACTGGGCGTGGCCTTCCCTGCTGGTTGCAACTGAAGATTTCCCCAGACTTTGACGTCATCACCCACCAGGTATTTGTGATCGGCCAAGGTTTTATTCCACTGGATGCCAAAATCACTCCGCTTAATCACAAGTTTGAATTTCGCAAAGCGATTTTCATGCTTCCATGAATCGATCTGCACATCACTCAGCAACACTTCGAGAGTCAGTGGGCGCGTTTGACCGCGCAAACTTAACACACCAGTGACTTTTAACGTCGAGGGTGTGACCGTTTGAATGGTCTGACTCTGGAAAATAATCTGTGGATGTTTTTGAGTGAAAATAAATTCTTGCGCCCGCAGATGTCCGTCACGTTGCGCATGGCCTGTATCAATCGAAGCGGCCTCAATTGAGATCGCCAACTTCTGGGCCCTTCCTTGTTCATCAAGCTCCAGCTCGCCGGCAAATTTCGAGAACCGACCTGTGACTTCTGAAACACTGAGATAGGGCACACTAAAAAGGATTTCTGAATGGTCATCATTGACTTGCCAGGTGGCCGCCTGAAGCACAGGACTTAAAACGAACAATAGGCTCCAGATAAAGGTCTTCATATCGGTAGCTTAACGCAGGCAAGACCCTAAATCACTAGACAAATGATTGACCTCTTCCTGTGAGATGGGGTGTGATTATCCCATGTTGTTTTTTGCTTTTTTCCTTTCTCAAGCTCTCGCCACTCCCCGCGTCCTGCCGGAGATTTTTTATTCGACTCGTGCAGAGCAAGCACGTCACTGCTCATCAGCTGAGGCGCAAACCATCAGTCATTGGTCAGCACTCATGGGCCAGCAGTTTGATAAAGAACTCAATCGTCTTGAACTGAGGGGTCTCAAGCAAGACGTTTATCGCAACCAACTTGTGACCTTGAGTTACTTAAATTTGTATGAGCAGAGCGGATCGTTGATGGGCTATGTCTACGCCAATGCCTCTCATCATCTTGGCCGCTTGGTACGTGACGCCTATTGGTCCGAACTCTCCACCACTGAAGCTCGCGATCTGGCCCGTGCTGATCGGGCCCTCATCCGTGGCGCCACCCTGGGCCGCGTGGCCGATGTGTTCCCCCGCACTCTTTCTTCTCGCCTCATGTTTCACAGCGTGCAGTTGTATAAAACTCTTTCGTGGAGCCTTGCCGCTGATGCTTTGTGTGGCCGCGACTTTGTCTTGCACTTGCTCGAAACGAACAGCGAGGACTCTTTTCCGGGTTTAGCTCCTTCCCGCTATCCGCAGCATCTCCAGTTGCTCAAAGCGGCTTTCTCCTCGGATCATTTCACACGTGACTTCGTTGCCTTCGAGCAGAGTTTTCTTCACTACACCATGTACCAAGACTTTCTCGTCGGGATGGCCGCCAAGGCGCGCATCCTAGACCCCATGCGCTTCATCACTTTCAACGGTGAAAAACAACTGGCCTTCGATGAGTGGTGCCAACAAACGAACTGTAAAAAAACCTCCGCCGACCTACCGGCGCGGACACTCTTCGACCAAACAGCGATTGCGCAAGAATGGCAGCGCACCGCTGGCGAACGTTCCGTCTTGAACGAGCGTCTGCAGAAGACCCAGATGGTGGATGTCGCGAGAATTTTACTGGAAAGCTTAGAGTAAACGGAGGGCCGCTTCAGGCGTGGTATTAGCCTGCGCGCCCACGGCGACCGCGGCCTGCATGACCGTCATGTTGCGTGCTTGCTTCGACGTTTCACTCGCCACATCGACATCCCGGATCCGGCTGTTCGATGCACTCATGTTCTCAGTGTAGTAGGCCAAGTTGTTTGAGCTGCTCATCAAACGGTTTTGTATCGAACCGAGGGATGAACGCTGATTAGCAATCTTATTGAAGGCCTGATCCAGCACTCCTAAACTCTGCTGGGCACTCTGCTTCGAGAGCACCTCAACTGAGCCCACACCCAACGCTCCAATCGTGGCGTTGAAGCCACCGGAGTTATAACTAATCTGATCGTTGTCACCTGCACCCGCGACTCCGATCTGGAAATCCATTTGCGAGCCCGAGCCATCCAAAAGCTTCTTGCCGTTAAAGACGGTCCCCTTGGCAATCCGCTCCAGCTCCATCTTCATGCCTTGGAATTCCATCTGAATCATGGAGCGCTCGCTGTCCGCCACGGAGTCCGTGGCCGCTTGCATGGCAAGCTCACGCATACGAGTCAGGACGCTGGTCGATTCGTTCAGGCCACCTTCGGCCACTTGCACCATCGAGATACCGTCATTGGCGTTGCGATTGGCCATCTTGGATGAACGGATGTTCGCCTTCATCTTCTCTGAGATCGCTAAACCGGCGGCGTCATCGGCTGCCTTGGAGATGCGCTGACCCGAGGACAACTTGGCAAAGCTCTCCTCTGACTCCCGGTTGACGGTCGTCATGGCCCTTTGAGCTTGAATGGCACCGATGTTGGTGTTGATACGCATACGCAGCACTTTTCGGAAATAATTGCCGATTCCTGAGGTGTGGCCAAAGACCGCGCATTGCGCTCAAGTGTTCTGGACAAGCACTGCTAACAACTCTAGCCTAAGACCATGAAAATTCTTTTTGTTCTGTTATTTGTTAGCACATCCTTAATGGCGCAAGACTTCGCGTACGACCCTGCAACCGGAAAGGCGATGCCGAAGTTCATCGGTGAACTCAAGCTCGTCAAAGGTCGCGTCTTCAAAGACAACGGCGGCAAACGCGCGGGCCTCAAAGAAGGCGCACAGCTTTATCCTGGAGATACGTTGGTCACGGAAGAAAAATCCTTCGTCCGCGTCTTGATGGTGGATCAAAGCGTCGTGAACCTCGGACCGAACTCGGAATTGAATTTCGAAAGCTTCAAGTACAACAGCAACACCGATCGCCAGTCGGTGTACAACTTGATGAAAGGCCAGCTTCGGAGTCTTGTGAAAAACAAGGCCAAGGATGGCGACATCCAGTTCAAAACGCCCCAGGCCGTCATGGGTATTCGTGGCACTGAACTCTTAGTGAACCACCAGGTCATCGGGAAAATTGACGTGAGCGAGTTTGCTCTACTCTCCGGACGTGCTGAAGTGAAAGATGCGCAAGGAGAGCAGCATGCTCTCGTCAAAAATGACCGCTTGATCTTGATCGGAGACGAGCAGCCTCGCCAAAAAAAGCTCCCCTTAAATAAAGTCGAAATTGATATCATGAACAACGACGAAGAGTTTCTTCCCTATTCCCCAGTAGCGGCCATCGACAGCAGCGCTTCGGGAACCGGCACGACCACTTCCTCAACGGATGACGCCGTCACAACCACCCCTGCTAAAAGCACGACGCAGAATCTTGAAAAGCTCAACGAGCAACTGCGCGAAAATCAAAAACGTAAACGCTAGGAAGACCCATGAAATACCTGCTTGCACTCGCCTTCTCTTTTAATGCATTCGCGACAGCTGTGATGATCGAAACGAATAAGGGCAACATCGAAGTCGAACTCGATGATGTGCACGCGCCGGTGACTGTCGAAAACTTCTTAGGTTACGTGGATGCGGGCTTCTTCACGCAAACTCTCTTTCATCGCACGATCAAAAACTTTGTGATCCAGGGTGGCGGACTTAATCTTGATATGACCGAGAAACCGACCGGTGCTCCGATCCGTAATGAAGCCACCAACGGCCTGAGCAATCTGCGCGGCACCATCGCGATGGCGCGCACCAATGTCATTGATAGCGCAACATCACAGTTCTACATCAACACGGTCGATAACGTGCGCCTGGATCACCAACCAGGCAATCCTGCTCGCTACGGTTATGCTGTCTTCGGTAAAGTCACGCGCGGCCTAGACGTGGTGGATGCCATTCAAAATGTTCCCACGCATACCGTCGGCGAATACGATGACACGCCGGTCGAACAAGTGGTGATCTTTTCGATCACTCGCCTTTAGGCGACGGAACGCTTTCGAGCAGCCATTTGAGTCCCTTGAGGCTCTCGTCGGTGTTGTCGATGAGCTTCTGCTGCTGACCAAAGCTGACATTCACGATGAAGCTGATGACGTACATCGGGAACGGCATCTGATCTTCCATCCCCATGATGACTTTCGTGCGTCCATCGGTTTGCTCTTCGGTGAGGAGGTACGAATCAAAATCCGCCTTGAACGGCTTCTCAAAACGAATGACGGTCCCAAACTTTTGATTCTCTACGATCTCCGTGATTTCTTGCTCCGCCGTGCCGACTTCTTGATGGTCACTCTCCCATGCGGACCTAAATCCGACGGTACCATCTGTTCCGACGTATTCCTGCTGAAGACCTGGATCAAGTTTCTTCCACGCATTCCACTTGTCGTGATTTTGTAAGAACTTGATATGGGCGAACACGACATCCACCGGACGATTGATGATGATTTCTCTTTGCAGCTTGAAATCTCGTGGGGCCACCACGGCTAGAACGCCGAAGGCCAATGCCAAAACAAGCAGAATCCTTGAGACTACTTTCATCACATCTCTCCTTCAGGACGTTTCCACCAGCTTAAAGAGTAGTTTATCTCAGTCCGTTTAAAACCAACAGACTCATAAATCCGTGCGGCATGGTAATGATCGTCGGCTTCCATGACGAGTTGGCTGACGCCAAATTCTTTTTGCGCTATCAGGCCTGCCTGGTAAACCAAAGTACCGCACAGACCCAGTCGTCTAAAGTCAGGATGTGTTCCCACGCTTTGATAACGGGCCAGCGGCCCATTATGAAAGATGCCAAGATCAGCGACGAGACGCCCATCGAGATAGGCCCCATACCAATGACCAAGACCAGCTTCAGTCATCTTGCGATACTGCAGCATTTGAACTTCTTTGAATGGCCGATAGCCTAAAGCGTACTTCGGATCGCCACAAGCGATCTGTAGTTCAGTCACGTCATGCCAGTCCTGATCCGTGCTGATTTTCTGAATGGTCATGTCTTGATTGAGATGCTTGGGCGCCTGGAGAACTTCGGTGCTTAACACCACCCCCGTCTCAAACTCAAAACCTGCGGCGACAAACTCTTCCACTTGGCCTTGTCCTGAACGGCCATCCCAAGCAAATGTGTAGTGATGTGTCCCAGGGTAGTAAGTGAACTCTTGATCGAAGAGGTTTTTCCAGCGCTGCAAATCACCGACGGCGGGGGCCGTATTGAAAATAATAAAATTCCCCCAGTGAAACTGGGGATTGCTAGGCGTCTGAATGAGAGTATGTGAACCACGATCGATCACAGACCCTGAGAAGCGCGAAAAGATGAGGGTGGTGAGATGTCCCAAGGATTCTATTTTCATGATGTAAACGACTAGGGACCAAAAGAGGCCTTGAACCAACCCCAAGCTGATTTTCCAACCAACTTGGTCTCATTGGAAGGATCGATGACATAGAAGCTGGGTGGATCGACGACGGCGTACTCCATCCCCAGGATGTCCTCTTGGTCAACGATGACACCTTCGCCGACTTTCTTCGCCTTTTCGGTATTATCTTCTGGGGTTTTTCCACGACCGACGATGACCTGGATACCGTACTCCGGATGCTTCTTGGCACGCTCCATGTACTTCTGCAGCTCCGGCAAGATCTCATTGGTGGCTTGGGACTTTGGTACCAGATACGCCACGCCACAGAGCTTCTTACCTTTGCACTGACCCTCTTTGAAAAAATTCGTGGGAGTGGTCTCCCAGTGCAAGAGAGTCACGAGCTTATCCCGCGAGATGAAGAGACCAATGACAACGACAAGGATGGCAAACGCATTAAACTTCATACAGTAATTTTATGACCACTTTGAACCCATGGGAAGTAAATTGAGACAACCCAGCGAGATGTCGCTCGCCGGGCGTGATAGGAGCCATTCCAAAATCTAACTTTCACGACAAGAGATCAAAAATTCGGCCAATGCGAGATCTTGCTGAATGCTCTTTCCTAAACTTTTCACAACCACGCTTCGTTGTGCTTTTTCCTTCTTTCCAACGATCACGATGGCATGCACCATCTCATCATAGGATCGTCTGAGCTTTTCTTTCAAAGGGCGTTCGCTCAAATCAGCTTCCGCCCTGAGACCCTTCCCTCTAAGCAATCGCAACACATCCTGACCATAGCTCGCAGCTTCGTTCGACACACTGAGAACTTTATACTGCACGGGATGCATCCACAGGGGTAAGTGTTTGCCGTAGTTTTCTAGCAAGATCCCCACGAACCTTTCCAGGGATCCAAAAATCGCCCGGTGAAGCATGAAGGGAACTCTGCGGTGACCTTTCTCATCGAAGTAGTGCACGTCGAAGCGTGCCGGAAGATTGAAATCGAGCTGAATTGACGAGCACTGCCAAGAGCGACCGTGGACGTCTTTTATGTGCACATCCAACGATGGCCCATAGAACTTCGCTTCGCCTGGGCGTTTGAGGACCACTAACCCACTATCAACCAAGGCCTGCTCCAGCTTGCTTTCTGCGAAATCCCAATCTTCGTCTCGTCCGAGGTACTTCTTCTCACCATCTCCGCGTAGCGAGAGTTCGAAGTGGTAGTCCTTGAGTCCGCACTTTTGCATGATCAGATGTATTAGCCCAATGATGCCTTTAATTTCAGAAAGAAGGTCGTCTTCACTGCAAAAGATATGCGCATCGTCTTGCACGAATGAGCGTACTCGCATGAGACCATGGAGCGAGCCCGAATTTTCATTGCGATGAACATGCCCCAGCTCACAGAGCCTTAGCGGCAGTTCGGCATGAGACCGCTTCTTTTGATTAAAGACGAGAATGGCCCCGGGGCAGCTCATCGGCTTAATGGCGTAGACACGTTTGTCCACCGAAGAGAAGAACATGTTCTCTTCAAAGTAGTCGCAGTGTCCGGATTTCTTCCAGAGCTCTTTATCCATGAGCTGCGGGCTTTGAATTTCTTTGTAGCCGTTTTGCCCGTGAAGCTCGCGCCAGTAATCGATCAGGGCATTTTTAATGCGCAAACCGCCCTCATGCCAAACCGGAAACCCCGGTGCTTCTGCAAAAAAGGAAAATAGATCATACTTCGCCCCGAGAACTCGGTGATCGAATTCGTGTAACATAAAAAACCTCATCGTAGAGATGTGTATATTAAAAACTATGTGGTGTGTGTGACCCCAGGAGGGTCAAAAAAATGATGACCCCTACGGGGTGGTGGTTTTGAGGCTGATGATGTGGAGAGAGAACAAGTTCATCATGTGAGGAGAATAGCACATCTTTGTGGTGATGTCACCGCCATTTCACGATATCTAGACTTGACGAAAATTCATCCGTGGGGAAAAAGTATTCATGAGCGATTTTCCTTATCTCCACGGATTCTCTGAAAAAGAACAACAACGCCTGCGAGATCAGGCGACCTTCCTGGAGTGGATCGTCTATCAAGACGTGAATCTCTCGACGACCAAGGACCTACTTGAAGTAGGCTGTGGCGTTGGGGCCCAGACTGAAATTCTTCTACGTCGATTTCCTCATGTTCACGTCACCGCCATTGACCTCAATCCCGTTCAGCTCGGGGCCGCGCAGAAAAATCTGCAGTCACTTCCCGGTTTGCAAAATCGCTGGGACCTCAAACAAATGTCCGGCTCGGCTTTGACCTTTAAAGATCAAAGCTTTGATGCCTCATTTTTATGTTGGATTCTTGAACACGTCCCTGCTCCAACTGAAATTCTCGCTGAAGTGAAGCGCGTGCTTCGTCCCGGTGGCGAAATCTTTATCACTGAAGTGATGAACTCATCCTTCTTCCTGGATCCCTACTCACCCAATGTGTGGAAGTACTGGACCGCCTTGAATGATTATCAATTTGATCAGGCAGGAGATCCGTTTGTCGGTGTGAAGCTTGGCAATCTACTGAAGTCGACGGGCTTTCAAGATATTCAAACCACCGTTAAGACGATGCACTTTGATAATCGCAACGCCGATCAAAGAAAGTCCGCCATTGATTATTGGACAGAGCTCATGCTGTCAGCAGCGGATTCGCTCATTGCTGCGAAATACATTGATGAAGAAATTTTAGAAGGGACCAAGAACGAGCTCGCGGCCGTCGCTCTTGATCCCAATGCGGTATTTTTCTATTCGTTCATGCAAGCACGAGCGAAAGCTTAGACCTGACCGAACCCACCGTCGGCGACGATGTCTGCGCCCATGATGTAGGTCGAATCATCGCTGGCGAGGAAGAGGGCGACTTTCGCCATCTCATCGGCGGTGCCAAAGCGCTTCGCTGGAACACTGGCCTTCATGCCATCAGCAAACGCACTCAAATGATCCGCTGGCATTCCAAGTTTTGCGTAGATGGGAGTTTCAATCGGACCTGGCGAAAGAACGTTAAAGCGCGCCTGTGTCGCAGGAATCTCTGCGGTCCAGGTACGGGCAAAACTTCTTACGGCAGCTTTTGTGGCGGCATAAACGGAACCGCCGGCGAAACCTTTCGTACTCACGACAGAGGCGTTCAAGACGACTGAACTCCCCGCGCTCAAGAGTGGAAGGGCCTTGGCGACTGTGAAGTACAAACCGCGCACGTTGGTATTAAATTGGTTGTCGAAGAACTCGGGAGTCACTTCCGTGGTCGGTGCGAAAAGAGCCACACCTGCGTTAGCAAAGAGCACGTCGAGTTTGCCGTACTTTTGTTTGATGTGAGAGTAGAGACGATCGAGCTCAGCTGGTTTTGAGACGTCAGTTTGAACCACATCAAAAACTGACCCGTACTCTTGGACGGCCTGTTCAAAAGTTTTCTGTGAGCGGGCCGTGATAATCACTTTAGCGCCCTGATCTTTAAAGAGTTTCGCTGTCGCCAAACCAATACCTGAGTTACCGCCGGTTACGAGGGCCACTTTATTCGCTAACTTAGTCATATATTTCCTTTGTTGATGACAGTCATTTTGTGAACTGATCGGTTCAATATACTCCCGCCTAACTTAATTGCAACTTAATTATTGAACCGATCGGTTTTTTATGTTAAATTAAGCACATGGGACGCACCAAAGGTTTTGAGAGAAATGAAGTACTCAGCAAGGCCATCCAGGTTTTCTGGAAGAAGGGCTACGCGGACACCAGTCTCTCAGACCTTGAGAAGGCCACCGGCGTAAATAAGTCCGGCCTCTATGCTGAGTTTAAAGACAAAGACGATCTCTTCGTCGCGAGCCTCAAGCACTATGGTGATCAACACCCTGTGGAAGGCATTCTCACGGCCGAGCCATTGGGCTGGAATAACATCGAAAAATTTCTAAAGATGGGCATGAGCTGTCAGGGACAAAAAGGCTGTTTCCTCGCCTACACACTTCGCGAACTTTCGATCGTCCCTCTCAAGGCGCGCCAGCTCATCGAGCAAAACTCAACGACCGTGCGCAATGATTTGATCGCGAACATCAAAGCGACCTCTACGAAAAAAAATCCAGAGATGCTCGCAGATATCCTGATGACCTTCAATACAGGCATCAGCCTTAAACTCAATGCCATCAAACCCGACGTACTGTTAAAAGAAGCCGATGCCTTGCTCGAATGGATCAAGGATTAGTTTCATTTTTGTGTAGAAATCTAAACACTTCATTCTAAGTAAGTATGGAAAGATCAACTTGAATCACCAAGGAGATCTATGAAAGTCCTATTCCTTCTTTTGGCCCTCTCGCTCCCCGGTCTTGCATCTGCGAAATCCTGGGGCCTCGGCGCCGTGCTGGGAGATCCCACGGGTCTATCAGCGAACTACTTCCTCTCTGAGCAAAGAACGCTGCAATCTGTGCTGGCCTATGACATCGATGGCGATGACGATTTTTATTTCGCCACTCACTACAATTGGCGTCGCCCAGATGACATCACCTTTCCCGACTTCAAACTTGGTTGGTTTTATGGTGCAGGTGCTCAGTTGGAGTATCATGACCACGACCACCATCATGGTAAACACCACGATCACGACAACCGCCTTAACGTCGGCCCAAGCGGAACACTAGGCCTTTTTCATGATTTCAAAGAAGTTCCCCTAGAGGTCTTCCTGAAATCCAACCTCACTCTCTATGTTCTCGACAGCACGGATCTCGATTTAGATCTAATGCTAGGACTCCACTACAACTTTTAGGTACAATAGAACTCATCACGCCTGACAACCGAGCGAATGAGTTCAATATGCGTCTATTTCTTTGCTGCCTCGTTTTCTCACTCTCCGCATTTGCTTTCGAAGCTCCCCCCTTCACTCCTAACGTGGTGGACACCTCGGGAGCACTCACTGCGGAAGCCATCGCCAACATCAACCAACGCATCACTGAGGTTCAGCAAAACACAACGGTAAGGCCGGCGGTGTTGGTGGTGAATACGCTGCACGATGACTCCATTGAAGACGCTGCGGAAATGACTTTCAAGCAATGGGCCCTGGGTGAGAAAGACAAAGACAACGGACTGCTGATCATCGTCGCCATTCAAGATCGCAGAATGCGCATTGAAGTGGGTTACGGTCTTGAAGGTGAACTCACCGATTATTTTTGCTCGCAAGTCATCAACGAGACCATGAAGCCCCACTTCAAGGCAGGACAATTTGAAGAGGGAATCTCCGGGGCCCTGAATGATGTGATGAGCAAGATGAAGGGCCAATCACAAATCCCCAGCAAAGAACCAGAGTTGGGTGAAGATCCTGACTTCCAAGAAGGCCTGCGCCACGCTCAGTTGTGGGCCCTCCTCTTCATCGGTGTCCCTGCCTTTCTTCAGACCTGCGCCCTGCTCATCGCCCTCATTCTCAGTCCGGTGGCCTTCCAGAAAGCAAGGAAGAGTAAAAAATTCTCCTGGCTGCCTTTCATGCTGGGTACGTCCTCTGGACCCACGTTTGGATTGAAGCTGTTCTTCCTCATCAACCCCGGTGTCTTCATCGTTATCTTCCCGCTGGTCTTTGATGAAATAGGACTGAAGATTGGCTTTTACGGCATCGGAATTCTCTGCGTTGCGCTCGCCTGGTTCTTCAGCTGGAAAAACATCCGGGCCCTCTTTTCTGAAAAGCACTATCGTCGCGAAGAGGCCCGTCGTCGTCTCAATGCTCATCGAAGGAGCAAAACTCCGGGGTCGACCTATGTGATGTTTGGCCGCACCTACACGGCACCCACTCGCAGCAGCTCATCAAGCTCCGGTGGTGGTTTCAGCAGTTCGAGTTCGGGCGGTGGACGCTCGGGCGGCGGTGGATCATCAGGAAGTTGGTAGCCGCTAGTCGCGCGTGAGAACTTCGAGCAACTCGATGTGAAAAATTAGATTGGAGTGAGGCGAAATCAATGCGCCCACTTGTCTTTCTCCGTAGGCCAGCTGCGAAGGGACATGCAGTGTGCGTTTACCACCTTCACGCATTCCCACCAAACCGAGGTCCCATCCCTTGATCACGCGCCCCGTACCAAACACACATTTAAATGGAGCTCCCCGATCGTAGGAGGAATCAAACTTCGTTCCATCCTCTAGAAAGCCTTCATATTGCGTAACGAGTAACGCACCTTTTACGGTTTCTTTTCCAGTGCCTAAAACTTCATCTTTAATCTGTAACTCATTCATGGCTTCATGTTAGCATCACAGCATTCAATTTCACAAAGGCTCCCCATGAAACACCTCATTCTCGCTCTGTCTGTTCTTGCTCTTACGTCTTCGGCTTTCGCAGGTCTTAACGCAAAACCCGGCAAGTGGAGACTTGAAACAAAAATGTCCACGGAAGGAAAACCGCAAGTTGATCCGATGGCGGCCATGCGGGAAGCCATGAAGGACATGCCGGCCGCGCAAAGAAAACAAGTCGAAGAAGCGATGGCCAAGGCCGGTCAATCAAATCCAGACATGCCTAAAGTGAGCTTCGATAAAAACGGTGTCACGATCTGCTACACCCAAGAGATGCTCAACGGAGACCTCGGTCTCAAAAAACAACAGGAAGATCAAAAGTGTAAAGTGTCGGACCTCGAGAAAACTTCCAGCTCCATGAGCATGAAATTCAAATGCGCAGATGGTGCCTATGGCGACACGAAGTGGAACGTCACGGACCCGACCCACATGTCCGGCGTGACCCACATCGTGACAGGCCAAGGCAAGAAGTCTGAGGTCAATTTTAAGGCCGAATTCCTTAGTGCTAAGTGTGACTAAGGGGTGGTGCCAAAAGCTGACGTATTAAGCCGAAATGGCACTTATTAGACATTTCTTAACACCAGATGCAATATAAGCCACCCTCGCTTGGCATGGGAGTTGCTCCATAAGACCTGACGGTCTCTTTTCTATGGAGTGAATCGATGAAAGCTCTTTCCCTTATTCTTATCCTAAGCACCCTGGTGGCTTGCGGAAAAGACGGCGTGGATGGAAAAAGCGGCAGTGATGGGGCGACCATCATTGGGCTTGATGGTGTTTCTACTGGGGTTGATTTCGCAGACATCGCTCCGGGCCTCGTGTGCGCTGCCGGTGGCATTTCAATCTTCACTTTCCGCGACAACAATTCCGACGGACTTTTTTCCGACGACGTAGAAGAGCTCATCAAAGTTAAAGCGTTGTGCAATGGCACTAACGGCACTAACGGCACCAACGGCGTCGATGGCACCAACGGTATTGATGGTGAAGATGGCATCGACGGAGTCGACGGCATCAATGGCACCAACGCCTCAATCACTTTAGAAAGTATCATTTCCAGCGCCACCTGCCCTCAAGGCGGCGTCAAGATCACCAGCTCTCAGTCTGCTCCGGTGGAAGTTTGTAACGGCGTGAATGGCCTCAACGGTGAGCAAGGTCTTCCTGGCGTCCAGGGGATCCCGGGCCTCGCAGGCTCGAACGGCAAAGATGGTCAGAACGGACAAAATGGCCAGAACGGTCAAGACGGTCAGAACGGCAGCAACGGCCAAGACGGCACACAGATTCTTCCTGTGAAATTTTGCCCCAAAGACAACAGCACATTCCCGGAATACGGGTTGATGATTGGTAAAGACCTCTTCGCGGTTTACTGGGGAACAACACCCGCGTCTCCGAAGACACCCCAGGCCTTCCTCACGAAACTCGTCCCAGGTAATTACCAAAGTACCGGCGGGAACAACTGCCTCTTCTCGATCGAATAGTTTACACATATCCGTAGAAACCATAATCTAGCAGAAATGGTTTCTACGGAGTTCTTATGCGCTTCCTTGCAATCTGCTTTCTGATCGTCTCTTGCGCCTCTGTCCCAACGACGCCCAAGGCGACACACTACAACAATTATCCACGTACTCCCGCGGTGGCGACCGAAGCCAAAATCATCGACTTCTATTCTCGATCGCAGCCTTACGGTGAATTCTCAAATTTCGCCCTCTTCCCTATTTTTGTAGATGGACAGTGGTGGCCCACCAGCGAGCACTACTACCAGGCCATGAAGTACGAGAAAAAAGAATTGATCGCATGGGTGCAAGCGGCTCCCGATCCTATGGAGTCGGCCAACCGCGGGCGCGACAAAAATATTCCGAAGCGCGCTGACTGGGAACAGGTCAAAGACACAGCCATGGAAAAAGCCGTGCTGGATAAATTCACGCGCTACCCCGAACTCAAAGCGCTCTTGCTCTCAACCGGCGAAGCCCGTCTCTACGAGCACACCGAAAATGATTGTTACTGGGGAGATTGCGGTAACCGCAAAGGCCTGAATAAGCTTGGCTTACTCCTCGAAAAGATCCGCACCGCTCTAAAATAGGGATTCAACATAAACGCACTTCAAAAACACAAAGAACTTCTGTTCGATTTATTTATTCTCAGCTGCTTGTGGATTGCTGTCCTCGTAATCCCCTCCGATGTCACACTCTTCGAGGGGACATCCCTCGTGAATTTTCTAAAGATTGTCGCTCTCTTTAGCAGTCTCGAGTCGCTGGGCTATCTTGGGACACGGCTGGTGGGCGCGAAGAAAGGCCTTCTGATCCAGGGGTTCTGCGGCGGTTTCATTTCAAGCACAATGACCCATCTGCGTATCACACGGAACTCGGCGCTCGACGCCTATCCCCCCAAGGTTATCGCACAGGCGCTCCTCCTCTCCACGGCCTCGATGCTGCTCGAATGCATTTTTATCATTTACACGCTTCATCCCCATGCGGATCAGCTGGTCGCACCGTTCATCGTGCAGATCATCGTACTCATTCTCGCGATCCTGCTGTTTCAGTACGCGAAATCAACTGTGATAAGTACCGACGTGCAGGTCGTTGATGACAATGACGATCCCATCATCTGGAAGAAGATGATCTACCTGTCACTGTTCATTATCGCCCTCACCTACGTGATGCGCTTTATCAGCCACACGTTGAAACTTCCCTATGCCGTTTCCGCGTTTCTCGTTTCTCTCTTCGAGGCCCACGGTGTTCTTGTCGCCTCCTTGACAGAGTTCAGCGACGTCACAGAAATCCCTCGAGCCGCTCAGGTTGTTATTGTTGTCCTTGCGGGCAATGTCATGAGTAAGACTTTCTTTGTCATGCGCTCAAAGCGAAAAGACATTCGAACCCCAACCTTAATGCCACTTTACATCTCCTTCATCGCAGCTGTGGTCATCGGACTTAGCAAGGTCACTCTATGAGCTCTCAAAATTTTCGCATCCGAAAATCCCATGGAGGCTTTGAGCGATTCTCGCAAAAAAAGCTCTACTCATCGCTGAAGCGGTCGGGTCTTTCACACCACCAATCGCAGGTCATCGCCAAAAAGGTTTCCTCGGAGATTCACGACGGCGCTAAGACCAAAGATATCTTTCGCAAAACTCTCCAGCTGGTTAAACGGGACTCCCCCTCCGCCGCCGTTCACTACTCTCTGAAACGTGCGATCCTTGATCTTGGCCCCACCGGCCACCACTTCGAAACTTTCGTGGGGAAGTACTTTCAAGAGATCGGTTATACGACCACAACGCGGCAAAGCTTCCAGGGGCGGCTGGTACGGCACGAAGTTGACGTGGTAGCGGTGAAAGATAAAAAGAGATACTTCGTCGAATGTAAATTCCACAACCGCGTCGGCATCAAGAACGACGTCAAGATCACCCTCTACATCAAGGCCCGCTGGGACGATTTACGGCAAGGGCCAGAGGGAAAGAATCTGCAGGGGTACTTTCTCGCCAGCAACACAGCGTTTACCCAAGACGCCATCACCTACGCCAACGGCACGGGCCTCAAACTCCTGGGGGTCAATGCGCCAGAGCGTGAGACCTTCCTGCAATCCATCGAACAGCTCAGGCTCTACCCGATCACCTGCCTCAAAAAACTGACGAAGGTCATACTCAATCAACTCCTAAGTCGAGATATTGTGCTCGCAAAAGAAATTCCACAGAACATTAAACTTTTGCAGCGGCTGGGGATGACCGAAGATGCCATCAATGCAGTTGTGACAGAGGTCCAGTTACTCGAGGAGATGCATCTATGAACATTCACTTCTGGGGTGCCACCGAAGATGTTACGGGCTCCATGACCTTTCTGGAATTGAAAGACTCACTCATCATGATCGACTGTGGCCTGGCACAAGGGGCCTCCAACGCAGACGAAATTAATCTCGCTCCGACTCCCTTCTCGCCCAATGCCATTACTGCCGTGGTCGTCACCCACGCTCACCTCGACCATTCCGGATACTTGCCGCGTCTCGTGAAGAACGGATTTGTCGGAACGATCTACTGCACTTCGGCCACCGAGAAACTGACTCGCATCATCTTGCTCGATAGCGCAGGACTCAACGAGGAAGGCTTCTACGATGAAGAAGACGTCAAAAAAACTCTTGGCATGATCAAGATCGTTGACTGGGGAAAGACGTTTACCATTGGGACAACATCCTTACAGCTTTTGCCGGCCGGACATATCCTTGGGGCCTCCAGCGTATTGCTCAGAAGCGAAGGCAAGAGCCTCCTGTTCTCGGGAGACCTCGGTCGCAATGACGATCCCATGCTGCCGGCGGTTGCACCTGCACCAAAGGCAGACGTCGTTATCATGGAAGCGACCTACGGAGCGAAGAACCGCGAGGGCGATATCAAAAAGGAACTCCATTCCTTCCTCGCCACCGTGGCCGATCAATCGCGCGTCGGAATCATCGCAAGCTTCGCCGTCGCCCGCGGACAAACTCTGCTCACTCTCATTCATGAGTTCTACGAAGCCCATCCGCAGTTTCGTGCGAAGGTCGTGATGGATAGTCCCATGATGAAAGAAGCGAATGCCGTTTATAAAAAATTTGCCACTCTTACCAATAAACCGACCGAACTCTACGAAGCGATGGAACTCATCGATGCCATCGAGTCGCGCGGTGAGTTTGATAAACTTCGCAAGAAATCTGGCCCCCTCATCATCGTCAGCTCCAGCGGGATGCTCACCGGTGGGAGAATCGCTCGCCATTTGGAGAACTGGTCAGATGACGAAAAAGCGATCCTCTTTCTTCCGGGTTACCAGGGTGTGGGAACTCCGGGCCGCTCATTCATTGAAGGGCTTCGGACTTTAAAAAATAAATGGGGCGAGACGTTTGTCTGGAGTGGCGAGGTCTGGAACTCGGATGCATTTTCTTCCCATGCGGATCAAGAAGAGCTCGTGCAGTGGGTTTCAACGAACAACAAAGACTCGGCGGTATTTCTCCTCCACGGAGAAACTTCATCCAAAGAAGCACTTCAGAGTAAACTTGCGGAAACCCATCGAGGAAAAGTGACAGTGCCTCACCGCGGGAGCGTGTTTAAGCTCTAGTCTACTGACGTGGCCACCACCACGCCCAGATCTGGCGTGTCAGGACCCGTGGCACTGAATCATTCATAAAAAGCTCAAGGTGGTACGCATCTTTAGCCGCGCGCGCAAGATCCGATTTCTCTCGCGCCCACCAATCTCCGGCATAGTCTTCTGTCGAAGCCGCATAGTGAGAGAGTTCGTGGAGAATGGTGGCCGATTTTCCCTGCTCGTCCATGGCGTAAAAAGCTGGGCAGAGATAGATCATCGGCCGAGGACGGCCAAAGAGAAAGCGCACATAAGCAAACACACCAGTGCAGTCGCGATCACTGGCATCGTGACATTCGTAGTTCACTCCCCGCTGACTCGCCTCGCGCATGAGCCGCAAAGTATTCTTCATACTCTCCCAATAGCGCTGATAACTGAGATGACGAGGGGCCCCATCGATCCATTGACGATTCTCTGCTAAGACATAATCACGACGAACACCTAAGAGATCAACGAGCTCCCAGGCGGCTTCTAATTCTAAGAGTCGCAGATTCACCTGACGATCATTCTCTTGTAGCGCTTGCGTTTGCACGGGATCACAGCGACGAATCTCGCCCACGACCGATTCGTCGAAGTTCAAGCCGTCTTCACCCTCGATGCGTGTGGCCCAAGCCGAAGAGGTCAGCAGTATAGAAAAAAGAAACCAGTATTTCATCGTGACTTCTTGTTAGGCATTCTCGCCCCACGAATGATCATGTTCACTTCTTCCACGATGCGCATCTTCAAATTGTCCTGCTTGAACTTCGGGAGGTCCAAAGCCTCAGCTCCCAAAGTAAACACGATCGTGACGACGGCTTCAGCGGCAAACGCCGGGTTACGAAGGGAGTAGTTACGGCCTTTGGCAATCCGCTCAAGATCTTCCGTGAGCTCCACGACAAAGATATCCATCTCCTTACGAATAGCTCTTCTAAAAGAATCTGATGCTCCTTGGCGTTCACCAAGTAACAAACGGAACAAGTTGCTGTTGTCGTTTACGTAAACGAGAAAACTCTCAGTCGTAAACTCGCTGATGCCGCGTAAATCTTTGGTCATGGATTCTTTGCGTGAATTTCTCAATAGACGCCGTAAGCTCACGGCGATCTCATCCACCAAACAAAGTCCTAGCTCTTCCATGTCGCGGAAGTGGCGATAGAACGCGGCCGGTGTGACCTCAGCGGCCTGCGCCACTTCGCGAATACTCAACGCCGCAAAGCCCTTGGTGGCACTCAATTCGAGCGCGCAATCAATGAGCTTCTTGCGTGTCTTCGCTTTCTGTTCTGCCCGCTTATCCATAAAAAGACGTTAACTAAACAAACTGAGTATTCCCATAAAAATCATAGACCTAGGTAGATATTACTCAAAAATTGCCTAACTCAGTATGCATGCGTATACTGAGTTTTCCGAGGAGCCCCTATTGAACACCCAGATTGAAACAGACATCGCTGCGCCCTTCACTCCTACCTTTAAAGAAGCTGAAGTTCAGCTCAAGGCCCTGACGTTCTACCAACAAGAACTCAAGCGCAAGCTGCCGGCCCATGTCTTTGAACGCACTCCTGGGCGCACGATCTACTTCGTGAGTTTCCTCGCTCTCAACATCTCGCTGATTGCGCTGGTGGTGATGCTGAACCCAGCTTGGTACTACAAGTTGCTCGCGGGCCTCGTGATCGGACAACTCAACGCCAGCCTCGCCTTCTTTGCTCACGAAACGCTGCACGGCTCTGTTTTCAAAAGCAAGTTCTTGCAGGACCTCATCGGCTTCATCGGCTTCGGTCCGTACCTGCTCTCTCCTACCTACTGGCGCTTTTGGCACAATACGCTTCATCACGGAAACACCCAGCTCATCTATAAAGATCCGGACGCGTTTCCTACCCTGTCAGTCTTCAAGCGCAGCAAACTCATGCGCGCGATTTTTCAACTCTCACCGGGCTCAAAGAACGTTTTGAGCTACGGTTACCTGTTCTACTGGTTCTCACTGCAGTCGCTGATGAACCAATTCTATCTACGCTTCAAGAGCCGCATGTGGGCCGACCTCGATCACAAGCGCGTGAACCTTGAGTTCGCCGCGATCTGCGTGCTCGCTGCCGGCTATCTCTACTTCGTAGGGATGGAGAATTTACTTTGGTTGGTTGTCATTCCGTTGATGATCCAAAACTACGTGATCCTGAGCTACATCATCACCAATCACAACATCTCACCGCTCACGAAGATCAATGATCCCCTGGTGAACTCTTTGAGCGTGACCGCTGATCCTCTCTCGACTTTTGTGCATTTGAATTTTGGTTATCACGTGGAGCACCACCTTTTCCCGCGCGTCTCTCCGAAGCACGCGAAGACTATCCACAACCTGTTAAAAGAGATGTACCCGCAGAAGTACCAGTGCATGCCGAAATGGCGCGCCCTCAAGTACATCTACCTCACTCCGCGGATCTATAAAAACCACGAAGAGCTGATTCACCCGAAGAGTCTCGAGACGTTCCCGACTCTCAGCGCGCGGCCACTCAACTAACTAGTTCAATCGGACACCGTGCCACATCCTTGTGGCATGGATGCGTTCTCTGGGCAGTGGATTGACTGCGACCTCCTCAACTCGACAACATCACACTAAACATCTCCGTTTTAACGCGTTTAAAAATTAATTGAGGTTAATTTTTAAGAAGCTTTAGAATAAAATCTCTCGACCCATGTAAGATAAATTCCTAGCAAGGAAATGAAATGAAAAAAGTCCTCATCCTCGACGACGAAAGCGAACTCCTAGAAATCTGGCTCCACTTCTTTAAGAGCTGGGACTTCCTCGTCGAAGTTCACACAGCAATGAACGGAGCGGAAGGACTGAAGATGGTCGACACCGTCGGTAACTACGATCTCATCATCACTGACTTCAAAATGCCCGTGATGAATGGCCTCGAATTTATCAACACACTGAGAGCACAGCAGGACAACACGCGCACGCCGATCTTCTTCTTCACCGGTTACATGCCGGAACTCAAAAATCACATCGACGTGCTGGAAAATGTTTTGCTGTTTGAGAAACCAGCGATTTCTCAGAAAATGAAAACGCACATCGCGGCCTGCTTAAAAGAAATCTCGATGAACAAGCCGCAAAATGCCGCCACAACTTAAATCGTAACGCGCAAAGTCATTTGCAAGTACTCCCTGTAAACTTTTCAAACCACGTGTTTTAAGCTGCCTGAGTCCTTCTGAGTTTCTTATATAGAAAGAAATCTCAGGAGGATTGCATGAAACACTTGTTTCTCGTTTTCTGCGCGCTCGTTTCGAGCAGCGTATTCGCTCAAGACATCTTGCTAGAAGACTTCAACTACACTGTGCCCGACATCGCTCGTCGCGGTCTCACTAAAGAGACTGTCTTCAAAGGCATGGAAAGAAACTTCATCAAGCTCGGCAGTTCAATCTGCTCGAACCGTGCGCTGATCTGGGCCCACGACATGAAGAGAGAGCTCAACATCGACTCCGCAAAAATGTTCCTCTTTTATTCTGATAAAACCGGCGAAGCGGGCGATAAAGTGTGGTGGTACCACGTGACTCCCATGGTGAACGAAAATGGAACTTTGTGGACCGTCGATGCGGGCTTCCCAAGTTTCGTGCGCTCTCCCCTCTCGAAAAATGATTGGTTCAAGAAGTTCGCTGGCAGCACCAACTGCAAAGAACTCAAGAAAGGTGACGACGAGTTGATCGCGAAGATGTTCACGAAGCGTCGCTTCCCGAGCACGACCGCGGCTGGCACCTACGACTGCTACTACACCATCGTCCCCGCTCCTTACTGGACTCCATCAACGGTGGCGCAAGGTTTGCTCGAAAGAAACCGTGACGGCGAACCAGGCAACTACGAGCGCACGGCCATTCTTCCGGGCGAGCTCATGCAGGCCTGTAAAGAAGCGTCGACGGGCGCGCTCGGTGGGATCTTCGGCGGTTCTGAGAAGAAATGCCGCGAGTACCTAGGACTCTAGATTCTATCCCATATCCAAAGGGAAGCGATTCCCTTTGGATATCACCAACATTCGTTTTCCTCATTTCACTCTCTCGTCTTAGCGCTTTATAACTGCTCCATGGAATAACCCCAAGGAGTTTGTATGAAAGCAGAATTGATCCAGAAGATTATCGAAGCCAAAAAAGCCGCCGGCACATTAGCGCCGAAGTGCTGCTTGATCTTCAAGAACTAAGTCGAGAGGCCAAGCATGACGACATCACTTGAAGCCATCTTGGCCTTTTCTCATCCCGGCGTGATCAATCGCTACAAGCGCGAGTACCCCGCCGATGCAGAACGCGCCGAGCAGCTTTTCACTGATCTCATGGCGTTTTTTTGGGTTTCCAAAAAACACGAAACCGATCGCCTCAATAATCCGCAAAGCCCAGAATTGGATTTTGTCTTCATCATGGATCACGAGATGATGGAAGTGGATAAGATGTGGCACCTCTTTTTGCTCTACACGCAAGACTACGCGGAGTTTTGCCAAAAATATTTCGGGGAGTTCCTGCACCATCTCCCGGATGTTGTGCCGGATCGTAAGGTTCGAAGCTTCGATGTGGAAGAAAATCTCACGCTGTTTTTGAGCTATGTTTTTGATCACTTAGGTGAAACTTTCGTACGAAAATGGTTTAGGCACTCGCTCCCCGCTTGATTTAAATCTCAGATCGCTGCATAATTAACCGATTAGTTAATTAACTAGAAGGTAAATTATGCCCGATCAGTTAAGCCAGACATTCTCTGCCCTCGCCGACCCCACTCGCAGGGCCATGCTCGCGCAACTCTCCAAAGGCGAAGCGAACGTCTCTGACCTCGCCAAACCTTTCTTGAAAGACATGAGTCTGCCGGCCATCACCAAACATCTCAAAGTTCTCGAGCATGCCGGCCTCATCACCAAGTCCCGCGACGCCCAATGGCGCCACTGCAAGATCAATGGCGAAGGACTGAAAGACGTCGTCGATTGGATGGAGCAATACCGGATGTTCTGGGAAGAAAGTTTTGACCGCTTGGAAGCTTACTTAAAAACCGTTGTCGCCAAAGAAAAGAAGGGGAAGAAAAATGTCCGCAAAAAAACCAAGTAACGAAATTAAGATCACACGTATCTACGATGCCCCCGTGAAAGCGGTGTGGGACGCGTGGACCGACGTTAAACAAGTGGCGAAATGGTGGGGACCGCGCGGATTCACGATCACGACTCACTCGAAGGATCTCCGTCCCGGCGGCACGTGGGACTACATCATGCACGGCCCCGACGGAACCAACTGGGACAACCTCACGACGTACTTTGAAGTCGAAAAGTACAAACGTCTTGTGTACGACCACGGCGCCAGCAAAGATCGTCCACCTCTCTTCCGTGTGACAGTGAATTTCTCTGAGTCGAAAGGTAAGACGACTATGGAAATGACCATGACGCTGAAGACGCCTGAGGAGGCGGAGCAGATTAAAAAACACATCAAGCAGGCCGGCGGCAATGCGACCTGGGATCGCCTCGCGGAATTCTTGGATGAAGAGACGCTGAGTAAAAAAACCTTCGTCATCAACCGCACGTTTGATGCGCCCTTGGAAACCATGTTTAAGATGTGGTCAGATCCGGCCCATCTCACGAAGTGGATGCCACCCACTGGACTGAACATGCACATCATCAGCGGCGACATCAAAGTCGGTGATACCGTCATGTACGCCATGGGGAATGCCGAATTCACCATGTACGGAAAATCGATCTACCAGGAGATCACGGCCTCTCATCGCCTTTCGTTCATTCAGCAATTCTGCGATCAGAAGGGCCAGATGGCACGCCACCCAGGCGCTCCGATTTGGCCTGAGACATGGCTGACAACGGTGACCCTCGCGGCAGAAGGTCCTGAGCAAACTCGCGTGACCGTAACTTCAGAAGTTTGTGGGGACTTTAATGCAGAAGAATTGCAGGCCTTCATCAAAGAGCGCGCTGGCATGACGCAAGGCTGGACTGGATCATTTGATAAGTTAGATGAGCACCTTACATTCATCTTGAAGGCCTAAAACGGAGCTGACACAATAGCCGCATGAATAAACCGTACACGCCACCTGCCAATGTGCAGGATGTCTTAAATAATCTGAAACCGCCAAAGACGGCCATCGTCACTGGCGGAATGCCCTACGCGAACGGCCCCATTCACTTGGGTCACATGGCCGGCGCGATTGTTCCACCGGACATCATGGCTCGCTACCTGCGCATGTGGATCGGCCAAGACAACGTGTTGTTTGTTTCCGGCAACGACGATCATGGCTCAACCTCAGAAGTGGCGGCGCTGAAAGCAGGCCAGCCGGTGCGTGAGTTCATCGACATGATCCACGACAAACAAGTGGCGACCACTCAGCGCTACGGAATCTCCTACGATATCTTCTCCGGCACTTCCCGCCCGGACTGCTACCCGACTCACGTCGAGACGTCGCAAGACTTCATGAAGAAGCTTTGGAAGAACGGATTACTGGAAAAGAAAATCACTAAGCAGTGGTACGACCCGAAGATCTCGCGCTTTCTGCAAGATCGAAATGTGACGGGAAAATGCCCGAACGTTAACTGCACGAACGCCACTGCCTATAGCGACGAGTGTGAAGTGTGTGGCACGCAGTACGATCCGTCTCAGTTGATCAATCCTAAATCATCACTCTCCGATGCGACTCCGGAACTCCGCGACACCGCCCACTTGTGGCTGGATATGTGGAAAGTCGGCGATCAACTCACCGAGTGGATCAAGAGTAAGCAGAACAAGTGGCGCAAGTGCGTGTTCAACGAAGTCTTCGAGACCGTGCAGCCTGCGCTGCAGTTTGATAACACCCACGAACCCGTCTTTAAGGAGATGCGTCCGACACTGCCAAAACACAAATCCCGCTACGCTCCTGGTAAAAAAGTGGTCGTGCAGTTTGAAAACAAGGCGGACTACAACGCTGGCCTCAAGATGCTCAGTGATGCTGGCATCACCACTCAACCCATGAATGGCTGGGCGCTGCGCTCGATCACCCGTGATGTGACCTGGGGCATTCCCGTGCCCGCCGAGATCGATCCGGAGATGAAGAATAAAACGCTCTACGTTTGGCCGGATTCCCTCATCGCTCCGATCTCATTCACGAAAGTCGCCTTGAAACAAAAAGGTCGTGATCCCCAAGAGTACGAGCGTTTCTGGAAAGATCCCGAGGCCCGCATTTTCCAATTCCTCGGTCAAGACAACGTCTACTTCTACGTGCTCATGCAAGGAGCGATGTGGTTTGGCGTGAATGATAACTGGACCATGACCGATGTGTACTCGGTTTTCCATTTGATGGTGAACGGCGAGAAGATGAGTAAGTCGCGGGGGAATTACTACACGGCCGATCAACTCACCGAAGAGATGGGCTTTCATCCCGATCAGCTGCGCTACTTCCTCTCGACTCTAGGACTGGCCGACAAACAATCGAACTTTGATTTCGAAACGTTCAAAGAGCGCAATAAGTTCCTCGCGGGCCCGCTGAATGCGTCCATGGAGAAACCGATCTCCGCCGTGCATTCTCAGTTCAACGGTCAGGTTCCTGCCGGAAAACTCCTCGAGAAAGCGGAGAAAGAAACACTCAAAATCGTGCAGATGTACGTGAAGAACATGGAGAAGGCCGATTACGTCACGCTCTTGGGTCAGATTGAGAACTACGCGCGTTTGGTGAATTCCTTCTTCGTGCAGTACAAACCTCATGACGACCGCGCACCACTCGAGGGTCGCCAAGACGCGCTCTATTCCAGTTTTTACGTGTTGAAGAATCTCATGATCATGCTCCACCCGTTCGCACCGGCGACCATGGAGAAATTGCGCCAGTCTCTCAATCTTCCAGCGGATGTTTTCAAGCTTGAGAATTTAGGCACTGCGATACCAGCGGGCCATGGGATTGGACAGAAGCAGCAGTTCTTCCCCGCTGTCGAGGGTGTCAGCGCAGAAGAGTAAGACTACTTTTTCTTGATCACGAGTTCTTTGAAGGTCGTTTGGGGATCTGTTTCTCGAGCGAAGATGAGTTCTGGATACACCAGCACAACCAGCTCAAGTGTGGTGTAGACCTTGGAGCCATCAGCGAGATGACCACCCAAGACTGCGCCCTTGTCATCGGCCACACTGACGTGGAGATGGGCCGCCTCATCAGAAAACGTCCCACTTAGACTTAGGACCTCACGAAAACCTTCCAGCGTTGTAACGGTGGGTTGATTGGCGTAGCGCAAAGCTGTGGTCTTCAATGAACCCACCGCCGAAACCACCGACGCTGCTTTGAGCTTATGCAACTTCGCGTAGTCCATCAGCGCCATCTTCGGGTCCACTCCGGGGGCCAAGCGCAGAGCATGTGCGATAGCTGTGCTTTGAGCGGCGTGATTGTTGAGTGATAAAAATGTCATGAGTACCAAAATTAGTAATTTCAAGGGTCCTTTATATCCTGGAAGACGTCTCTTTGTCTTTAAGGTTCAGACGATACACATCGGTCGGCACATTCTTTAAGAGGATGTGCTGATCGAAGACCATGCCGATTTTCGCGGCAATCTTTTTTGAAGCAACATTGTCGGGTGTGATGGTGGCGGTGATCTGCTGCAACCCCATCTGTGCAAAGCCGTACTTCACTAACGTCTGCGCCAACTCAAGTCCATAACCCTTGCCCCAAGCGGATTCCCGCAGACGATAAGTCATGTCGACCAACTCTTCTTCGCCGAGCTGCCACGGCGTGAGTCCACCAATACCGAGCAAGGCACCGGTCTGCTTCTCCCACACTCCCCACTTGGTTTTTGAGTTCATGATCCACTCTCGAGCAGCTTCGAGATTGGCCTGGCGATAAATCGTGATGGGGAAAAGATTGAAGCCGGCATCTTGCGAGAGCTCAAAAAACGCAGCGGCGTGCTGCGCTTCCCAGGATGAAATGATGAGACGATCTGATTTGAACTGCATTGAGAGACATCGTAACAAAGGCCAGAACAAACTGTCCTGGCCCTTGGAGATTACAAGCGTGGTTTGATGATGAGGCGTGGAACTTTCAACGGCACCGGGATTCTGCGAGGGATGCGGCGGAAAGCACCTGATGACGAAGTCGAGCACGCTGCAGTGGCATCCAGGAACTCCACGTTCTCCACTGGGCCGCTAGGAATGTCATTACCGATGTACACAGTGTGCACGACAGTCACTTCGTAACTGCACTGAGTGGTAGCCGATTTGACTTGCTCGAGGTGCACGCGAGCGCTGGTGATCATGTAGTCGGGGCAGCTGCCGCCCCCAGCGCCGCCGTCAAAGGATAAGCTGTAGTCAGTCACAGTCACGCCCGAAGTGCTGGGTAAGAACAAGCTGTTGTAGCTTGCCGCGTGAGCGACCAAAAGGTTCTTAGTGTAGTTCTCGTCGACTTCCATGGAGCATGCGAAACTTTTTGCTGCAGCGATCATCAGAACAACGAATAAAAATACCTGTTTCATAAGCTCCCCCCTAGGTTAGCCATTTGCTGGCCCTTACTTAGACCTTAGCGAAGGCATTCTGCCTGTGAAGGGGGATAAATCAGACAAATAATCTGTGCTAACTGGGCGCAATTCGGGACTTTTGGGTATCAGTTCGCACCGTCTTGCGCGTCAAAGATTAGTGGTAAAACTTCTTCGCGAGATAGTCTCCGAGACGTTTACCGGCCTCAATATCAGAGGGATGATGGACTCCCCCGAGCACTCGATTCAACGCCGCCTGATCCGCACGGGCCATGAATTTTTCAGCACGAGAAGGATAGCGCAACGAGAGCACGCGCCCGTAGAGACGAGCGATCGTGGTGTGGCCGCTCGGGTACGAACTGCTTCCTTCTGTATCGATGCAAGGCTTGATGTCACTGTTGCGATCATAGGGCCGTGGGCGATCGTACATGCTCTTCGCACGTGCGCTATTCGCAGCGGCGATGGCCGCCACGCGCAGTAGTCGCACTGACAGGTAGTTGATCTCTTTTTTCGTGAGCACATCGCCGAAGAAAGTTTTCAAGGTGAGGCTATTGCTTTGCTTCGCGGCAGCAAGGCATTCGGCCTCCGTGCGCTGGTCTTGCCAATCGAGCAGGATGGAATCATCGAGCGCCTCATCAGCACTGCCAACTTCTGGATAGGGGCCAACCACTTCTCTTATCTCCGCTTTGGATATCAGGAGCGTTTTGTTGTCCGCAAGGGTGGGTGTAGAGAAGCTGAGACAAACGGTGATGAGAATAAGGATGCGGGTATTCATAAACCTCCAAGGCATGACTTAAAGAAAGCCTATCCTGCGTGGGGCATTTTGCGCAAGATTCCGAGCAAGTCACTCCAGTAATTGTCTTCGGATTCTCCGCGTGCCTAAAATGAACTCATGAAAAACATCATCGCCGCATTCTTGATTGCTCTCTCCTTCTCTTTTGCCCACGCCAAGGCCGATCTTGAAGCCAAATCAGTGCCTGCACTGTTGAAGCAAATCGAGCAAACGCAATTCACTTACGTTGAAACGGGTAAGATGTTCGGTTTTGTTTCTACGCAAAGCTGCATGTTCGAAAGTGCTGATGTGATCGTGTTCAAGAATTACTGCTTCCCTGCCCGCGTCTACCCGGCGCAAGGCTACACCATCATTTCAAAAGAATACGGCATCATCGAACTCTACGAAGAGACCATGGATAGCGTGCTCAAGCGCGACATCCACATCTCGCAATTTCCCGCCATCCTTGCGCCTTACGTGAACTCTCCACTGCCGGATTTGAGCCTTAACGACTACTCGGCGATGATTGAGAAAATGTACGACCGCTACTTTCCTGGCTGCTGGTCGACCAACTACTCATTCTACACAGAAACCAATGACGCCAATTGCTCGAAAGCGACCGACACCATCATCGGCTTTGCTCAGTGGGCCAAAGAAACACAAGACATCGTGAATGATGAAGTGGAATGGAAAGCGTTGATCAAGGGCCTCAACGCGAAATTCAAGAATTAGTTTTTGTTAGAAAGCTAGGCCACTGATTTCACTATAAGCTTTACTAAACTTTAACATTAGCGCGAGTTGACCATCCCTTTCGCACTTCTCTACCATCTAGGTATCTCAAACAAACAAGGAAGTTTACATGAGAGCCCTACTCGTTCTTTCCCTCACAATTTTCACGCATGCCGCTTGGGGCTGGGGCTCACAAGGCCACATGATCGTCGCGCAGGTTGCGGAAAATAATCTTACGCCAAAAGCTAAGCAGGCCGTCGCACAACTTCTCAAAGGCCAGACGCTGGCGGAAGTCGCCAACTGGGCCGACTCCATCAAGGCCGACGCTGAATGGGTTCACACCAAGCCTTGGCACTTCGTCGATATCCCCGATGGCCATGATTACTCAACGGCAGAACATTCTCACGAGGGCGACATCATCACGGCCATCACCGAGATGATCGCGGTGATCAAAAACACTCGCGCCACTGCCGTCGAAAAAGAAAATGCTTTGAAGTTCATCGTCCACTTCGTGGGCGATATCCACCAACCGTTGCACGTCGGTCGCCCTGAAGACCGCGGCGGCAACTCGACCCGCGTAAAATTCGAAGGCAAGAGCACCAACCTGCATGCCGTGTGGGATTCGGCCTTCATCAAAAAATCACCCCTGACCTATGAAGAGTACGCTGACTCTCTCGAGCAGAAGTTCTTCGTGCTGGCGCCGTACGATCTGCCAGAAATCAGCTTCAGCAAGATCATCCAGGAATGCATGGGTGCCCGTACCGACATCTACAATTTCGGCGCGGACAATATTTTAAGCAATGCGTACTACAAGAAGAACCTCGCCATGATGAATGCGCAATTGCTCATGGGCGGAAAGCGTCTGGCGGAGATCCTCAACAAGGTCTACCAGTAGTCGTTTTGTGAAAACGTGAAATCTCTCTGACGCAATCTTAGCACGCAACCAGAATCTCTTTTGCTAGAACCCGGGGGTCACTCTATAACCCCCCGGAGGTATCTATGAAATTCATGTTGCTCTCTCTCGTCTTCGTCTCCCTCGCGGCCCAGGCCGTATCCCCAGAACAAGTGTTTCTTCGCGACAGCAAGCTCCCCAAAGAGCTGCAGCAAGTTGTGCTTGATAAGGCGCTGAGCTGCGGGGACTACGTCGCCCACTGGAGCCTGTCGGAAAAATCAACTGCGGTGCGAGTCGATCGAATTGATCAAGGCATCGTCGATTACTACTACACGACTGAATTGACCGTGCAGTACTACTTCGACGGTACTCATCCTATGAGCTACTCGATCTACGTCGAAAGCGCGCAGATCGATGTCAATAATCCACCGAGCGCTCGCTGGCAGATCGGCGACGTGAGCTGTCCGCAGCTCTAGTTTCTGGTGAGGTTTTCACACTCGATGTCGTAGCAGACACGTGCGGTGTTCCCGTTGACTTGGAACGTGACGTTTTCCTGGACTCGCTCGTCGTAGTACATGCTGTCACTGAGGAAGCGGATCTGCCGTGTCTGTCTCGAATTGCTAATGGGCGAATCGGTCGTGGGATTATACGCGATCAGGGACATCGTGCTCTGGGTGAAAGTCACGATCACCTTGTCACTGCACACGTCGACCGTGTTGAGGATGTAGCAGTATTGATCCTCGCTTCTCCAGCTTCCGATCAACGAATCATTAGTGATCCCTGAGGAGTCGCCAAGGGCGAGCGTGCGAGGCTTCATCTCCGGCTGGCAGGCGACTAATAAGAGCAGCAATAAAAGCTTCATGACCCTATTTTATGAGAGTTCAGGCACTAGAGGCTAAGTCTTCGATATTAGGGGGCAGGATGGGAAAAGCTCTGAGAACAAATTGAGGCATAAAAAAGGCCACCCGAAGGTGGCCCTTTTAGTTGAGTCTACTTAATCGCAGCGCTGAACGCGGCAGTTGTTCGCGTATGAGTTGGCCTCGCAGGCATTGCGCCCTTGATACTCCGCTTCGATGCGAGTGGCGCCGGTTCCACGGTACGACTTATTCGCAATAGGGTTTTCAATCAAACAAACGAATGGACGCTGACGGCGCAGCTGATCCACCTGCTCGCAAGTCGCGTTGCTGCAGTTGTTGCTATACGACTCGGCCGCACACTGGCGCTGAGCTTCGTAACTCGCGCGAATCGAATTGTCGCCTTTACCCAAGTACGATTTATTGCTGATAGGATTTCTCACCATGCAGGCCTGCTCTCCTAGGCGCTCATTCGGGTTTGAACACTCGAGAGTATTATCAGCACAGTTGTTATTGTATGACTCTTTCGAGCACGCATTCCGCGCGATAAATTCCGCCTCTAATAAACTTGGCGCTTCGCCGAGATAGATTTTATTAGTGATCGCGTTCTTCATTTTGCACGCCAGATTCTGATAGCCGGCAACAATTTGTTCGCGCTTGAACAGGCGGCAGTTGTTCGCGTAGCTCTGGGCCTCACAGGCCGAGCGTGCTTGGTACTCAGCATCGATGTCTGAGAATGATTTGCCGAAGTAGACCATGTTGGTGATCGCATTCTTGAAAATCACACCGTACTCAGTGTCGCGCCCACCCCAATCAGTCACCTGCTCATCGTTGAGCATGAGAGTGATCGATCTCACTGAGAAATCCAAGGGGTCGAAGCGCAAGCTGATATCACCAATTTCCATGGTGGGAATATTGAGAGAGATATAAACGTGCTGAACCGGAGTCACTGAAGTAACAAACAACGACTCAAGACGGTTGCCCCGGTGGAAGAAGTCAACGGTGCCACGGGCCCGTGGATTGGTCTTGTTGATTTCTACCAACGCACCTTTGATGAACGGCGCTGTCATTTGTTGAATTTGTTCTGGATTACGGAAAATCTTTGCAAATGAGATATTGCCGTTGTCGCGGTTGTTGTTGATGTTGCGGGTGAAGTAGTAACCGAACTCACGGCCGCGTGCTTGCGCCACTTCGCGTTTGCCTTCGGGTAACTGAGAACAGCCCGCGAAAAGCATAAAACTTGCCAGTAATAATGACTTCATAAGTGAATACTCCTTAGTTGCCAGTATTCTACAACAAAAGTCTTTTCCGCAGCCGCCCGTCTATTTCGCTCAACCAAAAAAAGTTGGCGATAATTCTGGCGGCCATATTGCTAAGCGTTTTTTGAATTATCCGCTAACTCATCAGAACGTTAGCACTTTGAGGGCAAGGCCCTTGCGATTTGGTGAGATCACTCCACTGCCCTTATCATCCTCAAAACCCAGCGGCGGCTGCACGTGCGTAGGACAAACACGCTGGAACTCTAGTTCAAGAGGACACGTTATGAACACCAAGAGAATCGTTACCACGCTCGCTCTCTCGATCCTTGCTACCGCTTGCGAAACTCCTATCAGTGACCCGTTAACAGCGCTCAATGACTTGGTCAAACCAATGGGCTACATCGGTTGGCAAAATCCACTGAAGAACACCACCACCGGTACCATGGTCGGCGGCCGCCCTTCGGCCGTGTCCTTCGTCGCACCGGCCAGTGATTGCTTTGGAGAACAAGTTCGCCGCTACGAAGACTTCTCCGAATACTCCACAGTAAAGACTTACAATTTCCAAGGAAGCCTCGGTTTCCTTCTTGCTGGTAACCCGATTCTGAGCGCAGGCCTTGGTTTGAATAAAAGTGTTTTCGTACAAGTCGAACTCTCAGGTCTTACGACAGAGTACATGAGCTCGATTGATGTCACGGACTGGTATCAAAACGGCATGAGCAACACCTGCAAACAATACCTCAACGATGTGGGCTTTGTGATGCAAGCGCTCAAGGCCGACAAACTTAAAATCACCTTTGCCAAGAAGAGCGGTGTGGCGATCAATCTTGATGCCGACAATATTAGCCAGTACATCGGCATCGCTGTAGGTGTGGACTGGTCGATTCAAGACAATACAACCATCGTGATCAACACGCCGAAGTACATCGGCTACCAGCTCGGTCGCTTGCGCCTCGATGACGAAGGCCGTTCTCTCTGGAGAGCGATGACGACCCAAGACGACAAGTACATATTCGAGCGCATCGCTTTGTTTGATGCACCAGAAGAAGTTCCTGCCAAATCCATGGTCAAGAGCGCCCAGAAGACCGACGCGTATTCAATTTACAAGTAATTTGAGTTGGACGAGAGGGAAACCTCTCGTCCTTTTCTCTCTCTCGTCCTAAAATTCTGTCAGATGTATAAGCTCCGACCCTACCAACAAGAAGCCGTCGACAACACGGTCAAGTACTTCCAGAAGAAGCGCGACCCCGCGGTTATCGTGCTGCCGACCGGCGCCGGAAAAAGCTTGGTGATTGCCGAACTCACCAAGATCGCTAAGGGCCGCGTGCTGGTGCTCGCGCACGTCAAAGAACTCGTCGAACAGAACTATGAAAAGTTTAAGAGTTACGGTCTCGAGGCCGGAATTTTTTCTGCAGGCCTGGGTAAAAAAGAGACCGAAGAGAAGGCGATCTTCGGCAGCATCCAGTCCGTCGCCCGTGCGCCCGATGACTTCTTCGCCGGCTTCTCACTGCTGGTGATTGACGAGTGCCATCGCGTGAATGACGACGGCGATACCCAGTACCAAGAAGTCATCCAGAAACTTCGCACGCTCAATCCCCAGATCTGCATCTTGGGTCTTACCGCCACTCCTTATCGCTTAGGGCTGGGTTGGATCTACGAGCAGGCGCCCACGGGTGAAATCAAGACAGACCAAAAGCGGTTCTTCAAGCAGTGCCTCTTCGAGCTGCCGTTGTCGTTCATGATCAAAAACAAGTTCCTCACGCCCCCGGTGAAGGTCGACATCCCCGTCACCTGCTACGACTTTTCTGAACTCTCGGAAAAGAATCGCATGTACACCCTCGCGGAAGTCGAAGAGCTGCTCAAAAGCCAAAAGCGCCTCACACCCTTGATCGTGAAAAACATCATCGACATCACCGAACGCTTTAATCGCCAAGGCGTCATGATCTTTTGTGCCACCATCAAGCACGCTCAAGAAGTGCTCTCCTTTTTGCCTGAGGACGATGCCCGCCTTGTGATCGGCGACACGGACCTGAGCGATCGCGCCGACATCATCGAAGATTATAAAAACAAAAAATTTAAGTACCTCGTAAACGTCTCTGTGCTCACGACCGGATTTGATGCTCCCCATGTAGATCTCATCGCCATCTTGCGACCGACAGAATCCAACGGGCTCTACCAGCAAATCATCGGCCGGGGTCTGCGACTAGATAAGGGCAAGATTGATTGCTTCGTGCTGGACTACACCGGCATGGGACACGACATCTACGCGCCGGAGATCAGTGACAAGAAACCCAAGGAATCTGTCGCCGTGCTGGTGCCCTGCCCTGATTGTGGTTTTGAAAATAGCTTCTGGGGTTTGGTTGATTTTGACGGTGATGTCATCGAGCACTTTGGCCGCAAGTGTCGCATGCAAGGTTGCGGCTATCGTTATCGCTTCAAGCTCTGTCATGCCTGCGGTGCAGAGAATGATCTCACGGCGAAACAGTGTGATAAATGCCAGGCCGTCTTGATCGATGCCGACGCGAAACTCAAGCAGGCCAAACTCTCAAAAAATGCCCACGTGCTCACGCCCGATAAAATCACCTTCGAGGAACGCCTCGACAAAAACTCGAATCCTTATTTGGAAGTCCGTTACTACGATGCGGATGCACAGTATCTATCCGAGGCGCATTTCTTTACTCACTCGTCGTCGGTGAAGAAGTTTCAGATCAACTTCCTGCGCTCTCACTTGCGCCGCCCGGAACTCTCGCCAGACATCCAATCGGCGAAGGATCTCATCAAGATTCAAAAGCTGCTGCGTCTGCCGGCGTTTGTAATTGCTCGTAAGCAAGAGAAGTACTGGAAGATCACGGAGAAGGTTTTTTCGGAAGAGCTCTAGCTACCAGCGCCACGCGTAAGCGACACCGCCGCCCTGAGACTTCATGAACGGTGTCCAGCTCGATTTTTTCTCGATCCGTCCCCGCAGGCGATCGTAGCGCACGCGGTAGCGGGCTCCGCCGACCCACACGTCATAGATCTCCACGATCTTAAAACCTATGTAGGCCCCCAAGCCCACGTTGATCGCAGTGCGATCGCAATCATCATTCTCGGCTGTGTCGCCGAAGCAGTTAATAAGACCCGCTCCCGCGACGATGAGCCCAGCAGTTTCACCAACAGTAAAAATCCATCCCCGATCGAGCCATCGCCCTTGGATCGCATGCCCGAGACCAAACCCCGGGTACGTTCCGATGATTCCGCCGATGATATAGGTTTCTTTGGTGGGCGCACGACTCTTGATCATCAACCGCTCTTTCTCGGTGAGTTCAATCCCCTGCTCTTTAGCCTTGGCCAGTAGATCGAGTTCCTCCGCTGCTCTGGCATGAGTGAGGAAAAGACAAGCCCACAGTAAAACGAACTTCATCACTTGCCTTTCTCCAGCATGACCGCCACCTGCAGACCACCACTACTCACATTCACCTTGAGACCCTTGTTGGTCGCGCGGCACATGAGCCCGCCGACTTCAAAGTTGGTGAATTTCCCATCCTGCCAATCGTAGTGAATGAACACACCTAGATCCGAGATCACTTTCTTCGGCCGCGAGAGGATGCCGTTCACATCAATGGTGTTGAGGAGGGTTTTCTGTTGGATCACCCATTCGTGGTGTCTGCTCTTCGGGACCTTCTTGATACATTTCAGCAGTTCCTTATCCATGAAGACCTGCTCACCACCGCAACCGTCGGTGTGCTTAATGACGTAGTCAGAAAAATTCTTCTGCACCTCTTCCACATTTCCAGCGAGACTGAAGGCCGGCAAGATCGCATCGGTTAATTTATCCGCTGAGCCGAGCAACTTACGTCGCAGGTTCTTATCACTGAGGAGAATCAGCACCGTCTTGGACGCAATCAGGGTGGTGATGAACGGGCCATACTGCGGCGTCTTCGAGCGGATCATCTGCGCGTAGACATCGTGATCGCGCTTGAGATCATCCAGCGTAAATGCAAAGCTCATGTTGAAGGCATCAGGCTTTAACTTGCCAAGTTTCACGTGGCCGTTGCTGTAGGTGAAGGGAGCGCGCTCTAAGAGCGGAAAGTCTTTGTGATTAATTTTGCATTTGTACTGTGACGGAGAAATCAGATGCAGACGGCTTCCTAGCTCTTGGGCCCGTAAGCGAAGCTTCTCTTCGTCCCAGTTGTAGCAATCGTACTGGAGGCGCACGATGTCTCTGCCGAGGCGCTGCATGTTGCGCACTTCCGCTCCCGCCGTATCCAGCGCAATGGCCTTCTTCTTCAGTTCAGGAATCAGTTCCATGAGTGTTTCTTGAAAGACATTCGAGCGCGCCAAACCATCAAATCCGATCTCGTTGACTTCAAGTAGCTTCGGCGGATTATTCTTCTTCGGCTCTCCTACAATCGCCATGTCAAAACGGAAGCTGCCGGTGATGCGCTTGGGTTGGTGCTTGAGGACCTTCAATTCATTGATCAGGTAATTTCTCAGCGGGCCTTCCGGAACGATCGCCTTGATCTCTGCCTCAGGGAGTGAAATGACTCTCAACAGAAACGTCGTGATGTCTTTGCAGGTTTTCTCTATCACCGGAAAATAGGACTCAGGAATCAGGCGCGGGGTAATGGAGAAATCATCATCGGCGATCCCTTCCAAGGGATGATCGACGAAAGCATTCCAGATGGCAGTTTTATGGTCCTCGTTATCGTAACGCTTTAAAAGGCGCTGAGTGCTGTGGGAGGGAGTTTCATGATAATAGTTTTTGAAATTCATCCAATGATTATAGGACGCACACTCGTCCTGGGCAACGCGGCATTCTCAATTCTTACGCACGCTTCTTCTCAAGCAGTTTATCCATTCGCTTTTCGAGACGCTTTTCCATCTCCTCCAGCTTTTGATCCATGCTCTTTAAATACTGAGGCTCCCCAAGACCATAGTGGGCCAGGAGTCTATCATTGATGAGTTTCTGATACCCAACGCCGAGTTTTTCAGCTTCGAGTTTGACCTCATTGATCACTCTTTGATCAAGACGTATTGTGATCTTCTCTTTCTCGGCGAAGTTCCCTACTTTCTTAGCGAGATCGTGAGATATCAAATCTTCGCCTCCAAGTTTTTCTTTAGGTAATTTAGCGATGGCGCGTTTGAGTTTAGCTCTCTTCGGATTGACCATGGAGTGTCTCCCACACTTTTTTAAGATATTCGTCGTTCGAGATTTCGCCTTCAACTGGATCGTTAAAAATCACTTCTGCTATCGTTTGCAAGTCTCTTTCTGTAAAACCTTCTGCTATTACTATTAAATCGGAGCCGTCCAAAAAGATTTTTACTTCTGGGTAAACCTCTCTTTTCTCTCCTTTCACTTTTCGCCTTTTCTTCGAGGTCACATGGCAATGGGCTTTACCGTGCTCGCGAGGTGGAGGAAATATGAAAACCACAACATCTAAGCAATCGATGAGGGCCCCAACAGTTCTCCCCATTTTTCTCTTAGGCTTTTGATCTTTTGCTATCTTGCGGATCACTTACAACCTCACTTTAGCACGAGTTGCCATACAATGCCATACAAAGCAAATGTGAAGCCAAGGATCAAAGGGGTAAGTTTTCGGAATCTAAAGACTGAAATAAAGTGCGCGGAAGAATTTCCTACGTCGATGAGACATTTTTGGAGTTCAACTGCCCACAGGCCGCCAGGATGTCATGTCCCTTGGTGAACCGTACGAGTGAGGGAACATCGAAGACATCAAGCCACGCCTTAAAAGCATCCACTTCTTCACGCGTTGGGCGCTCATACTTCGCCCCAGGAAACGGATTAAACGGAATGATGTTCACAAAGGCGCGTTTGCCCTGGAGCCTCTCTCCAAGTCCGCGAGCATCAACTTCTGTGTCGTTAAAGCCTTTGGCGAGCAGGTACTCGTAGATCACAAAACTTTTCTTCTTTTTTGGGATCTGGTCAATCGCCTCGAGCACTTTTTCAACGGGATACTTCGCATTGATCGGAATGAGTTCGTTGCGTTTAGCGGTATTCGTTGAATGCAAGGAGAGCGCGATGTTCACCCCTGGCATCTCATCTTTCCAGCGCTCAAGTCCTGGCAAATAACCCGCCGTGGATACTGTGATCTTATCAGCGGCATAACAAAGTCCATGCTGGGTGATAAAAATCTCAATCGCCTTACGAACAGAATCAAAATTATGTAACGGCTCACCCTGTCCCATGAACACCATGGTGGAGATGCGATCATCGTTCGGGCGATTTTCCGTGAGCCATTTCTGCGCGGCCAACAATTGCCCGACGATCTCATGGGTTCCGAGGTGGCGCTCAAGCCCCTGCAGGCCTGTATGACAGAAGCTGCACTTCATGGCACAGCCGACTTGGGATGAGAGGCAAATGCCGTATTTTTTATTGGATGGAATCAGCACCGTCTCGATCTTGCGACCATCCTGCAGCTTAAACAGAAACTTCACCGTCCGATCATCGGACTCTTGAAGGGTGTCGATCTCGGGTAGATCAAAACTCAAATGCTCTGAGACAAACTGTTGTGAGGCCTTGGCAAGATCCACCGTGCAGGGATCGAACTGCCGCTGCTTGTAGTGCCAGCTAAAAAGCAGCGAAGCGCCCGAGACAGAAAGCCCTTGCGCCGAAAGCAACTCTTTCAATTCATCCAGTGTGTACTGGTAAAAAGAAGTCTTCAGACAGGTTTCTCAACACGCCCATCGGGATACTTGGCAAATCGCTCAGTACCCGGGCCATGGATCATGTCTTGGCGACCCCACTTCCAACCGCCAAACTGCGTTTTCTGATAATCATTAAACGTCTGTACGATCTCTTCACGGGTGTTCATCACAAACGGTCCGTGTTGCGCCACGGGCTCACCGATGGGTTTGGCTTCTAGGACGAGAAACTCGAGTGGCGCACTGGCCTTAACTGTAAGAGCAATACTCGGCTCCACCATGACGGCCTGTTTGCCTTGAATGGCTTCACCGTTCACCGTGGCGCCGGAGCCGAGGAAGAAATACAACGAACGATTCACACCGCTCTTGCCAGCGAACTTAAACTCTCCGCCGGCTTGCAGCTTCACCAAAAGAATATTTACATTGTTGGCCGAGTCGGCGGCCCAAGAATTCTTCGGTGCTTCAAAGTAACGTTTTCCTTCGTACTCACCACTCACAAGAGTGACTTCGCACTTGTCTGTCTTGATGCGCGGAATTTTCTCAGACCACAGCATCTTGAAATCGGCCGGCACCATTTTATTTTTCTTCGGCAGGTTCAACCAAATCTGGAAAAGTTCCAGCGTGTTCTCTTTGTCTTTGTGCAAAAGCGGAAACATCTCCGAATGCTGCACGCCCGAGCCAGCGGTCATCCACTGCACATCCCCTTCGCCGTAGCGGCCCGCAGCTCCGAGTGAGTCGGCGTGATCGGCGTAGCCCCGACGAACGATGGTGATGGTTTCAAAACCGCGGTGCGGATGCACGGGAAAGCCAGGAATCTCCCCGCCGTGATAAATGCGGAAGCCATCTTTTTCTTCAAAATCCGAACCCATCTCACGGCCCGCAAAATGTTTTTTATCTAAACCCAAGTTGGCATTCCCGGCCGGGTACCGATCCAGGTGATGAGCACAGAACAGAAACGGCTCTTGTGTCGGCCAGTGGAGGTCGATGGGCGTGGTGCTTTTAATCATAGGAGGTGGCCTTAATGCAGGATTAAGAATGCTTCTCGCCCAAGAGGCGAAGGGAATCATGCCGAGAAATGTCAGCAAATGGCGACGGTTCATATTCCTCCACTGTACACAAAAGTGCCGGCCTGCGATACTGGGCCATGGAACACAATTTCTGGCTCGACCGTTGGCAGACTCATCAAATTGGCTTTCATCTCGCTGACGCCAATCCCCTCTTGGTCAAGCATTTCAAGGCCCTTGCTCTTCCTGCGGGAAGTCGAATTTTCATTCCTCTGTGCGGCAAAACTTTGGACATCACCTGGCTCCTCTCACAAGGCTATCGCGTGGTAGGTGCAGAGTTGGTGGAGATGGCGATCGTTCAGCTGTTTAACGAGTTGGGCGTTCCGCCCAACATTACTACCGTTGGCGAACTCAAACGCTACAGCGCTCACAACATCGATATTTTCGTGGGAGATATTTTCAACATCACGGCCGACATGTTGGGCGCGGTGGATGCGACCTACGATCGTGCGGCGTTGGTGGCACTCCCCAGTGAGATGCGTGTGAGATACACGACCCATCTGAAAACGATCACTCACCGTGCTCCGGTGCTTTTGATCACCTTTGAATACGACCAAACCCTGGTGCCAGGCCCGCCGTTTTCCGTGAATGCTGCTGAAGTAAAATCTCACTACGCCGATGCCACTCTCTTAGAGAGCAACGATCTGCCGCAAGGGATGAAGGGACTGTATCCCGCCAAAGAGGCTACTTGGCTTGTGGGTTGTGTTCCACGTAGATGATCCGCTTAGTGTTGTAACCGTTGCGATCGAGCTCATCGATGATGGTCTGAATGGTTTCTTTCGGAAGATGCGGATTGCGGCTCATGATCCACACGTACTTCTCATTCGGTACACCGATGACAGTCCAGTCATAATCGGCGGCGAGACCAATCACTAAGTAATCAAGTTTCAAAGGCCAGAATGGCGACACTTTCCAGTGGGCATTGGTCTTCTTGTTATAGAGCCAGCCTTTCTGCGGGATGCTTTTTACGGGGCCCGTGAGTGAACCTTGGTTGTAGTCGAAGCTGATGTCGATGCGTTTGGCGCGCTCGTTCCAGCGGTAAGACTCGACAGCGTTGTAGACGTCTTTTTCGAGCGACGTGAAGCGGCCGGCGACCACATACCAGTCACCCATGAAGCGCTCCATATCAACAAAATCGACGGTCTTGTTGTAGGCGAACGCGTTCGCGGCAAAGAGGAAACTCAAGAGAGTCAGCAAAAGTGTGTTTTTCATAGGGACCTTATAGCCTGTCGTCTCCAAGGCTTAAAGACCTGTGTAAATAATCCTCATAGACAGGGCTTCTGCAAACCGACAATTTTCTGACGATATAGGCGATGTCAGAAAGTTTAAACTCATAGTTTCTGACGAAATCCCCCCCTTCTCGCACACTCTCCTCTCACCCAGGAGACTTCTAATGCAAACAAGAAAACTGAGCGACCTCAAGGCCACTAACCCTTATTTGCGCATGGGAACAGATGTATCCGACCTTGAGAAATCCATTAAAACCGTAGGGCTCATCGCCCCGCTAGTTATCTCTGAAGACAACGTCATCCTCGCCGGCGCTCGTCGCTACCAGGCCCTGCTGAACCTCGGTTACACCGAAGCCGCCGTGACCGTGATTGATCGTGGACCGCTTGAGAAAGAACTCGTCTCCATCGATGAAAATCTCGTGCGCAAAGATCTCTCTAAGATGGAGATCGAATCGCACCTTCGTCGCGCACGCGCGATCTACATGGAACTTAATCCCGCAGTTGAAACTCCTAAAACCGAAGACGCTCCCGACGTGGAAGTGCTTCCGGCGGAAGGCTTTCTCAATATGGTGTCGGAGAAAACCGGCCTCTCACCAAAACAGATTCATGAAGCGATCAAGCGTGATGAGATGTCCTCTCCCATCGTGAAGGAAGCGCGCAAGAACGGCGAGCTCAGCCTTTCGCAAACCAACGAGATCGTGAAGCTCAGCCAGAAAGACCAACTGCATGCTATTGAGCACGCTAAAGAGCTGCCGGTCCGTGATCTCAAAAAATTCGTAAAAATTGCCAATAAGGAAGGCGTTGAGAAGGCCATGCAGGCCACTCCCGCTGAACCGTTCAGCAGAGAATACCTGGAGATCAATGCAGGCCTTAAAAAGCTCTTAAAGAAATTTAAGCAGCTCGAGCTGGAAGGCATCGAAACGGAAGATTTTCCTGAGGAAACGCAGAAACTATTGAGCGAGCTTCAGATCGCTGTGGGTGGCGGTGGAGACTATAAAGAAATTACCCGCTCAGCGGCCAAACCTAGGGACTATGTGGTCTAAGCGACCCATGAAATTTCTGACGTCGCTGCTCTTCGTTTTCGTCACTCTTAGTGCACAGGCGGGCAACCCGTATCCCCGCGTGCCGGATCTCTCGATCACTCCCGGCGCAATCTGTGAGACACCGAGCAGCCTCCGCTACCCCGAACAGATCGCGTACTGCGAACGTGACGTGAGCTCCTGGACCAAAGAACTCGTTTTCATCGCATACAGAAACTTAGGTTTCAGTCTCAGCGGCGAGCGCGGCCGCTATAAGGTCGACCACTTCATCCCATTGTGTGCAGGTGGCAGCAATGAGATCGAAAATCTCTGGCCCCAGTACGATACCATCTCAATGCTCACTGACCCTCTTGAGCCGCTCGCATGTAAAGTGCTTGAGAAAGGTAAGATCACACAGAAAGCCGTGATCGAGCTCATCATGCAGGCGAAGCTGAACACGAAAGAAGTGCCGCGGGTCATGCAGCAGCTTTCGCGCCTCAATCAGTAGCGCGGCAGTCGCATCTGCACGGGACCTTTGAAGGTGTTCGGGTCCACCACTTTGCCGTTTTGCAGCAGTTCGATCTTCTTGTCGTGCGCCAACAGCCGCGCACTTCGGCGAACGTGTTCGAGCAGCGCCTTATCATCACCCACCACATCGTTCTGCTCTAGCAAAGGTTTTGTCTTCAATAAATCTAGAATCTTCTCGCGATAATCGAATCTGTTCTTGTTACGACGGCACTCGTCGCTGCAGTACTTGATCTCCGCCCAGTTCTTCTCCCACTTTTTGCGATAAGTAATGAGGCGGCCACAGCTGGCGCAGATCTTGTCGGGTTCTTGCATAGTTTTATTTTAGCCCCGCCCATGAGATAGATGTCTAATGAATATCCTTAGACGCCTGCACCACCGCCCGCCCTATCTCATGATCAACGAAGTGCTCGAGCATTCGGCCAAGCAGCTCACGGCGGTGAGCTTACCTAAGGGTGATGAGTTTTATCTCCAGGGCCATTTTCCCGGCACACCGGTCGTCCCCGGCGCGATGATGCAGGAAATGACCACGCAAGCAGCGGGCCTCTTGATCACCGAACATCACTCTCCCGTTGCTGACTATGATTCTGAGACAACCAAAGGTTGGGCCTTGGGCGTCTTGCGGGCCGTGCACAACGCCAAATACAAAACCTTCGCGCGCCCAGGAGACCGTCTGGTGATCAAGGTTGAATTGATCGATCATGTGGATGCGGTGTTTCGCTTCAAAGGAAAGATCGAAGTCGACGGCACGACGATCATGTTCAACGAGTTCAGCCTCGTGAACATCGAAGAAGAGAAGCTCAGAGGGAAATAAAACCTTCCGAAACTCTTGTTTATTCAGTGATTCATACATCTAAAGCCTGCGCCAGACCTTTCGATAAGCATAAGATGAATCACAAGGTATCCGCGCTATTCGCTCTACTATTTACCGTCTCTCACGCCCTGGCGGTTGAGCTTCCCTGCGAGGACTCGCTCTCCGTTGTAGATACCGAGATGGCAGAGTCGTTTGCCAGTACCATCCAAGAATCTAAGATGTGCTTCGATCCCAAAGACTACAAGGCCAACAAGGCCCTCCTCGAGGATTATAAGCTGCTCGACACTATGGGTGCGTTTGATGAGGAGAGCTGCCTTAAAGTCGAGCGCCCGCCCGAGCTCGAGTCGCTGATCACGAAGTTCATCGAGAAGAACCTCGAGTTCCAACAGCTCTCCATGGTGGCGACGGTAGATCCCGCAACGAACAACGTGAGCGTGATCTACACCAACAGCAGTGATGCGCGCTTTCGCGAGAACGCGCTCACGACCCGAGACAAGTGGCAGATCGCCGGCGGCACCATCGGCGGCATCGTCATCGGCGCGGTTCTCTCCGAGCGGCTGTATGCCGGTCAGGCCGATAAGCGCCAGCACTGGATCTACGGCGCAGCGATTTCCGGAATGACCAGCGGTGTGACTTATTTCGTGCTTGAGAAAACATCACTGCTTGATGGTCTGAATCTCAGTCGCCAGGCGAAGAAAAATCTTATCACCTACTCCGGCCCGATCATGAGCCTTATCGTGGGTGTGGCGAAAGAATTGCTCTACGATAGAAGGCGCCGTGATCGACACACCGTCGATGGCAACGATGCGGCCGCGACAGCACTAGGTGGTGGGCTCGTCACTCCGCTGGTGATTAATTTTGTTTTCTAGATAGGTGATTCCGCCGTGGCTCAGAACACTGTACATGATCGTTTTTCCAATTTTCATAAGTCCTCCTTGAAAGTGGTGCAGCGCCAAGCTTCTGCAATTGGCTTGGAACCTAAGCTCACATTTCAAACCCGAACTCTCTAGCCACCTCGCCCTGATTTCAATTCCCTTCATTAGTTCTCATCGCCTATCTCTAACTAGTAGTAAAACCAAATGTATTTACATTTGTACATACTTATGCTATTATAAGCGAGGTCAGCGTGGAATTCGATTGGGATGAAGGCAATCTAAAGAAACTGACCACTCGCTTTCCCATTAAAGTGATAGAAGAATTTTTCCTGCAAGCGTTGATTGTTGTCACAGACCATGTTCACTCAAGCATTGAACCACGCCTCATCGCCATTGGTGCAGGTCCCGGCGGCCGATACATGTTTGTTTGCTACACGCTTAGAAAAGACAAAATCCGAGTCATCTCTGCACGCTACATGAGACCTAAGGAGTATTTGAGATATGAAAAATTCAAAAAAGAAGAACTCTGATCCATTGGCTGGCGACCTCTCGCATCTCTTTGATCGTAAGGACTGGAAACATGTCCGTTACGAAATGAAACCAAAGAACAAAGTGGTAACCCTTAGAATGAGTGAGGGTCTACTCGAAGCGATCAAGCTGCGTGCTGAGCACGAGGGGTTGGATTACCAGAAATGGATTCGGCTTATCGTTGAAGAACGTCTTGCGCGGGCTTCCTAAATCGCCCCTACCTACATTCTATCTCTCTCGTGATGCCGACTAGAATAGATCCATAAAAGGTTCATGATCACTCAACTCAAAAAACTCTATGAGAAACTTGCGGATCTTAATTCCATTAGAGAGATCAAGGCTTGATTTGTAGGGTTCAAATCCTTCGAGATTTATCCTATCAACTCTGATCCATTTTATCTTCGAAGCATGTATGGTCTTGTGCTGAGTTGTCTTCTTTTTCTTCATTTCGCAATTATGCAAATCCCACAGACACTGTTCAAGCGCCAAAAGGTATGCGGTACCTTTCAGCAAACCAGATGTGGTCGCAATTTGCGACCACATCACTTCTAAGTCATTGAGAGCAATTGTTTCCTGCACACTTTTGTGTTGGAACCTAAACCGATTATTTCAAACGTGTTAAAATATCCTGTAGTTCATCGGTTGTAAGATTTGAAATCTTGTAATTGGCAATCTCTGTAGCACGCATTTTTGACACGCCTAATTTTTTAGCAAGCGCAAAGATGGTGATTCGATGTTCATTAACATACTGAACAAAATGCCTGCATAGAGACATTTTCAATCTCTCCTCATCGCTAAGCTCATCTTTGTTCTTTATGTGAGTCAGATGCTTCTGATTCTTATGCGCCCACTTGATGATCTTAAAAACTTCGTCATTGTCCATAAAGCGAGTATTACGATTTCTGAAGCACACCTCAAGCGCAAAAAGGTGCCAGGTTGCCCATCCTCGCTTACAATACTCCCCATGGACTCCCTCACCCTCAAAGCCTATTCCGACCACGCCACTCGCCTGATCTCGTCTTATACGACGATGAAACCGCGGCGCATGTATGAGCTGGTCGCTACGTTCTTTCACAGAAACGCCGCGACGCTGGACGTGGGCTGCGGCTCAGGACGCGATCTCTCTTTCCTGCAAGGCTCAGGCTTCAAGATTGAAGGGCTGGACGCTGTGCCTGAGTTCGTCGAGCACTGCCGCAAGACAGCTCCCTCGGTGCCCATTCACCTCGATCTACTGCCTAAGCTGCCGACCCTGCCCGACGCGAAGTATGACAACGTACTGGTGGCCGCGGTTCTCATGCATCTGCCTTCAAGCGATCTCATTGAAGCGGCCATGAACCTCCTGCGCATCACTAAGCCCAACGGACGCTTGATCATCTCCACCAAGAAGCGCAAAGACGGCGCGCCTGAGCGTGATGATTGGGGGCGGTTGCATACGGAGCTTCAGCCATTTGCGCTCAAGCTTGTTTTTGAGAATGCAGGTGCGAAGCTGCTCTTCCATGAAGAGCAGCCCGATGATGTGCGGAAGGATGTGGTGTGGGATAATTTTGTGTTTGAGAAGAGCACCAAGGTTATTGAATGAAAAAATGGTCAATAAAAGATTTAGAAACTGCGATTAAAGTTAAAGAAGGTAAACTTCCTGCCTCCAAAGCCATAGATGAGCTAAACGTAGATATGTGCCAATTAAACAGTGTGATTTCCGCGTTCAAGTCTCTTGAGAAAGATCCCGAATCTAACAGAGCCTCGAAACTAATGAAAGAATTGTGGCTTAGACTAAACCGTCACTAATCGCTTCAACTCAACAATAAGCTTATCAATCTCAGCCTTCGTGGTGGTCGAAGACATTGATATTCTCAAAGAGCCCAGACCACGTTGAGCATCGTAGCCCAAAGCGCTGATGACATGACTGGGCTCGAAAGAGCCTGCGCTACAGGCAGAGCCCGTTGAAACATAGATTTCTTTGCGAGAAAGCTCGAGCAAGATCTCACGAGAAGATCTTCCACCCATAAACAGGTTTGTTGTATTGGGTAGTCGTGGAGAATTCGAGGCATTCACTTGAACGTGATCTGTTTTAATGATCTCTCGCTCAAGATAATCTCTAAGTGCCTGAACTTCACTCATCATGCCTAGCGAAATGTCGGCAGCAGCAAGTGCTAGGGATTTAATTCCAGTCGAATTTAAAGTTCCTGGCCGGTAGCCGCGTTCTTGCCCTCCCCCGTGAATCAATGGCGGGAGATTTTTTATATCGCGTGCGTACAACAATCCAATGCCCTTCAAAGCGCCGATCTTATGACCCGAGAAGCTCGCAAAATCGACATCCCAGTCTTCGAGATCAACCTTGAGCTTTCCCCAACTCTGAACTGCATCGACGTGGATATAGCCATTGTTGCTATGAACTATCTCTGCAATTATCTTAACTGGATTAATGGTCCCAATCTCATTATTAGCTACGAGAATGGATACTAAAGATGCTGAAGTAACATTCGATCTCAAGAATTCAAGATCTAGACTTCCCTCTTTATCATTAGGAATAAAGGCGACCTCTACACCCGCCTTTGCTAAATACTTAACTCTATCCAACGTCGCATGATGCTCAAGATGACTTGTAATGATCTTGGTCACTCCTAAGCGCTTCAAATTATCTAACGACAAGACGGTGTTAATCGATTCAGTTGCTCCACTCGTGAAGATCAGTCCCTTAGTTGAAACGCCAAGAGTCTCGGCAATCGTTGCACGACAGATCTTGATATCGTCAGACATGACGACACCCCAAGCGTGCTCTGAAGACGCGTTGGCCCAATAATTTATAAAGTCGCCCTTTATAAAAGCTTTAACAGATGGGCTAGGCTCAGTTGTCGCGTTGTGGTCCAAATAGATCATAGGAATCCTCTGGAAAATCATACCTCTCAAGAGGTAAATTGGTCATCTATGGATGATATTCAAATTGAACGACACAAGACAGCAATTCGTCGAAATAGACTCTCCCGTCCCGTATCTTCTCTATTAGAGAATAACCTTATTAATCCTGAGACCTCCTTTTTTGATTATGGCTGCGGTCATGGCCAAGATCTTGAAATTCTCTCTAAAAATTCCTTTCAAGCCTTAGGTGGCTGGGACCCTTATTACCGCCCCGATGCTGAGAAAACACCTGCTGAAGTTGTTAATTTAGGCTTTGTTTTAAACGTTATTGAAAACCCTCGTGAGCGACAGGAAACCCTTAAGAAGGCTTTCGATCTCACAACAAAGGTTTTATGCGTTTCCGTTATGACGACCCTACAGCAAGGTTATGAGGGTGAAGAATTCAGTGATGGCGTGCTTTCTAAGAAAAAGACTTTTCAGAAATACTTTGATCAGTCAGAAATCAAAAGTTACGTCGAAAGCATCCTTGATCGCGATGCTATTTCTGTCGGACCAGGAATCTTCTATGTTTTCAAAGAAGAAGTTCAGAAGCTGGACTACCTCCAATCAAAGCAACGCTCCCGCCTCTATCTAGAAGTTAATCGCCTTGATCCGATTACCCGTGAAACGTATAGAGTAAGAGAATACAAACCCAAACTTCGGGATCTCATACTCCAGCATCCTGAGTTTGAGAGCGTTTTACAGTTTATTAGTGTGCATGGACGGATTCCTCAGCCTGAAGAATCAGCAGCATTCCAGCAACTCCTGACAGAATTCAAGGCAAAACGTACCCTCGTTAATGTTCTCACTGATGCAATTGATCCTGAGGTTTTTGAGAGTATTCGTAAAACCAAGAAAGACAATCTGCTGGTGTTCATGGCCATGCGTCGTTTTGACCGTGCTGGCTTTCCTAAAATGCAGGATATTCCTGTTACCATGATGGCAGATATCAAAGAGCACTTCTCTTCATACCTAGAATGCAGAAAACAAGCTGAAGGCATGCTTTATAAAATCGCTGACGATAAAGCCATGAGTGATGCCATGAAGCTTTGTAAGACTGGCAAGGTTCTTCCGGATGCAATCTACATCCACCCAAGTTTCGTTAACTCACTCCCGCCATTGGTTCAAATCAAAGTGGGCATCGCTCAGAAACTTGTTGGTGATGTTGATGAATGTAACTTGATCAAAATTAATAAATTTAAGCCCAAAGTGAGTTTTCTCATTTATGAGGACTTTGACACTGTTCCCCATCCGGCCCTTAAGTACTCGTTGGTCATGGAACTTGCTAAGAACGATGTAAAATACTGGGAGTTCCAAAACAGAGAGAATCCTCCTGTCCTTCACCGCAAAGACACCTTTGTCGGTGAGGAATACCCGCTCTACTCTACATTTGTGAAGCTTACCAAAGACGAGAAAGACGCGGGCCTGCTAGATGAGACCGCGACTATAGGAACGAGAGACGGATGGAACAACCGCCTCAAAGAACTTAATTACAAGATTGAAGGTCACGAACTCGTTAAACTATAAAGTACAAATCAAACAAGCATCTTCACTGTCGTCATCATTCACGACATCTGTGAATACATCACTCAAGTGCTTACCTTTGGCTTTATTAACGGCTTTAGACATCTTGTCGCTGTGACGAGTTTTAATCTCATCAGCACGTTTCTCGATATCATCTAGGCTCATACCGTTGACCCAAGTGAAAGCTTTGCCTTCGCCGGCATAACCAAGCTTTTCATACTCTTTAGACTTCTCGTAAAGATCAGGATGACGCTCTTTAAGGCCAATCCACTCAACCTGACGCTGGAAGAAGCAGAAGTAGCAACCCGACCGAGAACGCCATTCGTAATAAGCAGGAAGACCAATCCCGGCATCCTCTAGGATGCGGTTTACACCAGCAAGATCGATTCCAAATTCTTTAAATGGGTAGCGAGGAACGACGTTGGGTTTTGATGAGATGTAGCCTTCACGGTTTTCGTCTGCACGAATACCGACATAGCTTTCTACCATGTCATCACCGATGAAATTTTCGAAGGACTTGATCTTCATCTCAGCTGTGCACCAACGTGCTTTTGGAGATGGAAGATAGTTCCCATGCTTCTTGAGAAGATAATCGAAGCTCTTATCAGAATTTAAGCGAATGATTTTTGCACCTAAGAAAGCCTCAAGCTTATCTAGGTACTCATAGGTCTCAGGTAGTTCGGCGCCAGTATCAGTAAAGACATACTCAACGTTTGGAACTTTCCCCTTAAGGAAAATCGCCATCGCGGTAGAGTCTTTTCCACCCGACAAAGGACAGATCTGACGTCTATTTGGGTCGAACTGCAATTCCATTGGAAGCTCCTATTTAACCCAACCACCACTAACAGTTTTAATCTTAACTTGCGCCTCATCAGTCGTCTCTCTAATCAACAAGTCCATAAGTAGAGCATTTCTTTGACGAGGCTCTACTTCGCTCAACATTGTTTCGATTTGATCTTTCAGAGACATATGAGTGTCCTTAACTTGCCCAAGAACCCCAAGACGCATGTATTCTTTCTCGCCCGTTTGGCGGTTAATGAATGCAACGACAGACTGTCCTTTGAATTCACTACCAAGAAGCTCAAATACCATCTCGATCTCAGTGCGTACCTTGAGTAAGTTCGCTTCAAAGAGAGAACGGCCTTTTTCACTCCAAGAACGTGGAGACGATTGAGTCAATACATCGCCCATCGTTTCAATAAAGTATTGAGGGTGTTTCGCTGTTTCAAAAGTACGAATACGATTCAAGAATGAGTTCGTTAACTTGTTGTACGGGTACGTTGCCAAATCAGCAGGGAAACGACTTAGCGTTTGCTGATAGATCTCAGCAAGGTTCATTCCTTGTGCGTAGACAACAGGCTTCTCTCCTAAGCAAACCTCTTGTAGGAATTGTAGAAAATCGACCAAGCTCGCATTCATGCCCTTGATGAGCTCAACGTAGTACTGAGGAAGTCGCTTCTTGGCCTGTTCGACCATGGCCACTGTTCCATCAACCTCTTTCTTCGCAACGCCCTCAACAATCTGATCCATTCCGAAAGCTTCTGGAACTGATTTGAAGAGAAGTGCTTCAGGCTCAGAAGCTGAGTCAATGGCGATCATGAACTTACGCAAAGGAGCATCCACTTGAGGATTATCTTTTGTGTAATCCGGAATCATCTTGCGCCATTTGTAGATCGCTTCAAGAACAGAGCCTACTGTCTGCGCCTGAGGTTTCAATCCGAAAGCCTCACCCATCAAATTCAAGTAGCGAGCTCTTGTCGCTGAAATGATCGTGTACTTGATAAGACATTCTTTAGGATGCTTCAGCATCATCTCGTAATGCTCGCCATCGACCTTCTGCAAGTACTGCCCTTGAGCGTAGTGGCTCACTGGGTACTCAAGCATTTGATCAAATACAGCGAGGTACATTGGAATCAAAGCTTTGCGAAGGCCATAAGGCTGCGCCATCAACTTCTGGAAGAGTTCGCTGACATTAAGACCACTTTGCCCAGCGTCAACAAGCCACTGTTGGTAGTCTTGGAAGAGATTGTAAAACGCCGTATCTTTCGTGATTCGGATTTTATTATCTTCAGACATTATCTTGATGCCTGCCATGTTCTTGAGAGCACGATACATGCTGACTTCAGGACCATTCCCTTCAAAGCCCAGAGTCTTGTCATCACGCTTAAAGATAAGCGCATCAACAAGCTGCTTACGGGCCAGCGTGATATTACCAGTCACTTTATTCTTGTTGATGTGCTCAGAGTTGAGAGCAACCGTTTTGCTATACTCCCCTTCAAAAACATCACCCAATTTCTTAAGCAGCTCAGCGTAATGACCCAAGCTCGATTTCATTTTTAGCGGATGATAAATGAAGTCAGCGTGAAGCTTAAATTTACCAATCAAAGGTTCGAGGACTGAGCGAATGGCAGTGAGAGTCACCATTTTATGGCGATCAAGTTCTTTGCGAACAAGAGGTCCTGCGGATAGGACTTCTTTATCGTTATAAAGTGTGTTCACGGCATTGAGTTCTTCGATATCTCTACGGCACTCGACAAAAGTCTTTGGCAACATGAACACAACCAAAGGCAACTCTGCCTGGCTGACCACACGGCGAGCAATCTCAAGCTCTTCTTGGTCGAAAGGAATCACGTAGTACGCGAGTGCATCTTCACGGCCAAACTCTGGTGCTTTCTTAAAACGACCCGCTTTGAGTTCCTCGACTGAAATAAAATCAACCGGAGCAAATCGTGTGATCGAGTTATCGAAGTTGTAACGTTTCGGAATCAAGAAATCCTGTGGGAAGTAGTTCTTAACAATCCGAACAAGATCTTTTCCTGTGAGTTTCACGCTACGGTATTTCTCGATCTCTTCATCAATATCAACAGATGAACCCTGCTGGAGCTCGTACTGTTTTTGAACCTTATTGAAGAAGAGTACCTTCATCTTCGCAAGTTCTGAGAGTTTCTGACTCACTTCAGTTGATTTGAAGATTCCTGAGTAAGCTGTAGTAATGAAATCTGTTGAGAGCGGTGTAAGAACAAACTGCTTCACAATAGAGCATAGAGCGATCATTGCCATAAGCTCGCGCGCCAGGACATCGTCTGCTGCGATTTTGCCAAGGGCTTCTTCCATCATCAAGCCGATCTTGTAGCTACCGCCGACTCCCATGTCTTTGCCGATAAGAGGAGCGAAATACTGGTACAGATCCCACATTCCAAGGTAAGTCTTCTCATTAAATGAGACTTCCTTGTTGAGGTAGCGACGAAGTGAATTTTCTTCGTCACGAGTCAAGAACGTGTAGAGAGTACGTTCGTTCTGTGCCACTTTCTGCGAAAGCAAAGGCAAAATTGAAAGTGAAAGCGGGTGCAAAGGGTAACAGCTGGTGAGGACTTCTGCTGTGCCAGACTTTTCAAAGAACGGAGCAAGCCCCTTCCCTTTCACTGCAGCCAAAAAGTCCTCGTTCGCCTTCTTCACTTTCTTGTAAAGTGCAGGTTGAGTGACTTTAATCGGCTTCTCAAATACATGGGCGATCATTTCATAATGGCCCGTGCCACGGTCGTAGAACACGCTCTCATGGAAACGGCCTTCAATCTTGGCCCACTCTTTCTGAATCGAAACAGGCAACTGAGTCGCATACTGAGAAACAGACAAGTGAGTAATCAAGGTCAAATGACATTGATTCTCCCCTGAACGATCACAGAATTCGGCGAAGTCTTGTAGAAACTGAATATTCAGTGAACTCGGATTATGAATGCCGCGCTCGAGGTATTTACCAAACTCGTCATAAACGACAAAAAGACCTTGGTAGCCGTTATCTTGAAGAACACCGATCGCTTTCTTATAAAGCTCAACGACATCCCCTGAGTTTTTGCCGATATGAGCTGCACCACCCGTGACTTTGGCATAGATTTCTTCAAAGGAAGCTTTAGCCGCCGCAGTTCCTCTTTTAAGAGCTTTTTCAAAAGTCTCTTCTTCGAGTCCCTCATCCTTAAGAAGCTTGAGATACTTCTTATAAATCTCTGGATAATTTTTCTGCCACTTAACCAAAGTCGACATATGAGCATCAGCACCGCTCGCAACAAGCTTATCAAAAGCTTTGCTTAGGCCGATGGTTCCAAAGGCAACTTCGAGCTTTTGCACAAATGCATCATTGATCTCGCCGATGTAGCCGTTGAGGAACACAGGAAGAAGCTTTGTTTTTTTAGATTTTTGAAAAGACTCAAACTCAGCGGCAAGAGTCTTACCGCCTGCTCCGGCCACTTCATCGATCTTCGCCTTGAGAACGCGGGGGTTTTTCTTTGAGACAACGTTTGCAGCGATAAGAGCAAAAGTCGACTTACCCAAGCCAGGCGATCCAGACAGAACTCGCACACGCTGGTTTGAATTGGCATTATTAATACTGACTAAGACCTCAGTAATGCCTGTGACAAACTTATCCGTCATAAAAATATCCGAAAGACGTTTGGTGTCTTCGAAATCTAACTCAAGATTTGTTGAGCGGTTAAAACCACTGGCGAGAACAACGAGGTTATCACCCAAGAACGCTTGTTGTGACATTAGTGAGCTCCCATAGCTTTGTAGTAGTGACTCATGGCCGCTTTGCATTCTTTCTCATCGAGCGTCAGGATCATGTAACCACCTGTACGCGAGAACTGAATGTATTTTCCTGGATACTCGCGCTCGACAGTCTCAATTAACGAAAGCATGTCATCGAGGTTAAGTCCCAAAACCATTCCTGGCGAGAGCTCTTTATTCACCATCTCTTCGAGCTGGATCGACTTCGGGCTACCCAACTCGTCTTTCCAAAAGAGATACATCAAATAAACAAAGACCTGAGATGGCATATCAGAAAGGCGGATCTTGTTTTTCTTAAATTTGCCGTCTATTTCAGAAATGAAACCAAACTTCGCAAACGGAGATGGATTTTCAGTCTCTGGGTTTTCTTTATCGCCATAATCCGGGTCGCGATAAGTTCTGACCAAAACTTGGATGTCGCGGGCCAACGTCTCTTCTTTGACGTTCTTATTAGTTTGGCTCTGAATAAATGAATGAAGGTAAACCTTGAGTGAATCGACTTCAAACTCAGTCGCAGCAAATTTATTAAAGAACCAATACCAAGCAGTGGCTTCTTCTTTGTTTGTCGCAAGTAGGTAATGGCTCAAGATGATTGAACCATCATGTTCTAAATAAGCATCATTTTGGCGCAATAGCTTTGCATGAGAAGTCAGTTCAGCCGTCGCTGCTTTTTTATTTATAAGTTTCAATGCGCTCAACCAGTACTCAATCGAGTCGACTTGGTTTTTGCCAACGCCAAGAGTCACAACTGCGTCATCAGCATAAAATACGCCTGGATCAGCCGCCACAGCATTGAGGCCTTTCAAGAGCCACCCTTCACGAAGATGGAACGTCTGGTGTGCACCAAATTTCATTGGAGGAACTCCTTATAAGCTTCTTGGGTGAGGTCTAAGCCACGATGAACACCTGACTTACGAATCAAATAGCCTTTCTTCTCGAGAGCACAGAAGGCTTTATGTATCGCACCAGGATTATTAATTTGCAGTGCATTCTGAATTTCAGGAATAGTGGGCGGATAGTTGCTCTCTCGGATAGACCGACAGACGCACTCTAGAACTGATTTTTGTCGATCGGTTATTGGTAGAAGCATGTTTCCCCAAAATTTACCCTACAAGGTAAATTTTGGGGAAACCAAGACCTTTCGTCTATAGTTCAGTTTTTTTTTATCTTTTTAGTTTCAATTCTGCTTCATACCGTCAAAAAAATGCCATCAGAGTGAAAATTTGAGTGAGGCTTTGTAGTTTTTTTCAGCATCTTTTGCGATTGTTTTAGCCAGATCTTTCGGGAATTCGTAATTCTCTGGCAAGCCCTCGTCTTCAATATAGCGATCCTTGAGTCGTGTAATTTCAGAGTTCAAATAAAATTCTCTATACCGAGAAAGCACTGATTTATCATCCTCAAGCATCTCATCTCTCTTGGCCTTATGTGTTCCAGCCAGAACGACCTCAAAAAGAACGTAGGCGTAATAGTGCCATCCGTTTGGAGCCATCGTTTTAGTTCCCATTACAAATTTAATCAGACTGGCCGGTAGATTCTTTCTAAAAGCAAGACAGTGTGACCCGTCTAAGCCGTTTAGCTTTGTAAGAGATTTCGACAGTTCTCCTTGAACGGCAAAATATCCATTCAGTGATTCAACATACTCGCGAAATGTATACATTACCCCAAGACGCGACAGTTCATTTTTGACTTGCTCATAAGTTACAAAAATTGCCATCTGAAAGGCTTGTGTTTTAAGTACATCAGAAAAAATTGTTTCAAACTGTCCTTGGACAGAAGTTGATTTAGCAAGCGCGTCCCCTTCGAGGGACTGATCAAAATCAAACTTTAGCCAACTTTTCAAACGTTCAACTCTTACACGTTGTTCTTCTGATTTAAGCTTTTTCTCTTCAAGCTTAAACTCTTCTTTTTGTTTTTTGAGATCTGCACTCAATGGCTCCTCTAGTTCACTAAGCAGGGTCAATTGCTCGTCGAACACTGCTCGAACGCCTTGCCCTTCAAATATCAATCTCTTCACAAAAGAATAACTCGAATCAGCACGCTCTAATTTGTGATAGATAACTTCCATCGCTTGGTAATGTGCACCGAAAGGAGCAAAATTCGTATAAAACTGAACCATGTCGTTTAAAAGAATTTCATTCCCGATTTCAAGAATAACTTCTGTCTTATCCATCGGGAATTTTGTGTCCCGATAATCATTTGCGACACCTCCAAACCGATTAACAAAATCGAACATCTCGCGAAATCGAATGTTGTTATTGAAATTCAGAGATCCCGCTAGGGAAATTTCGAAAATGTCACTTCGTCCAAGCAGCATCTGCTTAATCGTACTGTTTAGATGCATTACGCCTGTCACACAATTTTCAGGAAGAGCTGAAGTATATTTTTCAGATGAGCCATCGTATTGGATGTTGTAGATCTTAGGCGCAGCATTATCTTTCTTGATTCGTGAAAGAAAGTTTCGTGTCAAAACACTTGTTATTCTCTCATCTTCCATAATGATCTGAGTTGAATCAGATACAGTCTTGGCATTTTTATTCACATCCAAGAAAAGTTTTCTGCACGCTGTTATTATGTTTGCATCTGGAGTTGCATTGCCTTCGAATAGATCCTTCATAACCAAAATACATACGGGTAGCTTTATCTTCGAGAGATCAAAACCTTCAACCTTACCCGCTGTCCACTGGCTATAGTAATGTCGAAATGGGTTAGACTCTCCCCACTTGCCAACAAGGTTTCGATACAAAGCCAGGATTGCCATAGCACGATGCTGCCCATCAATAATTGCAAATTTTAATGAACTTGGTCTGTAATTCAAAAAACCTAGAGTAGATCCCTTGAAAGAGCCAAACTCAATTTCATTGCTAAAGGTTGTTCCCGATCTATCTGCATCTTCTAGGCCCACCTTTCCTGAGAAGCTATTCCTCATCTGGCCATCAGATACAGGTACTGCGACAGCAAGAATCGGGGGGAAGAATTTAAACGGGATTGAAGTCGATTCAATCAAATATGGGATGAGTCCATTCGAAACGCGTGCATCATTTAAATCTCGTTGAACAACTGAGGAGAAGTCGAGCTTCTCTAGATCAAATAATTCTCTTACAGGTGCCAAGTCAGTGGCGAGGAAATCATTCGCGCCTTGCGTAGGAGAAATAAATGTCTCTAAGAAGAAAATCCCACCTTTCTTGCTACCGCTGTCAAAATCCCCTACGGCACCCTGAAGTTTGCAAGAAAAAATATCACTTTTAGGAATCATCACTACCTCTTTCCACATATTGGATAATAAGTTCTATTAAGAATGAATTCGATAATGTTTTTTAGCTTTACTACCTTTCGATCGCTTTCAGCTTTTAGATATTTAACTGCTACGACTAGTTCATCAGGAGATATCCCTCTCGTCGCAACGCTTGAGGCAAAACTCCTATCAAAATCATCCAAAAGGTCTTCCTCTATCTCGTCAGCAGTCTCATGAATGTGATCTGAATAATTAATCATTAATCTAGTATGTTGCTTGATTCTAATCCCTATATGCTTCGAGATTCCTATATACAAGGGCGAAGAGAACCAGGGGACTACATCTCTTAAGAAAAAATTTTTTATCTCTAATACGACTTCTCTCCTCTGGTCCGCTGATAGATCTTCAAAATGCCGCTCAAGTTGCTTGAGATCAAAACCTATGTACTTAAGACTACCGGAATAGCTTGGCATTAGCTCGCCAGCGACTTGAACTTCATAATTGGTAAATTTTAACTTGCTGAAAATTTTTTGATTTAGGAAATCAGATACAACAGTGCTGCTTTCATAATTTAGATTTGATATTTCAAAGTCAGAAAGGTTAGGTCTCCAATACCACGTATATAGGCCTGAGGATTTTTCCTCAATTTTATGAATTTCAGAAATTTTAAAATAAAAGATCTCGTCCATAGACTAGAACCCTAAGATTTTATATAGTTGAAATTGTATCTTAGATAAGTAAAAAGCTCTTAAGGGTTTCTTCCTAGACACTACCTGACTATTGCGCTTCAGCAGATATCTTCTCGAATAAAGAGATACTAACGTGCAATATACGGATAAACTTGATTCAATTTTTTTAAAAAAATATCACCACCCTGAGGCCGAAGCCTAGAATCGTGCATCATTGATATTAGCAACAACCTGACCAAATTAGTTGGCCCAACAGTGTCTTCTATTCTTAACAAACCAGCAGGGTGTCTGCCTGACATTACAAACCAAAATACACACGCGAGTTGATAAACATCTGAAGCTTTTACAATTTCATCTAAGTTGCCCAATCGTTTATTGTGACCTTCAGGTGAAAGCCAAAATTTAGGACCAACTAAATCATTCGCCCGAGTAAGCTCGCTGTCGTCCTCATCAATCCGGCATAATCCAAAGTCACTTAATTTCCAAACCCCAGCTTTTATTAGTATGTTTTCAGGTTTTATATCTCGATGTATTCCAATCGAATGTAATTTTGCCAATCCATCTGCAAGTCCTACGAATTGAGGATAATAGACTTCAAATCTTGGCTTTGGATTCTTTTTTAAATATTGCAATAAATTGCAGTCAGCTTGTTCTAAAACAATAAATCTTAAGACTTGCTCATCGGAATCCTTCCAGTTTTTACGAACTGCTTTGACTTGACCATAATCTTCCATGTGAAGCAAATGTGGGTGTCTTACGCTTTGATTAACTTTTATTTCTGTATCAAATCTGGTGTCTGCAGGGTTCGATGTATTCAGTAGGAATTTTACGACAAACTCCTCTCCGGATGCGGAATCAACACATTTATAAATAACTCCATTCCCTCCTCTATCTAGCCACTCACCAACATCATAGTCACGACCATTAGCCGAGGTAATTGTGCCCGTTTCCAGATTATAATAACTACCTTTTTGTAAGGTTGCTTGATCGAAGTAGATTTTCATTTTTTTGGTCGCGGAATTACGACTAAGTCCGCATGAGAGCATTTCTCATGAACCCATCCCATATTTGATATTTGAAAGTTCTTCTCACCAATTCCCCAGCAAATAAAACAATCTGAATAGTCGCTCACTATTTCCTCTTCGCAAGAATCGCAACTATAGGTCGCATCTGGGCACATTCCTGAATTATCGATCCCGATTTCATCTGCAAGTGAGTAGAATCTTGCTACGTCTTCAATTGAAGATGGAGCTATACCTTCAAATGTTCCATCAAGAAATGATTTTAGAAATTCAAAGCGCCATGACCTTGCTGCCTGTGAGTTTGATTGTGATATACACTTGATTGCGTAATCACGGAGGATTGAAAAATCAGATTCCGGTGCAATACATTGATCAAAAAAATCTAAGTCTTCTCTTAGCCAAGTGAAATCCTTGGTCATATCTAACTTGCCGGCACGCATGTAATGTAGAAATAGTTGAAAAACCGTATAGAAATCCGCTTTTTGTCTAAATCTCGTTTTTAATAACTGATTATCAAACAAAATACTTATTGATCTAAATATCATATCAAAATCACTGAAGACTTCTTTGATTTGATCTGCGGGTAGTTCTTTATACTTTTTATAAAAAGCATCTAGTGTGTCTTTTTTTTCTTGTGGCCCTTCAAGATATAGCGCTAGCAACTCTGAGACATATTCGACATCGCCGGATCTTTTGCGATTAGCAGGGGAGAATATCTTGATATCATCCAAAAATGTGTGGAGTGAGATTTTCTCCGAAAGTTTAAGGAAATCACCGGGGTAGTCCGCTTTCCTCAGCTCTTGCTTGTTGAGAACGACTGTATACTTATTAACCCTACTGAAAACTTCTCTTATTTCTTCATCAGAGAGATTTTTTACTTCATTAAAATCGATCATGTAGCTAAGGATCTTGTCTTTACTTTCATCGTCCAATTGAGAAAATTTTTTATTAAGGAATCTAGTATCTGAAAAAGGTTCTACAAGTGCAAAATTGTCATCTAGAAATGCTAGGATTGTCGTGATTCTTTGTTGGCCATCGATAATTGAACGATACGTTTTTTGGTCTATGATTTGTTTAGATACAAATATCTTAGGCATTGGAATATCTCTTAATATCGTATCTATTAACATCACTCTCGCTGCTTCAGACCAAACGAGCTTTCTCTGATAATCAGGCCTAAGCATAAGCAAGTTAGAATTTTGCCAATCACGGATATCAGATATTGGATGTGGACTAGAATTCCATTTTGTCATGACAACCTATCTTTATTATTTTTGATGAACACTGCAAAAGATTTTAGCCCATAAATTTTATTAAGAGATTTCTTAGATAGAATAATCGGGCATCGTAAGTTCCTACATACTAATTTAGCATGAGGGGCCCTTAATATCTGAATCAGGAAATTAATTTGCTCAAAAGAGATACCTGCCCAAGGTGATCAGGCACTCCCGCTACTGTATCGTAAGGAGTCTGAATGTTTACGGTAAGAAATCGTAAGTGAGTTTTGTAATTAAACCTTCAACCCCACCACAAATCGCCGCCACCTGCGCCTTGATACAAATCTCCGGCGTGGCCTTCGGACTGTCGGGATAAACCTCTGTGGTCGTCACATACTTGGCATCCGTGACACCACCACACAAGAAAAGCTTTCGTTTGTCGTAGTTGATCACACCCTCTTGCTCAAGAGGCTCTCCGATAATGCAGCCCTTAGCATCCGGAGGTGCGATGTGAGTCACCTTCCTCACAGCATCAATAATGGCCTTCTGAAACTCCGGTGCAGGCCGCGCGGTATCACCCACAACATAAAACCCATCCGGAATCTCGGAGAATTCATCTTCTTTACCATCACGACTCGCCTTCGCTGGACGAAAGATCGTGTTATCGGTGTCGGTGGTTTCGTGCAGATCAAAATGCGCCAGGATATTGGCCTTGAACGGCTCAAGCGCACGCAGGAAATTCGCACTCTCCTCCGCCGGACTATTCGTATGAAACGAGCGGTTCGGATCGATGGCCAAATTATTCCAGCGATTGATCGTCTCATAGGCCCACGGACTGATGCAGGGAAAGCACAGAAAATTAAACTGCGAAAACTTGTGGGCCTCGTCTTTCATAAACGCCAGCGCCCCGTGCACGCCACTTGTCTCATACCCATGCACACCGCCGGTGATCAGGATGGATGGCTTCTTCGCATCATAGTTGGGCGTCTTGATGAAGCACAATGGATAGTGGGACGGATTGATCGTAAGGGCGCCGTAGTTCACGACCTCAAAGCTCGACTTGAGAACTTCGATCTTTGTGAGCACCTCATCCGCATAGGAGCGCTGTATTTTTTGTTCTTTAAACCAAGCTGCGATTGAAGCGGGGCCCCAGGGAGATTTCATATGTGTCCTTTTGGGAATTAGTTTACTCGCTGATGGGAAAAATGTCTTTGCTTTGCGTTGTTGTGCTCGTGGATTCAGTGACTTCTGGATTTTAGGCTCGGTGCGAGCTTTGCAGATTGGGGTTCATGAAAAAGAACCACTCCACCATCCCCACCGGATACCTCCAACTCCTAAACCAGATCAAGAAAGAAGCTCGTCAAGCACAGTCCAGAGCGGCGCAGAAAGTGAACCATGAACTGGTTTCACTCTACTGGTCCATCGGCAAAAGCCTCGATAAGCGTATTAAGGAGGAAAACTGGGGTGGTGCTGTAATCGCTAATCTCGCAAATGACCTTCAAGCCGAGTTTTGTGGCTCACTTGGTTTCTCAAAATCCAACCTATACAACATGGTCAATTTCTATCGAACCACTCAGCAAAACCCAATTTTCCAATCACTGACTGGAAAATTGAGTTGGACTCATATCGCTTATCTTTTGAATAAATTCGCCACTCTAAGCGATCATCTAAACTTCTATGCACAAAAAACTGTAGATCATGGCTGGTCGGTTCGGATTCTCCAACACCAGATCGAACGACAAGCATTCGAGCGGACAGCAAAAACTCAAAACAACTTCAACCCGGCACTTTCTGACAATCTTGGTATGGCTATAAAAGATGAATACGTCTTTGACTTCCTTTCCCTCCAAGACGAGTTCACAGAACGCGATCTCGAGCAGGCCCTACTTAAAAAGATAAATGCCTTTCTAGGTGAGATGGGCGGCGTCTTCACCTATGTGGGTAATCAGTATAGGCTCACCGTAGATGGCGACGACTTCTTCATTGATGTCTTGTTATTCCATAGACGACTGCGTTGCCTCGTGGCGATCGAGCTTAAGATTGGCGAGTTTAAGCCTGAGTATGCCGGAAAAATGCAGTTCTACCTTGCTGCCTTAGATGATCTTGTAAAACAACCAGACGAAGCGCCTTCGATTGGTATCATTTTATGCAAGTCCAAAAAACGAACTATCGTTGAATACGCTCTTAAGACTTCGGCCCAGCCGATGGCGATTGCGACCTACCGAATAACGGCACATCTACCTGAGGAATTGGTGAAAGAGCTTCCAAGCCAAAGGCAGATGGAATCACTATTTGAACTCAGAGATTCAATTGTCCCGCCACCGGCGGGAAAATTAGAAAAACAGAAATAACATCATCTTAAATGGGACTACCGGGCACCTTTTCGACGTTAGAATCATGCGTTACATATCTAGGGCAAGACTATCGTTTTGGGTGGGTTTTGTTCCCCCTTGCAGGGGAAGATAACTTCATCTCGATCTCCTCCTCTTCCAAAGCAGCTTCGCGGATGAGTTCGTTGAGGTGATTCACTTGTTCAGGTGTAGGCCGCAGCTTCCTCGCCGCATCCGATTCACGCTTAAAGGCTTCGACGTCACTGATTTTCTTTTCCACTTCTGAGTCCTTTCTCTTTAGCGAGATTCTAGCACCGAAGATTGCCGTATAACTGTCCTTGATTACAGATATTGATAAACAATAACCCGGCACCTTTATGACGTACTCGAATGCAAGGAGACGTGAGAAAATCATCAATCTCTGAACAAATGTCTTGGGGTTTAATCTATGAAGAAAAAGAAAATCCACACGACAGCAGATCTCGAAAAAGCTATAGGACCTCTCACATTCGGACGAGTTCTTAAATCGTGGCGCCAATGCGAGGAACTATCTCAAAAAGAACTCGCCAAAAGAATTGGAGTGACCCCATCTACTCTCGCCGATCTTGAATCAGGGTGTCGTATTCCAAGCCTTAAGCGTGCTGAGAGAATTGCCAAGAAGATGGGAGCGTTGCCACAGCATTGGGTGCTCTTAGCGCTACAAGATTATATCAATAAGAGCGGTGTCGATTATTCAATTAAGGTTGAAGTGGCATAGACCTGTAATTTTCCGGCCAGCGGCCGGACAATTTGGAAGCTAGAAAAAACATAATCTTACCTAGTACAACCCGGCACCTTTTCGAAGAGCTAATTGTCCAGACAGTGTCTGGACAATTAGAAAGCCTAGGTTTCAACCTGCGCACCTAATTGCAATAAAAACGGGCCCCCGAAGAGGCCCGCTTTTTGAAAAATTTCCTGAAACTTTCGTTTCTCTCTGCTTCTCATACTACCATCCTAGCCCCATTCACATTTTCGATCTTCACGCCTCCGTGTGAGTTTTGTGCAGAAATCTGCACACACAACCATGCGCTCACTCTCATAGAATAAGCCAACCCGGAGGTCCTCATGACAACTCGCAGATCCAGAAACGACGAAGACGATGAATCATCAATCGTGAGTCCTCTCCTCTTTGGTTTTGATTTCAACTTTACCCAGAAAATCGGCATGGAACTTTGCTATGAGCACGGCCATACCGAGATCTTCAAGGAAGTAAAAGCTCGTTCCTCCCTGGCGTCGCTGCTTTATCACTTCAAATAAAAGAGGCCCTGTGAAAATCACAAAACATGGTTCAGCAGCATGGAGTGGCGGTCTCAAAGACGGCAAAGGCTCGGTGTCTACCGAATCCGGCGCACTCACCAATCAACCTTACGGGTTTAACACTCGCTTCGATGATATCGCAGGCACCAATCCGGAAGAACTCCTCGGCGCCGCCCACGCGGCCTGCTTCACCATGGCACTTTCGAAAATCTTAGGAGAACTCGATCTCACAGCCACCACATTAGAATCCAAAGCACAGGTGACGTTGGAAAAAGTCGGCGAAGAATTCGAGATCAATAGCATTCACTTAAGCGTAACGGGAAACGTCCCAGGTGTGAGTTCAGATAAGTTTCGAGAACTCGCCTCGGCGGCGAGTGTGGGTTGTCCCGTCTCCAAGCTCTTCAAGGGCGCGCAGATTTTCCTAGAGACACATCATCTTAGTTCTTAGCTGGATTCTTCTCACCCAGCTCATCGCCCCGTCGGTGATCAAAGATCGGCTAATCAAGGCCGTCCCCCATCTCGACATGGACTCCGTCTCGCTATCTCTCTTTGATATCTCACGCCTCACCCTTCACGGGATTCACATTACCTCGGGGACGCGCGGACAGGCGGATATTGAAGCCTCCATTGAGATGATCACCGTTGATCTCGCACTGAGACCATTGTTCGATGAACAGCTTGTGATTGAAAGTATGACCGTCACAAAACCTGATGTGATGTACACCGATGGCGAACTCCCGCGGGGACCGAAAACAACCAGTCCAGCTCTCAATGTCGTGGTAAAAACCGCCCACGTCGATGGAGGGAGATTCATCTACCGCCGTGTTCTCTACAAAGAAGCGTCTCTCATTACTTTGAATGACATTCAACTGCAGGCCAGTGTCGATGAACACGTGTGGGTGAAATCCAATTTCCAGCTGGAGAAGTCCGGCAACATCCAACTCAACTTCAATTTTCCACTCCAGCAAGAAAAACTCACAGCCGAGGTGCACGTCTTCATCAAGAACCAGAACCTGGCCGATCTCAATGTCTTTTTCAAATCAAATGACGGTGTCGTCTTGAAGGGTGTGATGACGAACGGCGAAGGACGAGTGGTGGTTGACGGCGACCAAGCAAAAACGCGAGTCAAAGCGATCTACCAGGACTTCGATGCGAAACTCATTTCAAACGAAGATCAGGGCGGCGTGGAAGTTTTCTTCACCAACATCGGCATCGCACTTACAACGAAATCAAAGAATAAATCCCAAATACGCGAGGAAGTGGTCACGAAACGCCAACCCAACGAATCCATCGTGCACTTCATCCTGACGGGCTTAAAAGTGGCTGCGCTGGAAGTGGCCTCGTCTAGTGACTGAAGTTGTGTAGCCTTCTAAACAATCACTCCACATCCCTCCAGGCAATCTCAGCGGTACACTAGAACTTATGCGTGAATCATGTTTATGGGATTGCATCGAAAGCTATCAAACCACAACAGCTTGCCTCGCCTATTGCCTGGACCAAGGTGGCACTCATGCCGAAAAAGTGCATCTCACTCTCTTGATGGAATGCGCGCACCTTTGTCAGTCCTGCGCCAACCTTCTCAGTCTACAAGGGCAATTTGCTCTACGGATGTGTCATGTATGCGCCCAGGTCTGTGAAGCCTGCGCTCAGTCTTGTGCCGCCGTCGACGATCAGGATGCGTCGATGCAGCTTTGTGCTGACGCCTGCCTTCGTTGTGCTAAATCATGCAGGGCCATGGCACTTAACTCTTAAGTGACATCCCCGTTAGCCGTGCTAACTCCGCCAGCAACTCATCTTGAAAAACCACATCTCTTGATTTCGGATGCGCCTGTATGAGTTTTTGATGATGCCAATAGCCTGCACTCGCCACATCGGCCGTCGCCAGCCATTCTTGCGTGAGACTCCCTAACCGCAGATCGTCCGGCGCATTCGGACCACCCATTTTCGTCGGAACCCAACCTGGATTAACGGCACTACAAATCACTTCAGGCCATAGTCTCGCCACCGCAAACGCCACTGTAGTCACGAAGAGCTTACTATCGGAGTAGGAGCGGCCGGTGAGCTTGGCATGCCCACTCAGATGCAGGCCACTGCTGATATAGATCAAACGCTTCGGGCGAGTGATCAGTGCTGTGAGAATATAAGGCGCGATAACGTTGACGGCGTGGATCTGTGGGCCCGTGTAAACCCCAGCATTGTGAATGACCGCGTCCATCACGCCGAGGCGGTTCACCTGATCAGCGACACTTTTTACTTGTTCAAGCTCCGCCAAATCCCCGAAAACATCCGCCTCCGGGAATCGCTCTTTCGAGCGCGCATGCGTGATAACCTCGTGGCCTTGAGCTCGGAGATTCTTAGCGGCAGCAAGGCCCAGCCCATCGGCTGAGCCTGTGATGAAAATTTTGGCCATATCTACTGCCTTATCCACGTCTCGCAGTATCGATCAAGGCTCGTTTGTTGAAAAACGTCCTGAAACTTTCGTTCCTCGCGTGCTACGCAGAATCTATTCTTCGCCAGCGCACTCGAGATCAAGATCATTGATGGTCGCGAGTTCTTCTTGCGTCGTGAGATTATAGACCGCGCCGAAAGTGTTGCCGCCATCGCAGCGCTCTTCGGTCGTAGCGTAAACCTTCAAGATATCGGGATGGTTACCGACTTGAATGTGCGCCACCGAAATCGCTCCAGCGCACATGCGCAATTCGAGAGGGTGCATGCCGCCACGACTTGAGATGAAATGCTCATCCGGGCTGACGTCGAACTCCATGGAGAGAACCTTGACTCCCAACGCTTCGTTTAGCGTGTGGATACTGCCGATACTTCCGTCCACGGCCCGTTTTAACTGCTGGCAAAGAGCACTTTTAGGTGCTGAGGCGAAGGCAGCCTGAGAGGCAAGAACAAGAAGACAAAGACCTAAGATATTTTTCATAAATGCTCCGTATGTGTAACGTGAGGTCTCGCTTACGCTGACTGCTCAAATGCCTCAGTGACTTTCTGATTGGCTTCGATGAACACGTCGTACCACGCGCCGTCTTGGTAGATCGCCGCTTGCACGTGGTCTTGGATCTCCACGAAGTAACCGATGAGCTTGTTGCCTTTGTAGATCGCGTACACTTCGCTGATCTCAAGGAGCTTAGCTGTTTCGAGTTCTTTAAAAGGATTGGCAGCAATGCGCTGGCGCTCGGCGAGGCTGACGTGCTCGTACTCACCCGACGTCATGACATGCTCTTTCCAATCTTTCTTCTTCTGTTTTGTCGTAGAAGTGATGAAAGTCGCGAGGCCACCTTTGGCCACGAAGTTTTCGATCTTCTTCGATTTGTACCCGGCCGGAACTTGGCCCGCGTACACGTTGCCGTTCGTTAACTTCACGAGGTCCGCCATATCCGTTGCAAAAGCCGGGATGGCTATAAGGGACATGAGAACGAATGCTAATAACTTCATAAAAACTCCAGAGGGATTATGGTTTATGCCCCATCCATACAAAGGTTTCATGAGTGAGTATTGTGAAGATGCCGAAGCTTATAACTTTTATAGACAGTAGTGTGGAAACGTTAGGCAGTCGGGAGGTGTAACCCTCGGTTTTTCGGAAGATCTTCTGGCATCCTATTTGCTCATTATAACGCCATGATCACACTCTTTATTGCCCTCTTCGGCCTCTCCACTCCTGCGTTCGCGGACTGCCAAGTGCAGCTGGAAAAGGCCATGTGCTACACCCAACCGGTGGAGCATTGGGCGACGGACCCGGAGAACATGGCCCAGGCCCTGCGTCGTTTTCAAGAGCGCACCTGTTTGCCTATGCCGGCCAACATCAAACAAGCCCTCATCAGTATTTACCAGCAGTACCCGAAAGAAGTGCAGCAGGCGTTCTGCGAGATCAAGAAAGTCTTCATCGAAAGCGGTGACGTTTCTTACGGCGCCATGGCCGATTTTTATTTTGATCCGGCCACAGTCAAAATTCAGCAAGGTGAATGGAACCCGCGCTTTAGTGGCAAACCCATCGGATATATCCTGAGCCTCAGCGAAAAGAACCGCTTCAAAGGCGAAAGCAATCCAGCGTATCTCACGCGCGTCCTGCAGGCACGCTTCGGCAATGCTCCTGACAAAACGCTTCTTCCAGTCGCCATCGCCGATGATAGCTTCGGCGCTAACGGCGCCCTCGCCACCACCATCGTGCATGAGATCGGTCACATGCTCCATCGTGCGCAGAAAGTGACGTCGACCTACTTCCTGCCCTTATCTGAAGGCGCGTGGAGTAAGCTCAGTTTCAAACTCGATTTCGAGAGCTATCGCTTGAAGCACGCTCCCGCAGGATACGAAGACCGCATGGGCCTTAAGATTCTCACGGCGCAAGACGTGAAGCCCACGCTGGATCTCTTCAAGAAAACCGGCATCGCCACTTTGTACGGTGGCACCAGCCCGCAGGAAGACTTCGCCGAGTTCTACATGTTCACCTATTACCCCGATTTAAAGTGGAACATCCAAGGCAGGCCTGTCTTTGATCTGAAAGTCGAGATGGCAAATAACCCGGCGTTCAAAGCGAAGCGAGACCTCATCCGCAAGCTCATGAGTTTGCCGGAGCCCTTTAGTCTCAAGGCTCGCGGCACGGTCTCCGGAGAAATCGGGCCGATGTGAACGAGCTCGGCTCAGTTCCGGCGCAGTGATCTATCGAGCTCAATTTGTTTAATCAGCCTAAAGTACTTCACCAGCTGGAGTTGCTCCGCAAACCTTGACTCCAGCTCCCCGGACTCCAACTCGAGAGTCGCAAGATTCTCCTTCATGAAGATAATTGTTTCATCATGGGCCTTATCCAGAAGGGCCCGTCCCTCTTCTAGGGAAGCCACGGACTGAAAATCGACAACATCAAAATGACTGAGATCAATCTCATAGGCCGATGCGAACTTCGACGGGTTCAGCTGATTGAAGAATTCAACGAAGCGCGCTTCGAAATGGCGAGCAACATCTTGCTGGGCATCTTCAACGACGAGTGGATCCAGATACATTTCTGCCGTGTTCGCCTCGAGCTGCTCCAATGATTTGAGATACAGCTCCGAGAGCCGCTTGAGGGCTTCGTCGATTGTTGAGGCCCCATCCAATGCCAGGGAATTGAGGATGTCCCGATCGAATAAATCCTTCCCCTCAAGTTCAGCTTCAGTTTGCTCCTGGCCATACAGACGACACGACAGCAACGATTTGTTCGCTAGCTCGAGCTCCTTGAAATAGATGCGCACCGAGAGATTCTTGTCGAAGTGCTTACTCATTTCCGTCATCGTGGACGCCACGGTCTTTAGGATCTTCGTGGCCTCTTCAGAACTGGTCACGACTCCCAGTTCTGTGGTGCCAGGAAATTTTTCGTAAACCTCTTTCTCGATCGGCTTGAGATAGACTTGAAACGATCTGTCTTTGAAGTAGAACGAGCCACCGCTCCCGCCGCAGCTGAGGACCGCTTGATCGGTGACGACTCCGCTCTCCACAGCGAGGGAAAAGAGCTGTCTGTGAAGTTCCTCCGAGGCCACGCTGTCACCACTCTGTTCAGCGATCCGGCGCTTGGCCACCAGCTCCGCCACGAATTTAGTCAGTGCGGGATCGAGCATGAGACCCTCAAGAAGTTCTCCACTCCCAAGTAGCGCCAAATCCTCTTCGATGGAATCCGCTTTGATCTCACGAAAACGGCTTCGGGCATCGGCCACATCTTCGGCAATAAGTTGTGCTTCGAAGATCTTCGAGCGCAAGGACGTCCTGATGTCCATCGACGCATCCATGCGAGCTTCCGTTCCCTGTATATCAAAGAGCGTCTCTCGCGATTTGGCATCTCCCTCGGAAGAAACAAACACTGCTTTAATTAACTTAGCTCGCACCGCTGACTTCTTGAGTTTCAATCGAAAAACATTTTCCCCACTCAACGTTAGTGAATGCAATTCAATCGGTGCCGTTGGGATTGAGACGTCGTAGATATGGAGGGTTCCCTCGGCAGCGATGGCTCGAGGCAAAAGCATGTCACTTAGAAGATGGAGCGCGCTTGCGATACTGCCACTCAGTTCAACGGTGTCACTCGAAGTAGGAGCGCGAGGAGCAATCATGTCCCCACCTTTCTGAGCCGCTGAGTTGCAACCAACACCCAATTGAAAGCAAAGAATCAGCGACAAGATACGGCCAATGACGTTCATAAGGCCTCCCTCCGTCCCATTCTAATTCAATTAAGAATGTCTTAATTACATTCGAATAATCAGAGGGTTGTATGGCCCATTGAGAGCGAATGGTCTCAATCCGAGACTTAAAAACGCTTTATTGCGGCATGTGTAAACTAGGTCTCTTTGCGAACGACCGAGCACTTGAGATAGATCGATCCGAAGCCTTCCACACGACAAGAGATGTCGTGGTCATTCACCGGCTCATCTAGCAAACGAATGCCCTTCACCTTGGTGCCGGACTTGAGCGTATCACCACCAACCTTGAGATCTTTCACCACACGAACCGTGTCCCCATCCTGAAGTTGCACGCCGTTGGCGTCGCGGAACTTCGGGCCTGCGGCCACTGCCACTTCGCTCTCCGCGACTTCGAGAGACCACTCATGGGCACACTCCGGGCAGACCCACAGCGCTCCGTCTTGGTAGCCATAAGGAGAAGAACATTTGGGGCAAGTTTGTGCGTCGTCTGACATGAGAGATTCCTTTTTGTCAGTCTAAACTTTGGGACATGAAATGTCGCTGGGTAATCAAGAGGCCAAAGCATATTGGCATCTCAGCCGTTTCCTCGATAAAGTAGAGGCATGAGCTTTCTTGTTTCCTTCAATGGCCAATACTCCCCGTATGTCTACAAGACAGACCTCTCCCACACGCTGAAAGTTAATCCCATTTCACCGGCAAAAGACTTCGAAACCGAGCTCGTCCAAGCGCAGGCCTCACACGAAGAGGGTGAGCATGTCACAAGAAAAGCTTCGGGAGTTCGGGCCTATGAACAACAGGTGAAGCTCTTTGAGACGAAGAAGTTACGCATCCACGCCAAAGACATCATGAGTTCTCCCCTCCATACCATTCAAAAAAATAATTTGGTTTCGGAAGCCACAGAGATCATGCATCGAATGGGATTTCGGCATTTGCCCGTGACAGACGGGCAAGACCAATTAGTCGGCATGGTCTCAGAGCGAGATATCTTGTGTGCAGTGGCCCCCCATCTCGTGTCAGACATCATGAAACCACAGATCATCGTTTCCCTTGATTCGGCCCGCATTCAAGATGTGGCCCATCTCATGCTGGATGAAAAGATCAACGCGCTCCCCGTAGTGAATTTCAATCACAAGCTGGTGGGCATCATTACCTTGAGTGACATCTTAAAACTGGTCATCCAGATGGACGGATTTCAATCGTAGAGACGATCCTCTTAGCTCAGCGTTCCCGCATTTCTGCGCCAACGAAAATGGGCCGCTCAAATTCGCGGTCATCCGAATCAACCAAGTAGCGCAAAAAATCATCCGTCGTCACAATGCCCATGGGGTGCTGATCCGTACTGGTGATCACTAACGCTGAGAGCTTGTCTTGCAGCATCAAGCGAGCAGCTGTGCGAATAGTGGCACTGACAGGAATGGCCTTGACGGGCCAGCTCATGATATCTTCTATCGTTTCGCGACCATCAAAGGTATAGCTCTCTTCCGTCTCAGAAATGCGTTCGCGATTCATGACTCTTTGAAAGTCGCGATCACTCACGATCCCAACTAACTTCCCCGCTCCGTTGATAACTGGTAAGTGGCGGACCTTCAGTGATCTCATCTTTTGATAAGCACTTTGCAGAGTATCGGCCACAAAGACGGTAGAGGGATGGCGAGTCATGATGTCTTGGATTTTTTCGCTCATAATTACTCCTGGTCCCTCAATTATAAAGGACCTAGGTCACGCGAACATGAGATAGATCAGGTTCTTCATCATTTTGCATCCGGAGCGACGTATGAAAATTGCTTTCTTTGACACTCACCCGTTTGAAAAATCAGTGTTCGAAAAGCAGAACCATTCAACGACACATTCCATCTCTTACTTTGAAACCAGACTTAACGAGCAGACGGCAAACCTCGCCACGGGCCATGACTGCGTCTGCGCCTTCGTCAACGATCGCCTGGATCTGAAAACGCTCACGAGACTGGCGGCATCGGGAGTCCGTCTGATCGCTCTGCGGTGTGCCGGCTTCAATCATGTCGACCTCTCCGCAGCGCGCACGCTAGGACTGCGCGTGGTGCGAGTTCCGGAGTACTCTCCGTACTCGGTCGCCGAGCACGCCGTCGCGCTGATCATGACATTGAATCGCAACACACACCGCGCCTATAACCGCGTCCGCGAAGGCAATTTTTCTCTCGATGGATTAGTGGGATTTGATCTGCATGGAAAAACCGTCGGCATCGTCGGCACCGGAAAGATTGGGCTCGTGCTTGCGAAGATCATGACCGGCTTTGGTTGCAAGGTCATCGCCTTCGACACGAACGAAGCGCCGGTCCTGGCTGCCATCGGTGGAACGTATGTCAGTTTCGAAGAACTCTTACAGACCGCTGACATCGTTTCGCTGCACGTGCCCCTGACGCCGCAGACCCGTCACCTCATTAACGAGAAGACCCTTTCCCGCATGAAACCGGGTGTGATGCTCATCAACACCGGGCGTGGAGCGCTCATCGACACCCAGGCACTCATTCAGAGTTTGAAGTCGGGGCACATCGGCCACGCCGGACTTGATGTTTACGAAGAGGAAGAGGGCATCTTCTTTGAGAACCACTCATCCCATATCCTGCAAGACGACCAACTCGTTCGGTTGATGACGTTCCCCAATGTACTTCTCACCTCACACCAAGGTTTTTTAACCCACGAGGCACTGGAAAACATTGCTCAAACGACGCTCGGAAACATCTCGGAGTTCGAGAAAGGTCTACCCTTGAAAAATGAGGTTGCTGCGCAGTGAGCGTACCAACATTACTTTGAGAGCTTAAAGATAAAAGTCGTATGCGGAGCTTGAGCATCGTAGATCAAGTCTCCACCATAGTTATTGGCGATACTCTTGGCCACACTTAAACCCAATCCAACGCCTTTGCCCGGCGGTTTCGTGGTGAAAAAAGGCAGCATCATTTTTGCCGCGACGGCGTCGGGGATCCTTGGTCCCGAGTCTTCAACGATGAAGGATATCTCCTTCTCTTCATTGAGAATCTTGAGTCTAATCCATTTTTCACTGTGATTCTGAATGGCATAAATCGAATTAAAGATCAAAGCCATGAGAGATTGAATGATTTCAAACTTATTAACGTGAAGACTGGCGTCTTCAAAACGCCCAACTTCGAATGAGATCGAGAGTATCTTTAAGCGCTCGACGATGAAGGCCGTTATCTCCTCGAAGACTGCGGACACATTCACGTCTTCGGCCGTTTTCTTTTCACCTTCTCCGGAGAACTGCACGAGACTTTTAACGATCTTCGCAATCCGCTCAATCGAAACTTCTAGCCTCGATAGCGTGTCGAGCAGATCGCCGGCTTCAAATTGATTCTTCTCAATCCTCATTTTCGCGATCATGATATTTCCGAGAATGATGGCCAACGGATTATTGATCTCGTGCGCGACCCCACTGGCCATTTCACCCAACCAAGACAAGCGGACGTTCCCGACCAACTTGGCCTCTGCTTCTTTCCGATCTCGTTCGAGCATCTTGAGATTCGTGACGTCGTACACCAGCACGTAGAATCCTTTGACCTCTTCGTCCGTCATGTCAGGAATGTACGTCGCGATGGTGTGCTTCACTCCCGTCGGTGTCTCGATGTCTCTTTCAAAAGTCTGCGTCTCACCCGCGAGCACCTTTTCTATGTACGTTCGATTCATCTCGAAGAGTTTTTCCCCCAGGATCTCGCCAATATGCTTGCCCTTCACTTCTTGCGGCGTTCTTCCGAAATACTCGGCGTAGAGTTTATTCGAACGAACGTTGATGAGATTCTTATCCCAGTGCCCAACCAGGGCGGGCAAAGAATCAAAGAGCACCTGGATGCTCTTTTTTCGCTCGCTGATTTCATCTTTCAGATGACGCAATTCTTCCGTGCGCTTGATGAGCTCGGTGATATCCGTAAAAGTCACAACGACTTGATCAATCGCTTTAGAATTTTCTTTAAAAATGGGAACGGCGGTGACATTCATCCAAGTTAGGCTGCCCGCCGAGAGATAGACTCCCATCACTCGATCCTTAACCGTGATGCCTTCAAGTCTGGCGATCGTCGAAGGATGAGATTCAGGTGTTACCGGACTGAGGTCTTGATTCACGACCCGCCACATGGGGTCGAAGGCCGTTCGGCCCATGAGCTGGTCTTCTGAGAGTCCCAGAATCTTCAAAGCCGCGTGGTTATACTGGATGATCTCTCCAGCATCATTGTGGATCACCACTCCATCCAACATCGTTTCAAGAATGATGCTTAGCTGGTCTAGAGAAATGGGATTTCTTTTGAACGACTTCATGAATTTATCTTAGCAAAAAACTCCAAAAGCTAATGCATTAAATTATGTTTACCTTTCGACGAGACTCCTACACACAGAGGCTATTTCTCTTTGAGCCGCTGCGCCAGCGTCCGCACCATGTGGCGATAGATCGCGGCCGAGACCTGATCGGATTGCACCGACAGATACACCTCGTGGGACTGGGGCTGCCCTGATCGCACAACCACCTCCCGCAGCTCCTGGCGCTCTACATAAGGCCTCGCGAGCGGTCGAGGGACATTGACGATGTGATCCGATGCCAAGGCGACCTCAATCGCCGTTTGCGCTGTCTGGATGCCATGACCAAAACGCCTCTCCCGTCCTTTGATGGGACTGAAGTCTTCACCCCGCACAACGCTCGTGCCATCCCAGTACGTCGCAAAGGTAAACTCATAGGCCGCCAGCTCCGAGGCCTGCACTTGAGACGCGATGGGATGCCCGTGGCGCACGTAGAGTGACCAATTGAGCTCGCCCACCTTCTCGCTCTTCCAGTCATCGGGGATCGGCAGCTTGCCGAGGCTCACCGCCACTTGCAGACCTCCACGACGCGCGGCCTCGATGGTTTCGTGAGGAGAAAGATCGATGAAGCGCCAGCCGATCTTCGCCAGTTCGCTCTGGCGCAGGAAACTGCCGCTTAAGAGTGTGTTCAGAAAAGCACGGGTGCCGAGGGTGAGCGTCTTTTGATAGGGCCGAGTGCTCGTGCGCTGATCGAAGGCCTCGAGCCCCTCGACTTTTGTGATCACGTCGCGCGCCCATAAACTAAGCTCGATGGCTTCGGAACTTGCCACCACACCCACTGGAGATCGCTGAAGCAGGCTCACGTCCAGCAAAGCTTCGAGCCGCTGGATGTTTTTGGAGAGCGCCTGGGGGGTCACCTCGAGCTCACCGGCAAAGGATCTGATCGAGCGCACGCGGGGTAAGGCGGCTAAAAGACGCAGCTCCCGGATAGACAAGTCATCGACAACTTTCAACTTACACCACCTGTTTTAGTGTCAACCAAATGCTTACACCTGTCACAAGGTAAACGTCTAGCCCAGGGCCTTCAGGATGGGGCATTTTCTACTCACCAATAATGACGTTGGTTCTATTCACCGGAGACTTTATGAAATCACTGCTCCTCGCTCTCTTAGTGGTGTGCTCGCTCGGGTCGGCCCGCGCTAGTGACATCATCGACACCGCTCGTGCCAATGGGAATTTCACGACTCTTCTGACGGCACTCTCGCTCACAGGTCTTGATAAGGCCCTCGAGTCCGCAGGTCCCTTCACCGTCTTCGCGCCCACCGACGATGCCTTCGCCAAGCTTCCGGCCGGCACTCTTGAGATCCTCGTCGCTAACCCTGAAGTCTTGAAGGGCATTCTCCTTTTCCACGTTGCGGCCGGAGAATTCCCTGCGAAGAAACTTCTCGCGCAAACCAGTGTGACGACGCTGCAAGGTGATCGCCTTGCGCTCTTCGCGACACCGAAAGCCATCCAGGTCGCCAACGGCCGCGTGGTGAAAGCGGACATCAAAACAACGAACGGTCTTATCCATGTCGTCGACCAAGTCCTGCTCCCGAGCTCACGCTCTGTGGACGTGATCAAGTCCGACATCCTCGCACTGGCGCAAAGTTTCCAAGGCCAAGGCGACGCGGACTTCTCACGCCAGATTGCGCTGCAGACACTCGTCGCGGAACTCTTGAGTGTTAGAGCGCAAGCTCCGGTCAAAGAGCGCTTGCCTCTCATCCGCGGCTGCTGGCAGCAAGTATGGGGACCGTACGACTACCGCAACAACAACCGCGGCGTTGATCCGATGTTGGGCGCTGACGAAATCTACCAGTGCGTGTTCGATGGCTACTACTACAACGTGTCTCGCCAGTATAAGAACGGTGACCGCTCACGCCCTCGCATCGGCATGCTGCGCGGAAAATATGTCTTGAGCAACACCGACGCCAACGGCCTCAACGTGCGCTTCACCAAACTCTTCTCAGTGAAAAACGACACGACCCAGGCCGAGAACATGTACGACCTTCCACCGTTCGCTGAAGCGGGCCGTCTGCAGAACCGCCTCCGTACCTTGCCCGCTCTCTTCGTGCGCCTCTTCTTCGAGGGCGGCACTCTGCGCGAGCTCTACACCGATGGCGATGTCCGCATCTTGCTGGGTTCTAACGGTAAGAACTTCAAGGACAACTACCTCTACGTCATGTCTCGTGTGAAATAAGTCTTCTCGAAGGGGAGCCTAGGGCTCCCCCTTTTTTTACCCCAAAAAAGTCAACGCTCAGTGGTGCGGGTTACCCTTCACGAGGGACTGCAGGCACTCCGGCTTAAACTTCTCCCACTTCTCGGGATTCGTAAGGCACACGTAGCGCAGAAGAAACTCGTCCCCGGCCGAAGAACGGCAAATCTCTTTGAGCTCGCTTGCGCAGCTCTTCTCGATGACCGCGGCCTGAGAAGCGGTGACCACGCAGGTCTTCTCGAGATGGGCCCCGAGCACCTGCGGACACATGTTCGGCACCCGTGGGTCCTGGTGTTCGCAGAACTTGAGGTAGTCGATGGCACACGGCTCGGCTGCAGCCGTGGCGCTGAGGGAACTTAAAAGCAAGAATGTTGTGATAAGTGTTTTCATAATCCTATCATAGGCGAGAGACCACGAATCTCAACCTAGACAAGGTTTCGCCGGCCATCCTCGGCACCTAAAAACCCAACCCCATCGATCATTTGTCTATCATCAAGAGGATCGCAGAGTTTGGACCCTATTCTCGAAAGCCATTAATGCCTTGACATAGAAGCACTATATATACACTGTATATTTATTCTTTTAGGAGATTTATGATTACTGGACACGTATTTATTGGGACTAGTCTCGATGGCTTTATTGCTAAGCCAGACGGCGACATCAACTGGCTTATCGAGCGAGACGACCCCTCTGAAGACCATGGCTATAATGGTTTTATAGATACTGTAGATGGAATTGTTATGGGGCGTAGAACTTATGAAACCGTCGCCACGATGGAAGAATGGCCCTACTCACACCCTGTCGTGGTTTTATCAAAGACACTAACGAATTCTTCTGTCCCCGAGAGATTCAAAGATAAAATTGAAATTCTTAACTCGTCTCCACTCGACGTGATGAATCACCTAGAAAATAAAGGCTGGAAGCGCGTGTATGTCGACGGTGGACAGGTCATCCAATCATTTATACGTGAAAAGTTAATTGAAGATATGGTTATAACTAAAGTTCCCGTGCTGATCGGAGAAGGTCGCTCACTCTTCGGGGCTCTGAAAGATGATATTTCTCTAGAACATCTCAAAACAATTTCTTTTCCATCCGGATTAGTCCAATCCCACTATCGTCTATGCCAAAAATAAAAGTTGGTCGCCCCAAAGGTAAAGCTGTTTTAAGCAAGGAAAGCATTCTCAAGGAAGCTTTATATCTTCTCGATGAGGCCGGACCACAGGGCTTATCCATGCGCAGTCTTGCGAGTCGCCTAAAAGTCACTCCCATGGCCATTTACAATCATTTCTCTGATCGCTCGACGCTACTACGTTGTGTCTCAGATATGGTTTTCAGCGACGTAACGAGAAATTATGAATCATTTGCGGGAGACTTGAGGGAGAGATTCATATTCCTTCTTTGTACATACCATCAAGCGGTCATCCATCATCCCAATCTTTCAATAAGCATCTTTCAAAATCCCGATGCCATTTCAGACGAAGTCCAAAAGATCACAAATATAATTTCGACTTTTCTTACTGAAGCAAAGCTTAGTGGATTAAAAAGAGATATGTGGTTAGACATACTAATAGACTTCACCCATGGGAACTCAATCGCTCTCGCTCTAAGCCAGATCAATGAATTAAAGAGAGACAATTTAAAGAATGAGTCTCTCAAATATAAAAAGGAATTGAATTTGCTGTTGGATGTTATCCTCAAGTGAATGCACTGAGAATCCAACCCTGGAACCTGTTGAGCTGATAACTCATCGGAAGACCGTAAGAGTTCTCGGTGTAAGTTTTACAAAAGCTCCCTAGCAGCACGAAGTTACCCCTAGTATTGATGGAAACATCTACCTGAGGTTTCTTATGAAAGTTTTAGCAGCTCTCGCCCTAGCACTCATGTCGTTGCCCTCTTTCGCTCTTTGTGACCGAATCCTGACCTACAACGCCGTCGAGGACTACATCGAGGTGAGACTCGAGCAGGTAAATGAGTTGAGTGAAGAAGACCTTGTCGCAAAATTGCTCGGTGCAAATCCTATGAGCAGTACTTGTGAAGAGCTTGCAAAAATAATTCCAAAAACTATTTCACTCGAAGGCCGCCAGGTGAATGTGATCACTAAAATCAGTTCTTGCAGCAATGAGATGATTCTCGCAGCAGGCCTGCAATCGGCCGTGAGAGCACTTTCTGTTGAAGGCTTCAAAAACCTAAACTACGAAGTGAAAGGTATTGAAGAAGATCAACGAATCATAGAGATTAGCCATGAAAATCGATCCAAGAAGTACACAGGGTATGTCAAAGTTCATACTCGTTACTGCCATGTGACCGATCAATGGCTCATGTCTGAAATCTAGTCACCGAGGTTTCACCGAGGATCCAACAGACATTTACTTAAGCGGTGCTTACTGAAAGGTCTGTTGGAACATGTGCGGTATCTGGCCTAGTCGAAAATCCTAAGTCATGATGTTTCCATGAACTTCCATAAGGCCATCCTTCAGTACGACGGCACAGACCGCCAGGGCTTCCAGCACTCAGAGGGTGCTCAGACCATCCAAGGCGACCTCAACCTTGCCCTACAAACAATCCTCAAGGGTGAATTCACGACCAGGGCCGCCTCTCGTACCGATAAAGGAGTCCACGCCATCGCTCAGGTGATCAAGATCTCTGCCGAAGACCCTCAGCCCCTCTCCACAGCGCAAGTGAACTCCGCCCTTCCCAACCATATCCGCTGCCTCGAAATCTCACCCTGCGCTGCCGACTTCATTCCTTCCATTGATCAACGCACCAAAGAATACCGCTACCTCTTCTCGAATACGGCCAACGAACGCTTCGTGGCCCAGGCCCCGAGCACTTTGAACATCGATCTCATGCAGACCTGTGTGGCGATGCTCAAAGGGACCAACGACTTTAAAAACTTCTGGTCCATCGGTGGAGTCTCGAACACCACCGTGCGTGAGATTCTCGAATGCGATCTCACCCAGATCAATCCGCAGGATTTCTTGCGGGATACCCTCTTCACCACTGACACCACCCGCTGCTGGCAGTTCCGTATCCATGGCACGGGCTTCTTAAAGCACATGGTGCGCCATCTGGTCGGCGCTCTCTGGGAAGTGGGAAGCGGTAAACTTTCCGCGGATGAGTTCGCGAAGCTTCTCCACGGGGATCTCAAACCCCAACGCCCGTGGAAAAAAGCTGACCCGAAGGGACTTTTCTTGGTAAAAGTTCACTACCTATGAGTCGATTGAATTTCAAACTTGAGGCCACTGCCACGGGCTCACGCGCGCGCGCGGCCACCTTCACTACACTTCACGGCCCCGTGCAGACGCCGATCTTCATGCCGGTGGGAACCCAGGCCACCGTGAAAAACCAAACCGTCGAATCACTCAAGACCGCCGGCTCAAATGTTCTGCTCGCCAATACCTATCACCTTCTGCTTCGGCCTGGTGCCGAGGTGATGCGCAAGTTCGGTGGCATCCATAAGTTCATGAACTGGGATCGTCCCGTGCTCACCGACTCCGGCGGCTTTCAGATTTTTTCGCTTTCACACTCAAGAGAAATGAATGAGAAAGGCGCGCGGTTTTTGAGCTACGTGGACAACAGCCCAATCCTGCTCACACCAGAACTCTCCATCGATATGCAAAAGGCCATCAACAGCGACATCATGATGGTGCTGGATCAGTGTATCGAATCCACCGCCACTCACAAAGATGCCAAGGCCGCTATGGAGCTCACCCACCGCTGGGCGAAGCGCAGCCTCGAGGCCCGCGGTGATTCTCGCCAGTCCATGTTTGGGATCGTGCAAGGCGCCTGTCATGAAGACCTCAGAAAACAAAGTGCGGATGTGCTGACCAATCTGCAAGTCAACGGCGAAGGTTTTGATGGCCTCGCCATCGGTGGTCTTGCGGTGGGTGAAACAAAAAACGAGCGCGAAGACTTCACGGCGGTAGCAACTGAGATGCTGCCAAAGTTTCTCCCGCGCTATCTCATGGGAGTCGGAACTCCCATCGATCTCCTCGAAGCGGTTCACCGCGGGGTCGATATGTTCGACTGTATCATTCCCAACCAGCTCGCTCAGCGAGGCATAGCGTTCACAAGCCTTGGCCAATTTCAAATGCGCCGCTCGGTGTATAAATTCGCGGAAGAAAAACTCGATCCCAAATGTGATTGCCTGGCCTGCACCAACTACTCCCGCGCCTATCTTCATCATCTCATCAAAACAGATGAGACTCTCGGTTGGCACCTCCTCTCCCTGCATAACATCACGTTCTACCATCGCCTCATGGCGGAGATACGTGCGAGCATTCTGAACGACAGCTTCCTCGAGTTCTACAATCGCAAGAGAGTTGAACTTGTCATGGGCGATCCGGAGAACCCAACCGTTCCCATGAAACCCACCAGCCCGAAGAAAAAAGACAAACGTGTGCAGCTCGGAGATTACGAAGTTCATGATTCGGGTCGTGGATTCTCGAGCATACGCCAGATGAGCTCGGGCGAAGTCATGCATTCGGTGAATCCACCCCAAGAAGAAGCTTTAAATCTATATGTGCTTCCTGCGCGTATTGATGAGCGCTTGAAAGAACTGGATGAGGTTGTGATCTGGGATGTGGGTCTCGGTGCGGCCCATAACTCCATGGCGGTCATCCATGAGTTCATGGATAAGGACTTTAAAGGAAAGATTCGTATCATCAGTTTTGAAAACGATACGGATCCACTCAAGCTTGCTTTGAGAAATGCTCCGGCGTTCCCGCATCTCCATCACGCAGCTCCGAATGAGCTTTTGAAACTCAATAAGTGGACATCTCCCAAAGGGAATATCGAGTGGGAGCTGATCCAAGGAGATTTTGCGGATAAGTTTCAAAATGCGCAGAAGCCTCATGTGATCTTCTACGATCCGTTCTCCATGCAAACGAACCTCGAGCTTTGGTGCGAGGACATCTTTGCTCAAATTTTCAATCATTGCCGCGGAAATGAAGTTCAGCTCTTGAACTACTCCGCTTCAACGGCCGTTCGAGCGACACTACTCGCGGTGGGTTTCACCGTGGGCTATGGACCTGCGACCGGGCCTAAGAGTACGACGACGGTGGCCTATAATGATCCTGCACTTGCTCGCAAACAGGGAGCGACCCTTCTTGGTGCTGAGTGGCTGACTCGCTGGGAGAAAAGTGATGTGAAAGCCGCGCGGGGTTTAAGCCAGTCGGATGAGATGGAATTTGAAACTAAGATACGCAACCATGGGCAGTTTCAATCATGAGCCATGACGACCTTGAAAAAGCCATCTCTGAGATCGATAAGGATGTTGAGCAGATCAAGCAGAAGAAAGAATTAGAAGCCAAGAGACTGAAGATCATCGCGGATGCGGAAAAAATCAAAAAAGACAAAGTTCAGAAGGAAATAGAAGAAGCCACAAAAGGTGCTGTTTCATTTAAATGGACGTACTTATTTTTCGGGCTCCTCCTCTCGGCTGGAACCTACGTTTACTTTGGCGGACTTGACCCAGACGGCAAAGCAAAGTTCATTTTGTATCTGTTTATTTTCGGAGGCCTAACTGCGATGGCAGCTGGCAAACGAAGATAGCTCTAGGTCTCTGTACGGCAGGCGCGAACATCGCGTGCATAGCGAGCGCGTGCGGCTTGAGAATCACTCTCAAACGTTGAGCGTGCAATTTGAATGCATCTTTCTGCACGATCTGGAGAGGGCAACGTATTGCAACTTTTCACTCGATTCACGTAGCTAAGGCGGGCCAGGCTTAGAGCCGAATGGCGGCGTGCTTCAGCACGGCTATGGCAGATGTTATCTGCTTGAACCGCTCCTGAGACGAGGAAGAGGGCGGCTGAAAAGCAAGGAACCAAAAATGATTTTTTCATGCGCGCACTCTCCAACAGACCATGCTTCATGTCAATTCCTATTCAAAGGATAGTCCGTATAGCCTTTAGCATCATTAGTATAATAAGTGCTTTGATCGGGCTCGGATAACGCCACACCATTTTTAATTCTTTCAACTAAATCTGGATTGCTTACATAGTGGTGCCCGAAAGCAATGGCGTCGATCAAACCTTTCTCAATACTACCTGCTGCTTCTTCTGGACTGTACCCCATATTTCCGATGATCAAACCCTTGAAGGATTCTCTGGCGACACCCATAACGTCACCAGTTTGAACGCCAAAAAAATCCGCTCGCATCATATGCAAATAAGCGATCTTAAGTTTATTCAACTCCGTGACAACATAAGTGGTTAGTTTTTGCGAATTGGAGTCTTTCATACTGTTAAAGCTGTTGAGCGGAGATAAACGTACACCTGTTTTATCGGCCCCCCACACCTCTATAACCGCTTTGGTCACTTCCAGCAATAAACGACAGCGGTTTTCTAAGCTGCCGCCATACATGTCGGTGCGCTGGTTAGCAGACTCACGCATGAACTGATCGAGCAGATATCCATTGGCGCCGTGAACTTCCACACCATCAAAACCAGCTGCCTTCGCGTTTTTAGCTGCCTGTCTAAAGCCTTCAACAATCACCGGAATTTCTTTGAGCTCCAACGCTCTTGGAGTCACGTAGGGAACTTTGCCTTTAGGTGTATGAATCTCACCTTCAATGGCAATCGCACTCGGTGCGACGGGAACATGATCATTGTTCAAAAATGGATGACAAGCTCGTCCGCCGTGCCAAAGTTGTAGGAAGATTTTCCCACCTTTTTGATGAACAGCATCTGTCACTTTTTTCCAACCAGTGATTTGGGCTTCAGAATAAATCCCTGGCTCTCTCGCACCAAAAGCCGAGTTATGCTCCATAACCATGGTTGCTTCAGCGATGATAAGTCCCGCACTTGCTCTTTGCGCATAGTACTCGGCCATGATGGCGGTCGGGTTATGATCTTTGTCGGCACGACAACGTGTCAGGGGCGCCATGACAATTTTATTCTTAAGTTCAAGGCTTCCTACTTTGAGAGGAGCAAATAGCGATTTAACTTGAGACATGGATTTCCTTTGGAGACGTATAGGTAAAAACGCTACTTCATCAACTAAATCTTGTCACTTTCGTTTCTGGGAGCACCGCCTCAATCGTCATGATCGTTTCTTGCAAAGAATGTGGAATTAAAAGCACACGGAGCAGCGTTAAACACATGTTATATTGAATGAATGAAGTCTCTACTTTTACTTTTGTTCGTCATGCTTATTCCTGGAGTTGCCGTGGCCATTGAAGAGCCCTCCTATAAAGTTGTTAAAACTTACGAAGAGTTTGAAGTACGGGAATACCAACCCATTCTCATTGCTCAAACGATTGTGAAGGAAAGTTTTGAAGATGCGGGCAATTCTGGCTTTCGTATCTTGGCGAAGTACATCTTCGGCGACAATCAATCACGCACGAAAATATCTATGACGGCTCCGGTGGCCCAGGTGGAGAAAGTCACATCCGAAAAAATCGATATGACGGCACCCGTAAATTTAGTAAAACAAAATTCCGGATATGCGGTGCAGTTCACCATGCCCAAAGAATTCACCAAGCAAACACTTCCCGTCCCCAATGATGCCCGGATTGAGATCCTTGAAATCCCCTCTCGCAAGGTTGCTGTTTATAAATATTCTGGCAGCTGGAGTGAGACTCGCTACCAAGACAAGCTGGCGCTCTTTCGAGCTGCTTTACAAAAGAGCTCCGTCGCTGTTGTTGGGGAGCCTATGCTCGCCAGGTTTAACTCACCCTTCATGATTTGGTTTTTACGTCGAAACGAGATCTGGTTTGAGCTCTATTGAAGAAACGTGCGATCCCGGCGCCACTTCTCTCTCAGAATGAGGAAGAACGGTATCCACCAGATAAGGTCATTGAATAAAATGTTGATCCCAAAACCCAGGCTAAACTTCCCCGTCCAGAGGGCCTGGGCAAATCCGATGGGACCAAAGATCTTGCCTAAGAATCCAACGAGGACGATGGGAAAGTGCTTGATCGGATCAGAGGCCGCGATCCAGTAACCGACCCCATACACTCCGACGATCATCCCCACACATTGCCACAGCTCGAGATAATTGGGCCGATCCATCCCTGCCCAATCAAACATCAGGTGCGGGAAGAGGACGACGAAACTGCCCCAGAGAACGTTATAAACTCCGGCTAATTTGAGAATGGTTTTAGGCATATTCGTAAGTGTAACTTCAGCTGGCCGATGCGGGCTTAGACAACCTCTGAACACACCTAACCTGTTGTACCAGCAAACTTCATTTCTTAGTCAAATCTTTATAGGCCGCTGGTACGTTTAATCCAGAGTGAACCCAATCGAAGATCACATACCCCTTGTACTCCGGCATAGTGACTTTCTTCACGGTGTCCTCAAGACTCAGTCCCTTTTTAATCGCATTTTGAACTTGGCCCTTAACCGCAGCGAGATAGTCGATGTGCCACTTCAGGTCTTCGCGGCTGATGGCTTTGCCGTGTCCTGGAATCACCCGAGCATCCGCCGGCAGAAACTCATACACGCGAGTGAGCGTTTCGAGGGTTGCAATGAGATGGCCATCCAAGAGCCAGGGAAGCGCAGGTTTTGCAGCGATGATGGGATTGCCCGTCCACATGACCTTTGACTCAGGCTCCCACACCCAAAGATCACCGCCCGTCTGAGCAAAGCCAAAATCTATGATCTCAACAGTCTTTCCACCTAGATCAAGAGTAAGACGTGACAGAGGAGAGACTAAAACATCCGCCTCGCGAGGCTTGATGCCTTCAATGCCGCGGCCAGTGCCGAAGTACTTGAGCATGAAGGCCTTGTCATCCTCCAGATGTTTGGCGAGGTAGTTTCGAGTGTTCACATGTTGAATGATTCGAGTGCTCTTTGAAAGATACATGTTCCCAAACGAATGATCGCCATGGGCACTGGTGTTCACGGCGAAGATCACTTCTTTCCCCGTCAGCTTCTTATTCAGCGCTTGAACTTGCAGATGCAGGCGTTGGTTGATCATGGTCTCGATCATCAACACCCCTTTAGTCCCGGCAATCAAACCACCACTCGTGGCCGCTGCTCCCCCGCTGGCATTAAGTTCGGCCGAGTGAGTCGGGTAAATGGCAAATACACCGTCGGCGAGTTTTTCTGCCTGCAGCTGAACTTTATTGGCGTCCCACACAGGTTCACCGGCATAAGCGAGGAAACTACAAAGAATAAGCGAGAGTGATAGTTTAATCATAGAAGACTCCATTTTTGATAGAGTCTACCGCCCCTTCCCACTGTTTATTAGGATGTATTATTTGAAAATATATTTCACTGTACTGTATAATCCATCTTATGGATCTTAACGAAATCTCCGTCTTCATTCAGGTCGTGCAAGAAGGCAGCTTTAGTAAAGCAGCTAAAAAGCTTGGGATGCCTAACTCCACGGTGAGTAGCAAAGTCTCCTCGCTCGAGAGAAGACTGGCGACCACCCTTATTCAGCGGACGACTCGCCAACTTAAAGTCACACAGGCTGGCCTGGCATTTTTTGAAAAATGCAGTCTCAGCCTGCAAGAGATTCAGAATGCGGAGCGAGAGGTTGTCTCAACCCAGCTTGGTCCTCACGGTCTGATTCGAGTTACCGCCCCTGTGGAGCTCGGGTGTAAAGTCCTTCCCCCGGTGCTTTCTCGCTACCTCTCGAAGTTTCCCAGTGTCCAGGTGAAGCTTGAACTGTCTGACAACGTTACAAATTTAATCAGCAACAACTTTGACGTGGCCCTTCGGATCGGCAAACTCGAAGACTCCTCTCTGGTCGCGAGAAAGGTCGGAGACATTCAGTACGGACTATTCGCGACTCCTGAGTACCTTAAAAAGAACGGCCGCCCAAAGCACCCACGTGAGTTAAAGCAACACTCATGCCTCGCCTTTAATCCAGATGGCAGTGCCTTTGGAACAGTTGAATGGAAGCTTGAAAGCAAGAACGGCTCGACAAAAATCTTCATCCCTCATCGCATCGAAGTTAACAATCTCTCGGCGCTAAAATCCCTTCTCCTTCTGGGAAATGGCATTTCCTTTTTCCCGGCCTTCCTCATAAAGGAAGAGGTTGCCTCTGGAAAAGTGATACGCGTTCTGTCTGATTGGAGTTCGACTTCAAAACCTGTTCACATGGTCTATCCACCACAGAAACATCTGCCACCAAAGCTAAGTGAGTTCTTGAAGCAGGCCTTTGAGATGATTCCGACGCTCATTAAGTAAATGTCGAACAAAATAAAAAAGCCCCGCTTTCGCGAGGCTTGATTATTTCGATTCGGAGAGATGGTGGAGGTGGTGATTGTCTCGCAACTAATTAAAAACAGACGTGTCTAGACCATCTAGCAATACAATCAAATACTGTCTCAATAATCAAAGTTACGGCAGCTCTCTTTATATACACTGTAAATATCATTTGAAGTGACATCGGCAGTGCCAATTTTGGAAAAATAGTTTCCCATTATATTCTGTAGGCGATCACTAAAATTTCTTTGAAGGCCAACCTTCCTGTGACTTTTCAACAAATCTACGAATGAACCATCCGCAATCGAGTGTTCACTAATTTTCAATGTAAGCATGTCTTCAATCTCAAGAAAATATGAAAAGTCCTTAGCTTTCTCGGAAAACAAATTAATATTGGGCTCAAAATAATACAAGCCTTCATTGTCTTTTTGATTCCGAAAAAACCTCGACATGTCCTCACGTTTACTTGATTCGTCAGACACTACTATTCGATTCCCAGCAACTATCTCTCGAGATCTTTTATAATCTTGCCATTCGCTCATAGAGCCTATCGTAATAAAGAAAGTCGATGCCTCACTTACAAGATTATTTTGTCTAGCATATTCTTCGAGACCAGCTGAAACAATATCAGGGTCTTCGTATATTTTTATTGAAGACAAGATTTTGGTATCTCTCACAGATCCCATTATTGTCTCTACCATTTCAACTTGAGCAGCTTTGAGCTCTAATACTTCATTCTTTTGATGTGCTTTCGTAATCTTGAACTTTTGAGAAGCGAGATCTTGTAAATGACTTTTTAAAAGTTTTTCCAAAACGATTGAATACTCTTCTACGCTTGCTGGTTGGCTTTTATATTTACTTAGATACTCTTTCGAATTGAATCCGGTTAAAAAAGACTGAAGTGGGCAAAGAAACAGGTTAGTGTCAAACCTCCGTTTGGAGCCATCGTGGACCATATCGCAGGGTTTATTTAGTATCGCCCAAAATTTTGACTTATATTTTTCATTTGTTTCATATTGCTTAAGCAAAGGTTCAAATGAAGAAAAATTTCTAAGAATTTTTTTAAAATCAGCAATCTCTAAAAAAACAACGTCACCAGTTCTCAGCCCCTTCTCTTTGGGATCACTGAGATTTCTATACATGGTGTTTGGAAAATTATTAAGCCTCTCTTTGAAGCCGCTTATCAAATCGAGAGGCATGGCAAATTACTTTACACGGGCTGTTTTGAAGTCAGCAAAGAAAGTCGAAAACGACTCTTTTGGCTTAGCAGTTTGGACTCTTCTCTTAATCGCTTGGATTTCTTTTACTAGAACTGCATTGGATGAAGCTGATTTTGTAGTTTTAACAACAATTGCTTTTTCTTTTGTTTTTTTCAAAAGAGCCTCCAATCAATAAACTTATCGGTTTTTCTATATTCTAGCCTTACTTCACCTTAATAAATCAAGTGGTTTCAGGGGTTTGTTAAATACTATGCCCCTGCCAAATAGTCCACAATGGTTAGTATTATTTGCCGGCAGAGCACAAAAAAGAAGGGAGAGATGCAAATCCCCCCCTAAGGCCCTATCCAAAATGAACTAAAGCTCCATGTGATGGATTGTGTAATTGCAGATTATTACTTATTCCCGTCGTGTCCACTCCAGCTTTTCTAATATAAAACTGCATCGTCTTCAGGTCTTTCCAGCCCCCCATAGCCATCACTTTGATCGGCGCAATTCCCAATGAAAGCATGATGGTTGCCCAGGTGGCCCTAAGGTCATGAAAACGAATCCTGGGCAGTCCTAGGCCTTGTAGGAACATCCTAAGCTCTCGAGCCTGCTCACCCTTGTCCCACTTATCAATTCTGGGTAAGACAAAAGGTGAGTCGAAACTCCGAATCTTAAGTTCTCTTAAAATAGTCAAAAGTTCAGGAGCAATTTCGACGACCCTATCATCACCAGACTTGGTGCCCTTATAGCCGTCACGGGAGTTCCAAGAACTATCGACAACGATTCTGCGTTGCTCAAGATTCACTTTTTCCCACGTTACCGCATAAAGCTCACCATTACGCATGCCTGTGTAGAGGGCCATGGCCCAAATCGGATACCACTCACTCTCCATGACCTTCGCTTGAGTCAAAAACACTTTGACCTGCTCTTTCGTCAGGACAGCTTTGATCTTGTCGCCAATCTTGAACTTCATTAGTGGCGTTGGATTGGACTTAATAATCCCTTTCTCTACAGCGAATCCAAAAGCTCCTCGAATGTACTTCAAGATGTTCTTCTGATGACTAGGCGACCTATTGGACGCTTTGATTCGAATCAGCTCTCGTATTTCGAGACTAGTGATTTCATCAATAAGCTTATCGCCCCATAGATCAAGTGTATGGACCTCAAGGCAACACTTGTAGGTCTCAACAGTCTTTCGAGATATATCGCGTGCAGCAAAATCCTGGATGTACTGATCTAGAACTACACTCCATGTAGGAACAGTCACCTTCTTGAGCTTTACGTCCATTTCAAGGACTAGATCCTTCTCAGCTCTCAATGCTTCGGCTTTGGATTTAAAGCCCTTTCTCAATATCGAGATAGGCTTTCTAGTAATGGGATGCCTCTTACTATAGAAGGCAATCCAGTACTTCTTGTTCTCATCAAAATTAATTCCCATGTCGTTCTCCTCGCGGTTGTGACATGAGAAGCTCTCTTAATTCACTTACCAGATACCGATTAGACCGACCGAACTTGAAATATGGCACTCTCCCACTGCTCGTTAAGTTCATTAGCATTGCAGTAGAAATACCTAGGTACGCGGCGGCTTCTTGGCTGGTAAGCCATTCCCTATATTCAGTTGTCAAAGAGCTAAAAGAGGCTCGCTGAGATACATCACTTGATGAGGGATTCATACTACAACTCTCCCAACCCTTTAAGCAGGATCTTGGACTGTGCCAAATTCCGAGTTACGCACAGCTCTTTGTTCGCTAAAATCGTTCTAAGGTAAACATTTCGAAGCATCCTCTGCTTAGACCTAAAGTCTGGATTCCTATATTTCGAAACATCACGAATTAGATTTGAAACTGTTGGGTGATCAAAACTGTGATTCTGGATAACTACGGACGCGATGCAAAGCTCATCAAGCATCATGAATTTAGAAGTATCGCGTTTCATTTTCTTTTCTTCAAAATGTACTGGGCCATCGATCTCAATGGCTAAACCCTTCATTCGAGATTGAGACTCATCCGACTCACTAATGATTGCTGGGATAAACAAATCAATGTTGCGACGGCCTATCCAAAAGCTTCTATATATCCTGAGCTTCGTATTACACCGCAAAAGTCTGTAGAAAAGATCCTCAAATACCGTTCTTTGGGTTTCGGGTTTATGCTTCTTGTTAAGCTCATCCGAAACCTCATCATAGGCTTGCTTCAGATAATTAATTGTGAATTGATTCAGCCGATTCCGGAAACCAAGTGACTCTTGTCTCAAATCCATGAAAACTCCTTAAAACAAACCCTGCACTTCCCAAGTGAAGCACGGTGATTATTCAATTATTCAGACGTTTTATGCCCATGCCTTGATTTGCTTAAGCACACCTTGACTGGCACTGAGGATGAGTGTCATTTATCCAAATCAAAAAACATATTCGGATAAAGCCTGGTAGTTTTCGTGGCGTAATCCGAGAAAAGTGAAATTGTGAAAGATCATTCAAAAAGTGTTGAAGCCTTAATAAATGAGCTTAAAAAGGGGATCTTTTCTGCCGTTGCCGATATGGTACTTATCCAACATCGCAAAGAGGAACTTCAGCTTGAATGGACGCTTAGTAAAAATTCCAAATCTACGATCTCGCGATTACTTAAAAAACATAAAGAACAACCTAAAAGCGAAATCAGAGGCATTCTTAAACACGCTTTGTCAGAAATTGAGAATTGCAGTAAGGACCTGCAGGCCCTGGTTAAGCATCACCACGGCCCAGGTAAAAAAAGAACTTATCCCGTTCTTGCGATTGAAGTACTAAGAGCTATTGATGTTTGTGAGCACCACGACATAAGCATGGAATGGATTCGACTACTTTTTCGTCCTAAGGGTGAACTCGATTTGTACTCAAAGCAATTCTATAATTTTAAACTAGAAATTTCATTCCCAGTGCCAAGCAGAACAAGTGGCAAGGACTGGATTTACAAATTCAAAGAGACTCTTCAAAGAAGCTATTTTTCAAGCCAGGGCAAGGTAGAGAAAAAGAAAAGCAAGGCGTACGAAGACGCAAGGGCAGAGTTTTATGAGGATCTTCGTAAGCATTCGCAGTACTACAAACCGCTTCGGCAGTAAAACAACGGTCAAAACTGGTTAAACGATTCGAGTTACCAGGTCTTTTTCTAATATGTGTTCGATCGTTTCTATCTCTACTAGCTTCACTGCAAGCTCTTCATCGAGACTACTTTTTGTTGCAGCGAAAAGAGCGAAAAGCTTGTCTGTAGCAATGTCAGAATAGTCTCTGTCAGTAAGCTCTCGCTCCATTTTCTCAAGAGCTTTGTGCAGAATAGTTAACTTACGTTTCTTAGATGGAAAATAGTGCTCTCTTAGAGAGTCTACCTCAAGAGCTTTAGCGTTTATTATGTCTACCTCAAGCTCTCTACTCCACTTAATCAAGGTGGGTTTTGAAACTCCGATCTCTTCTGAAATCGTCGTAAAACTCTTACCCTCAGCTCGGAGCTGAATGAACTGAGCTTGCTTTAATGAGTCAGCCATGGAGTTATCGTAAGTCGGGCGACACTTTTAATCAAATCTTAAAAATTAAGCCGCTTTACTATAGCTATCCTTGAGTTTTTGGATGTCGTCTTTTGACAAAACTTCACTTTCAATGAGCGGAACAATCGACATTAAAAAGTCGTTCTTAGAAGGTTTAACAGACCGTGAACAAAACTCTTCGATTATATCGCTCTTGGACGAGACATATTCAGAGACAGAAATAATGTCACGGCTTCTAAGCTCAAACGCTTTCTTAATTTCTTCGACAAAGTCCTGGGGCGACTTCGCTGATTGTTCTGATGGTTGCTTGTCTTGAATAACACCATTGATTACAATTTGTGGGATTGAGTTTGGATCTTGTTGATTACTCTCTGTCTGATTTTCAGAGGCTGCTGCAAATACACAAATTAAATGCAGAACAAGGCCTGGAACGAAAAAAACGAAATATCCGAAAACTACAAAAATCAGCCATCCTATACCTTGCCCTACTTTTTCTTTATACATTTGGCCTGCGCCAGGAATGATTAAGCTCAATAGAGCAGCAATGCCGTTAGATTTTTGCGACTGATTACTCATCATGATTCTCCGATTTTTCTTTTTTACTTTATCGGTCAGCTACTATCCTAACTAAACTTCATTTCTCTTCAGATTGGCTGAATATCGATCATCAATCAGGCATTATTACTTAAACTCACATAAGGTCTCTTAATCAATGTTTAGGAATTACGAGTACTTCCCGATATATCCATACATTGAGTACCTGTAGGTACAAAGATTAATGTTCAAATGATCCTGGAAAACAATGCCTAACAAACAAGCACCACATAATCCTAAATTTGCTTTGCTGATAAGCTTTCTTTCTTTTTGGTTTTTTTATTTTTCTTTCGATTGGCTCGCTCGTACTGCGGGAATTGAAACTTTCATCGATTTCGGCGAAACAAGAACTGTCACTCGTGGATTTGGAAGGGATTCATACGATGAAGAGTCTGATGGCAGTTTAACTGACGTGGGTTTTTACATAATCGTTATAAGCATAATGCTTGCATGGAGGGTTTATCACTCAATCATCTCGAGGCGATTAAACGGAGACCTTCGGCCAGATCAAAACATTTCTTGGATTTATTGGGCCGGAGGCTTTACCTCATACATTATATTGAGCACTCCATTTATGATGTTACCAATTTATGGGATTATACAGCGTGCAATAGCACTAGGTATTGCTGCAGGTGTTTTCTGGTATCTCAAACCAAGATATGATGCCTCGATTCGTAAAGTGAACGAAGAGGCTAAGCCCGAAAACACCCCGAAAAACTCGAACTAAAATACATTCAAAACAAAAAAAGCCCCTTTCGGAGCTTTTTTTATTAATTAATATGAAATCAAAAAAACCGATTCTGCTTTAGCTAAAAATTGGCTGCCACCGTACTGCAGTCTGCTTTATGAACATCGAATTTACCAAGTCGCCCACCTGAGGGCTGATTGTAGACATACGCGATAGTATATGAATGTTCATTTAATAACACCGCTGACATTTTATTTGAACACGCCTGCTTCGTTACGTTCATTTTTAATTCTGCCTGAAAAGCTTCAAAATCGGATTTGTCCACGTTCAGGTTGTAGTGATAAGCAAGGGTCGAGCCATAATGCCTAATTTGAGTCGCGACAGTGTACTCATCTACCCTCTGTGGCATTTGTTTATTTGCCTCCAGAATCCCTTTATCAATTTGTTCCTTAATATTAGGAGTATTATTTGTATTCCTTACTGCAGATCTCCCTGCAGCTTGACCAATTGCCTTTGAAAAAATCTTGCCAAAAACTCCGGCATTTGCGGCTTCCGAACCAAACGTGATCGTTATAAATAACGTCATTAATATTTTGATTTTCATGGCTTCCCCCGATTTAGTGGTACACCCAGTTTAAGCAAGCACCATGCCAAAACACCTTCATCGCACCATGCGTCTTTTCAGGTGCTTAATATACAATTCCGTAGTTCATATAAAGGTATGTGTGTTGTATTTCGTCGGGTTGGTAACAAATAGTGCAAACGAACAAACCTAATTTTTGATTCACGCATCCCCTGGAGAATCTTTGTCATAAACACCGTATGCAATAAGGGTTTAAGTTTTAAAGAGGCAGAGGTCGAAAACAAGACACATGCTGTGGTATAATCAAATCATTAAGAAAGATTTTTTAATTCTAAGCACTGGACAGCAAATGTTGAGCAGATGGATTTTAGCAATTTCACAAATAGTATTTTTTCTATCAAACGAAGCAGTAGCAACATCACCTAAAGAAATAAATGAGCGCATAAGCAAATCAGTAGTACTGCTTACCACTGATACAGGAACAGGCACCGGATTCTATTCTGACAATGAACTCATCATAACGAACTACCACATCATTTCTAATGCAAAGAAGATAAAAGTTAAAACTTTCGAAAAGGAGTTTGAATTAGATGTTGATGATAGATTGATGTATGTATCAAAAGATTCCGATATCGCAGTTTTATTTACTGAAAACGAGGGACGACCGATTGAGGCAACCAAGCAGGCTCAATCGACTGGAGATAAAGTATATACCATTGGTTTTCCGAATGGAGTAGGCCCTACCTTTCAAGAAGGTATTATTAATCGAATTTATGAGAAAAAAACAAAGTCACTCCAAGTTTCTACTCCAACACTTCCAGGATCAAGCGGTAGCCCTATAGTAAATAGCGAAGGACATTTGATTGGAATTATTCATTCTGGATATACCAATAAAGATTCATTTGGTTTTGGAAGTTCTATCAATCCAATAAACATTGCACGACTACACTCTTTAAAATTGGTTGAGGCTATTGTGGATAAAAGTGAAGAATGTTCGAAAAATTCTTCTTCTGTATGCCTTGAATTGGCTTGGCTATTTTATAAAAATCACCTGTATGATAATGCTGAAAAACTTATAAGCGGCATGTGTGACCAAAATGTCCAGCCAGACGCATGCCTTCTTCTTGGGTATATCTCCCTGTACGGCAACAGGGCCGATCCTCACAATGCGTTTATTTATTTTGAAAAAGGTTGCAAGCAAAACGACGCAACCATTTGTGCAATCAAAGAATATCTGCAAATTAAAATTCTCCCCAAAAAACTGGAACAGGATCTTGGAAATGGATTCTATTTCATTCCAAATTCTTTTTTTATTGAACTTAATGCAGAAATCACGAAATATAGCAGCGACGAAGATGTAACCAGCATCCTGGACGAATACGACAGTCGAATTTTTGCATATGCAGCTACTCCGAATAACAGGAGCAGCAGCAGAATTGCATTATCGATTGACACGCATTCCGAAAGTGAGCTGTCTCAAATCAAAAAATCAACCATTTCGGAATTTGCCGAAAGCTTAGAGAAGCAAGCAGTCGATAAATATGGCGCCGCTTATAAAATTGAAGAATATGAGGGTGGAAGAAATCCGTTCATAGCTTTAACACTTCAGAAGAATGAAGCAGAATGTGATGTAATCCACTTTTCATTTTCCGATAAAAACTATTACCAAGGTATCCAGACCAACATTCTCCCATGTGACAAAGCAAGAAAACGACTGGTTTTAGATAAAATACAGCAAAGCTTTTACACAAAAAATTCTCGCAATATCTTTCGAATAGGTTATTTAGATTGGATCGCTAAATATACAACTGAAATATTACTGGCTGTGTTTTTTGTTATATCGGGCTTACGATGGTTCGTTTCATACCGTAAGGAGCTTTATAGAACGTCTTAGCTACATTTAAATATAATGTTAGCCATGCCTCTTCCGTTTTATAAGAAACTACAGATTAAGGACCATCTCGCTCAAAATCTTTTTTTATTCTAGGCAAATATTCAATAATCAGCCCTTATCTGAATTGAGCGATTTCCCTCAAAGTCTGACAATCTACTTAAAAGTTTAAGCTTAAATCACATTATTTCTGTTTCAAGTAACAAAGACTATGACCGTATCTACTTTCTGTAACTACTGATCCCAGTTAATACACCCGATCAATACAAAGTCTTGCAAACCCCATTATTTCGGCTGATTTCCAATGATATTGGTAAGTGAATCTTGAGAGCTTCTCAAGTCTAGTTAATTGATAATATTAGAAATAAAAAAAGCCCCTTGCGGAGCTTCTTTTATCGATTCGTATGGTGGAGGTGAAGGGAATCGAACCCTTGTCCGAAGGACCTTCCGAGAGAGAGTACTACGTGCGTAGCTCATGAGTTAGCATAAGCACTATTTTCAATTTTTGTAGAACTGACAAACACCCGGTGATTTAGAGTTCCCCGGCGAATCTCTTGCAGGTTTAGATTTCGGAGGTCCCAGCGCGACCTCTTTACTAGCTTTTTGTTATCGGTGCTAGCCCCTCAGGAACCAATTAGTTAAAAACTAATTAAGCTGCCATTGCATATTCGTTGCCGAATAAAATGTGATCGACTTTTATAGTGGCCGGCCGATCAACCACTGCACGCACTCAATTCTTCTAGTCCCCCGTCGAAACCAGGGCACCCCCGAATCTTGTGGTCTTTAGATTAGCACAACACACCAAGTCGATGCAATGAATGGCCTTTGAATGCATAATACCCAAATGAAAAACCTCGTAACTCTCCTATTCTCGCTCTTCTCCCTCCCATTATTGGCAGCCGACTACATCATTGAACCCGGCTCACTCCATCAGAAGGGCACCGCCAAGATCGAGATTCTTCCCAGTACAACCACGCTCAAAACCAGCATGAGCTACGACCTGCAGGCGAAAGACTTCGTGCCGGTGCCGAAGAAATTTCTTAAAGCAAAAAAAATCATGGAGTTTCCGGCGGAGTTTCGCACCGTGAAGGGATACCAGCAGCTCGAGAAACTCAAGAGCATGAAGATGCCCAAGGCCGAGTTGAAGTTCGTGAAGCGCGCCACCAGCGGCGGACTTAAAGATGCCTACTTCGTGGATGTGTTGCCGACGAACAAGAAAAGTAAAATCAGTCTGATCTACCATCCGTCACTGCCCGACACTGGCTGGCAACAGATCACCATCACCATGATCAGCTCCATCCCCATCGTCGATGGCTATGAGCTCAAGGCGAAGATCAAGAAATAGCAAAATGGTGCCGGGTACCTTTTGGTACAAGATCTTTTCATAACTCAGATGTAATTTGTCGTTGAATCAAAACTCTGAGGCTAATTTTATGAAGAAAAGAAAAATGGTGAAATCACCATCATCGAAGTCCAAGAGGTCCACAAACATGATTACTAAGAAGATCTATGGCCATGCAGAAATTGAAAGGGACTTCGGACGCATGACCTTCGGGCGAGCTCTGGCTGCTTGGCGTAAATGTGAGGAACATTCTGTGCGTTCATTTGCGAAACTTTTGGGAATCACCGCCTCTACTCTCTCTGATCTCGAGACTGGTCGTCGTATCCCGAGCACTGGGCGAGCGGCTGCCATCGCCAGAAAGCTGAATCATCCGCCGGAATCCTGGGTCATCTTTGCGATTAACGATGATCTTCATAAAAAGAAGATCAAATTACGGGTGACCAACGAAGCTGCATAACCAAACACCATCCCACCTTAAGATTATCGCAATAAATTTCGTTGAGGCCTTGTAGAAGTTCATTTTGAGTTTTGCATATACAGTCCATTTCTCGGACTTTTAGTATTCTTCAATGAAAAATTTTGTTTTTATCTTAATACTTCTGGTGTCCACATCGGCCCGGGCCTGGCATGCCGCCATCGGCACCTATAAAATGATCGAGGACACTCAAACCTCTAGTGGTGGTGACGCTACTAACGCGTTCAGTCCCATGATCGGCATTGGGGGTAACTTCTCCCTCCCTTGGAGCGGTTGGGGCTTTTCGCCGCAGCTCGGCTACGTGCGACACACGGTTAAAACTAATGACTCCTACGGCGGAGACTACGAAATCCAAACCATCATGATGCTCTACGATTTCGTATGGGTTCCGGAAATGTTCTCGGGCAGCAGCGTTCCTTTCGCGATTCGCATGGGCCTGGGAAACTTCCGTCGCTCCACCAAAGGCAAAGGCGGCACCGTCACCATTCCTAACGGCAACAGCACTGCAACCGCACCACGCCCGTCGAGTTCTGAACCGTCGTACACCGGCACTCTCGACCTCGGTGCTGACTTCACCTTCGGGCCACTGGCCGACTGGATGGTCAACTCGGGCCTGCGCTTTGAGACCTTCACCTTCTCACCACTCAACAAAGAAAAACGCACCTACGCCTTCAACCTCATGGCACTGGCCTATTTCTGAGAACACCTATGAAAATACTTTTTCTTTTGCTCCTCACTTTCCCGGCCCACGCCTTCATCCTCACGGAACGGGGCTACGCCCTCAAGTTCGACGAGTACGTCAAAGTCTACATCTCTTCAGAAGGCTGCACGGCCGAAGGTATTCCTGATGGTGAGCTCGCCGACATCATTAAGGACGCCATCGAGAACTACTGGAACACCGTTCCGGAAAGTCGCCTCAAGATGAAGTACGGTGGAAAAAGTTCGGCCTCAGTCGACACTGGCATCCCCAGCAAAGGCATCCTCATCGGCTGCGCCACTTTCAGCGGCTCCGACGGCGCCACCGACAACAACAAGGCCAAGGGTAGCTCACGGATTCGCCTCAACGACACCACTGTCAACGGCTCGCTGGCCACCGATTCACTCGCTGGTCTCATCATCCACGAGATGGGACACTCCGTTGGTTTGAACCACAGTAAAGATAAAGCATCCGTCATGACCTACGAGCCGAACGGCTGGGGCGCGAAGCCTTCGAAGCTCGCCCTCGATGACATGAACGGCGTAAAGTACCTCTACCCCAACGACAAAAAAGTCGCCGGCCTCGTGCCGAGCTGCGAGTCCTACGCCGACGACGGCTCAGGAACATCGGCCCCGAATTTCTTCGGCACGATGCTCTTCGCCCTTGGCCTCGTGGTGCTCTTTACTTGGAGATGGAAACGGAAGTAGTTGTCCACGGCGGCGCCTCGCCTAAAAGTGTATCGGGATCAAACTTGAGCTCGCTCAAGTTATCCCACTCTTGATCCAGCGTTTTATTCAACAGCTCCGGCGCGATCCCGAAGAGTGCGGTGTCTTTGCAGCGACTCTTAGGAAGATAGGCACCTTGCCCGCAGATGGCGACTTTCATCTTCTGGGGATTTCCCATGCGCGCCAACCACTCATCCATAGTCAAAGCTCTCTGCGCTTCCACTGCTGGATCCAACACCATCTTCACGCCATTCACATCTACCACTTGAGCGACGTGGTACCACCAGCTCGCACGGCCCGTGACGAAGTACGGCGTGTCCACCAGGAGATCACCGAAGGCGAAAATCTTGCTGGCGGCCGGGAGCTGTTTGCGATCGAGGTACTGATTCGCTAAACCGGCACGGATGTAGCAGCCGTCTGCGGGGAAAAGCCAGCTGGCGCGACGAGGGAAATCCGCCCGGCGCTGCCAGGTGAGAAAACGATCATCGCGGATCATTTTGAACGCAGTGTCGAGTTGCTCGGGAGTCCAGCGCACCGGCTGCGCCAGATCGGCACGTTTCTCATAGCGGATCGCCTTGTTCATGGCCGATGTGCCCCAGATTTTCTCTGAGTCCTCGTGCGCTTGCGCTTCGTAGAATTCGTAGGGCACCCGCGGATCGCGCGCGGCACTCATCGCGAAGGCCTGACTACTCACAAGAACAAACAACAACCACTTCATAGCATCCTCTAACTATTTTTTAAGTTTCGGCTTCTTCTTTTGCATCTTACCTTTGGCTTCACCGTTTCGGGCGGTGTTGCCACTCTGATTCGCTTCGTCTTTATTCCAGTGCTGCTGTCTTTGGGGCTGTGCTTTTCCGGCGGACATAAGACCTCCTTGGTCAAAAGAATCCAGTCTGCCTCAAACCACGCCTCCCTACATCAATCCTTTGTGTCGATTCCGTTTAAATGAGTTCAACTACACCCAACTTCACACTCGAGCCATTGAGTGGATGAGTCACCCACACTTCATACGTTCCCGGCGCCTGCTTCGCAAAGCTCACATCTGTGTTGGCGCGAATACCAAAGGCCTGCTCTTTTTTCTCTACCGCCGTCATGTTCTTTGACATTGATAGTTCCCAGCCCTGCCCGTGTGCTCCGGTGATGCCATGATCAAACGGCATGCAACGGAACGTGACCGTGCGCTCTTTTTCATCGGGTGACGAGTAGCTCACGCCATCGAAGATCTTTGTCGTGCCATCCGCCTCCACCACTTTGCCCGAGCAGTTCGGATACAAGTAAGCGATGTCGCCCACTTCAAAAGCGCGCATGACAACTTTAAGTTCGGTTTTTTCCGTGAGCTTCTTGCTGATCTCCAACGGCTTCACGTCGCCACCAACCTCCGACACCACCCGCGCGAGCACGGGGGCCACAGGAATGAGTTCTACTTTTGTGAAAAGCGCCGAGACACCGTTATGGCGAATCGCCACGGTGGGCTTCGCTGCTGGCGTGGCAGTTGTACGCATATCCATGATCAGTGGCTCGATATCAAATTCCACAGTGGCTTCGCGACCGGTACCACCGTTCATGATAAGCGATACTTGATGATGACCTGGGCGAGTCACGACGACCCACACTTCATCGGTGAAAGCCGTCTGCGCTAAACGCACACGGTTGGTATCAAACGTACTGATGCTCAAACCACTTGAGTCACCCTCAACGAGGCGTGCTTTCACACGGAAGGCCGGTACACCGGCGGGAACGTTCACATGCAATCGCGCACTGCCTTGCGAATTCACGGTCAAACGCTCGCGCCGAACTTTTGTCACTGGACGATCATCCAGGACCGTCACCGGCACGACTGCGATCAGCGCGTTTGTGCGCGCATCAAGAATTTTAATTTCGCCGAAGCCTTCGCCTTGCTGACCCTTGAGCACTTCATCCACATCCACTTCTACGTTAAAGCGTGAACCACTCACTGCGATCCACAGCTCTTCAGCGCCTTGAATGCCGTTTGAGTATTCAAGTTTCACTGGAACAATCAAATCACGACGAGCGCTTGCCGGTGCGAGGTTTGAAAGTACACCCGTCAAATCCACCCGGGCACTTTCCACTGCGCCCACCTGAGACTTCAAGAGCAAAATCCCGCGACCGCCAATGCCATCCTGCGCGCCGCGATTCACCCGGATGGTGACGTTGGCAAACTGCTCACCATTGATAAGTGTTTTATAAATCGCTAAGGCCGCCTTCACTTGCGGCAAGCCGTACCCTTGTGACACGAACGGCTCAGCGACAAGACGCTTGCCTGACAAACGAAGCGCACTCACGACTGTGGCGGCATCAACCTTCAGGCCTTCCGCTTTAATCGCCGAGATCAACACGGTCGCGGCACCGGCCAGGGCCGGCGAAGCGGAACTGGTACCGTTGAATGCACGGAAGCCTTCTGAGGGACTTGAATGAGTCAATGAGGAGAGCGGAGAAATCATCGTCGGGCCATGATCGCCAAGCGGGCCTGGACCGCGGCTTGAGTAGTAGATCACGCGGCCTTCGGCTGGAAGACCCGTGACACCCCACACGCGCTCGTCGAGTTCTTTAGACACAAACGCGCCGGCGACCATCACCGATTCAGGATAGATGACTTTACGATTCAAAGAGCCAAGCCCCGGGCCGTTGTTTCCGGCCGAGAAGCTCAACACGATGTTATATTTTTTCACCAACGCATCGGTCGCCTTCGACATGAAGTCTTGCGCTTCTACCGATGTGAAAAAGAGCGAGTAAGAAATGTTGGCGACTTCTGCGCCGTTTTTCGCAAGCCACTCAAGACCCATGAGAATGTTCCCCATGGTGTATTCATTTTCCGAAGCGGTGCCGGTTTTTTCTGATAGATCGTAGTCCAAGATCTGCGCGCCCGGGGCGACGCCGTCCATCGCCGGGTTGCCCGGTTGGTGGCCTGCCATCACCGTCGCCACACCTTCACCGTGTGAATCGCCCGAGATTTCTGGCTGAGAAATTTTCAACACGCCTTTCTCGGCATCAAACTCCGCCACGACAGTGAGAACAGAGTTGGGCAAGGAGAAGTATTCGCCGGTCGCACCAAACGCACCTTGGCACTCACCGTCGCCGAAAGCGTCATCCACGTTCAAGTCGAGGCAAATCTTGTCGGTCACGCGCGCTTTGAACTTGGTGGTTTTTCCATCGGCGTTCAAATCCGGCACGGTGCCTAAGGTGGGCAAATCTTCTACTACGTCGCCTTCCCACGCATCACCATTCTTTGTGAGGGTGTAGGTATTCAGCGATGAGTTCGAGCCGCGCTTGAGATACTTCCGTGCGCCGGTGGTGGTGACTTTAAAACCTGATTGGCTGGGCGAGATGCCGTCATCAAACACACCGACCACAACACCACGGCCATCGGCCGCGGGATTCTCTTTCCAGAAATCGAGGATACCGAAATCTTTTTTCGCCAAGTAGAGTGCGCCATCGGCGACTTCAGAAGAGTCCGTGGTTGAGTGGCGAACTTCTTCATCCAGCACACTCAGTGCGTCGGCATCGATCTCGAGGGTGTTGATGGCATCCACATCACCAGCCACGCGCAAGACCACATCACCTTCTACCGACAATCCCGCAGCGTTGGCCGCGGATTTAAGCGCAGCGACGTCGCTGACTCCGGCGAGCAAAACAACTTTGTCTCCCTCTCCCGCCACATTCAGGCGCTTGGTATGGGTAGGCTTTGAACCTCCACACGCAGTGAGAAAAACAAGCGATGCCAGTACAGCTAAACGCATAAAGCACTCCCAGATGATAGGGCCAGGAGTGTAACCCAAGGCGGGCGCGCAAGAGCAAAGTGTGTAGAAAATACCCGCCGGCTAGCTCAGTGATTTCACTTCATAAGGACGAATTCCCTGAGGGGTTTCGAGCTCGAATTCTTCACCCACGCGGGTTCCCAAAACGGCATCCCCGATGGGAGAAAAAATCGAGATCACCAAGACGATGGTGCCATCCACATTGAGGATCGTCCCCCCGGCGGTGGAGGCGAGAAAATAACGACGGGTCTGGCCGTTCAACGCGATGTCCACCAAGGCCCCCAGGCCCACTTCATCATCGGCGGCAAATTTTCTCAGGGGGGTTTCCTCGAGCATTTGCAGTTCGAGCTTCAATTCTTCGACGCGCTTCAATTGTGCACTCGCGAGATAGCCCGCCTCTATTCCACGGGTATCGTACTTACCATCTGATTTCACATCCCCGTCCCGAGCGTAGGAGCTCGTGTCGGCACTGGCCGCTTCCGCGCTGGCCAATTCCTGGCGTACTTTAGTCAACAGCTGTTCCATGATCTTATTTTTCATTTCGCCAGAATAACATGAATGTATAATTTCCAAATGCAACTCATGCGTTCGTATCAAAATTTTCTGAGCAATCTCGCGGCAGATCGGTCTCACTTGGCCCGGCCGATCCAGATTCATACGCTCACGGTCATCACCACCGGTTTTTTGATGTGGGCCTATGCCTTCCTCGCACTGAAAAGTATCGCGAGCCCCTGGCCCGGGATCATCGGTGTGCTCGCCAGTTTAGTGCATCTTTTTTCCCCACTGCTCTATCGCGTCAGCGCAAACGTCCTGCTGAACACCAGCATCATGCTGTTCGCCGGCATCGTTCACCAAGCAACCTTCGCGTTCTTCACCGGTGGCTTTCAAAGCCACATCCTCATTTGGTTTGGCGTTCTCCCTTTTCTTGGAGCACTCATTGCGGGAAAACCTGGAGCGATCCTCTGGTGCGCCATCACCCTCTTCACCGCCGGCTGCTTTCTGGGTTTGCATCTAACGGATTACTCCTTTCCCAACTTGATCACGGAAACAGGCCATCTACTGGCGCAGGTCCTCATGGTGTTCGGCTGGATCGGCCTCACGTCCATTTTGAGCTTCTTCTACCTCCACCAAGAAAGCCGACTGCGCGAAGCTCAGCTCGAACAAAAAAATCGCATCGAAAATCTTTTCCGTGTTCTCTGCCATGATCTCGGCAATCCCCTGGCATTGCTTCAGATCGCCATGGAACAAGCTCAGACACATACCGATCCTGCCAAGAAACAGCGCTCACTGGATATCTCGCAAAAAGCCATTGCCAACATGGTGGACATCACACAGAACGTTCGGCGCATGTACTCCGTTCAAGAGGGCAAGGCGGAAGTTGAATGCGTTCCGATGGCGCTCAACGCGGCCATTGAACAAATCCAGTTCCTCTTTCAAACGCCATTTGCACAAAAAGAAATCGAGCTCCGCTTCGACGTGGATCGCCACCACGCCACGGTCGTCATGGTTGATCCGGTGAGTTTCGTGCATCAGGTGCTGGGCAACATCATCTCGAACGCCATTAAATTCTCCACTCCCCATGGCCGTATTCATATTGAGGCCAGTTCCGCCGAGCATGGTCACATCGCTCTCAATATCCGCGACGAGGGCATCGGGATGCCGGCGCAAATTCGCGACAAACTCTTTGATGTGCATAGTAAAAACACACGGACTGGGACACAAGGCGAACGCGGCACCGGCTTCGGTATGCACCTCATGAAAACCTTCGTGGAAAAATACGGTGGCTCTGTTTCGGTAGCTACAGCTGAAAATAAAGGCACAACGTTTACCCTGAAGCTCAAAGGTCATGTGAGTTGAAAAATCCGAGTCTTGATAACCTAAGTGAAGATCAGTTTCTCCATGGCCGCAAAGGCCCCTGGCCTCAGCCGCAGCCCGCGCATCCCTTAGGCGAAGCCATGGGCGTGGTGCACGTACCCATTACTGAATGGGCCGACTGGTGGCTTCACATCGGTGCGCGCTACATGGTCACCCTTCTCACCGTGCCCTATGAGTTTGCCGTCTCTCTTTTTAAACCTGGTCTCGCCATCGTGACCGACCACGATTTCTCAAAACTTGTTTCGCGCTCCATGATTTCAAAATTTATCACGCCGCAGTTTGATCCCCACGACCAAGAGATCTTTCAAGACTTCGTATTGAGCGGAAAGTACATCATCGACCTCGAGGCGATCCGCGTGGTGAAACCGTTCAACGGCATTCACACATCCGGCACTAAGACGTTGCTCAAAAAAGTAAACGGCGACTACATCCCCGAAGCGATCTGGGTCGATGCGACTAAAACGCTCTTCACTCCGGCTCACGGTGAAAGTTGGGAGCTCGCGAAATACTTTGTGCTGCAAGGCTGTGCCATTGCCGCGACGTTGGTGGTGCACCCGCTGATTCATTTTCCGCTCGACAGCGTGAATGCCGTGACAAAAACGGCGTTGCCGACCTGGCATCCTCTTTTCAGATTATGCTGGCCCCATTTACGCTTCACTCTTCCTCTGGAGAATGCCGTGCTGAATTTCGGGTCATCACTTTTGCAGTCAAAATGGTGGATGCCCTACGCACCCTATCCTGGTTACGCCGGTGGTCTGCGCGATTTGCTCGTCGAAGGTTTCAAGGGCATCAAAGGAAATCTTTCCTACCCTGCCTACTGCTATCCTCTCTCTCCACCTCCCGTACTTTCCACCTACGGCGAGTTTCAAGATGCTTACTGGCCGGTGTTCTTAGACTTCGCGCGCAGCTGGCTCAAAGGCGTGGGCACGGATGACCAACTCGTGTTGAGCTGGGCGAAGTTTCTTTCGCAGCAGATTCCCGGGTTCCCCGATGACAAGATCATCATGAACGAAGATGTCATGGTGAAAACCGTCGCGAGCTATCTCTGGCAAGTGAGCGTCGGTCATTCCATCGATCACTACGACTACGGCAATATGGATGTACGTGTGGTGCCCCTGCGTCTACGCCAGGCACCGCCGAAGCGCGATGACAAAATGATCTCGCGTAAAAATCTCGTGCGCTTCTGGGATTCGGGCAAGTACCGCATGGCCCGCAAACTTTTCTTCAAGTCCAACACTGTGACCGCACTCATCGATGCGAAGTATGACTGCAAACATCCCTACGAAGTCGAAGCCGTCAAAAAGTTCAAGGCCGGCCTCAAGGCAGTGGACGCGGATATGAAGGCCAAGGGGATTTGCTACATCCCCTTAGAAGAGATCGCGGCGAGTATTCAGTACTGAATGCCCGAAAACCGTGGCACTTTTTCGCAGGTTTGGGACTTAAGTTCTCGAGACTAGGTGGGTGCCAGAGTCCCCCTTTATACTCTAAGAATGAAAGCGCTCATCCAACTCCTTGTTCTGGCCTTGCTCATCACCGCTTGCGGTGAGAAAGCTGTCACCGGGAAAGCCCAAGTCACCGTCGCTGGAGTGAATGCTGCCCTCGCGACAGATTCAAATTTCCTGATTTCTGCGCTGAATGAAAAGACGGGCGAGCTCGTTCGGTTGGTAATGACTTCCGACACGCTTGAGATCAGCTTACCAAACGGTTCTTGGATCTTTAGCGCCTATCACTGGGACGCCGGCGCAGACCTCAACGGGTCACTCCGCTGCGCTCAAGATCGCGCGAACCTCGAGGGTGTGGATGTAAATATTAATCTCGTACTTACGCGCGACGAGTGTAAGAACCATTCTAAAGATGCCTACACCGATGAGGTGACAGGTAACTCGCAGAAGCTCGCGTTGGTATTCTGTGATACGAATTTTACTGCTGGCCTTGATTGCCAAATCAACAACGCATTAGTCTCATCATACAAAATCGTCTTAAGTGATATCGAGTTATCCCATGTTGAAAAGCCGGTCTTCGGAAAAACCCAGATCACCTCTGAATGTATTGTAGTGGCGACCCAAGGCGACATCATCGACTCCGCCAAGGTCATCCCATCCGGCACTGACGATGCGCCTTTTCCATTCAAAATCGAAGCCTATTCCGATGCGAGCTGCGGAACTTCGCTTCAATCGTTTCAGCTTCCTCAGGGCCTCTTGACCCCTACGAGCGGGGCCAACGAGGCTTATGACTATAGTATCCCTACTGAGGATAAGACCTGGCTCTACCTCGTGGTGCCTTAGTTTCTGTAAGCGCGCACCAATTCGTTGTAGATCCGCTCTTTCATGTTACCAGCGCGTGAGCACATCAAGTCTGTGACATCGAGTTGGTAATTCACGAACGCACCCAACTCCGAATCATAGAACTCATGGTAGCAGTCAGGAAGGCCGATCACATGGCCGTACTCGTGACGGATGGTCCACTGAGACTCGTACTCTTCGATCGGTTGAGTTGAGTCCATGACGATTTCGTTGCCGCCCAAACCATTCACGTGAGGAACCACACCCGGCTCGAACTTCAAGAGCGCGCCGTTCGGGTAGTTACCGAACGTCATCTTGATGCCCCAGTCACCGAAACGGAATTCGTCTTCGATGTTGTTCTTCAAGTACGGGATGAACTTCGGAATTGACGGCGTATTAAAGGTCACCGCCATGACTTTCGGGTTCGAGTGATCCACGTCGCTACGAACAGCGTAGGCCGGGATGTCGAAGAAGGCGCGCCAAACGGCCGCACTGTTTGCACTCAAAGTAGCAAACTCAGTAGCAAGGTTGCCGGCCGCTTCAGCGCGGGCCACGCGACTCACACAAGAAGCTGCTGATGCGCCCGTGTTCTGGCACATGCCAGCGAGATGACCGCGCACGATCACTTTGTCAGCCTCGGGCAATGTTGCGAAGTCAGCAAAACGTGCTGATGTCCAACCATTCGAAACAAAGAAGTGGTAGCTGCGGACGTCTTTCATCTTGTTACGGATGTAGCTTGAACGGTAAGGCAAAAGCGCTTTAAAGCGAGCAGCTGATTGATAGTTACGATCCACACGACGTGCCATCTTCACGAAGTCCGCATCATCGACGCCCGGAAGCTGTGCCGGGTAATCCGCGCCGTTCAACACCGCGATCATCTCAGCTGGTAATTCTTTGGCGAGAGTTTCAGAGGTCGTCTGAATGGTCTTCTCAGAATAGATCGATGGCTTATCGATCGGAATCCCTGAGCGAGTGCCCGAAGAAGTGAGACGAAGCGCGGTCTCTGGAGTGCGGCGAGCGTTTTCAAACGAGAGCCACTTCGCGAGGCGCTCACCGTGGCGAAGCGCCAAGGCAACGGCCGGGTGATCGGCGTCTTTATTCTTATTTTTCGAAAGGACTTCGCGGTACTCCGCTGAGGTCATCTCAAGATCAAAGTGCGGGAGCTCAGAGGCGATGGCCGAAAAAGACAGCAACGCCAAGAGAGATAAAGTGATTTTCATACAGGTCCTCCAAATAAAGAGGGACAGCTTCCCCTGCTTTTGGATTTTTGGCCAGCGACTGAGTAAAAAAAAAAGGGGGCCCGAAGGCCCCCATTTGTAGAAATTACTTGATCGCTTTCGCTGCGGCTTCTTTCTGAGACTTGAGTTCAGGCACTTGGCCTGCCCATCCAAATCCATCCGGAAGACCTTTCACGTGGGTCATCAACATCTTAAACGTCTTCTTATCTGTGATCTTAGAAAGATCAACTTGCGAGAGATCGATCTGCACCGCAACTTGGCCTGCATCGGCTGCAACCAAAGTGGCTTTCAATTGGCGCAAAGTACCTTTAATCGTCGCAGTCCCTTTCTTAGTGCTGAAGAGTTGCTTCTTCTTCCCTTCAAGCACGATTTCAACCGCATCATCCAATTCGACGAGGCCCTTCGCTGTAAAGCTGAGCTTCTTCGCTGGGAAGTCGATCACGACACCTTCAAGAGACTGAGTCAAAAGACCTTGGAGTTCTTTAACTGAGGTCAAGCGCACAGCGATGGTCTGTTTAATTGTCACAGTTTCGCCTTCGGCTACAACCGATGGTGCGCCTGGACGAGTGCCGACCAAAATATCTTTCGGAGCTTGAGCTTTCAATTCAAGAGAGCGATTCGCACCGACGCTTGCAGAGAAGGGAACTTCTGTCGCGAATTCAGGGTTAAGGAATTTAACATCAAGCTGACCTTGCACCGAAACTTTCACGTCGTAAGGAACTTGAACCGGCTCTTTACAAGGGTAAGACTCTGAACGGTAACGAGTGACGTCACGGCAGACGTGTTCTTGGTAAGGAACTTGCTCACAAACGTTTTGTGCTGGGATCGTGTTGCAGTAAGGAACTGGAACCTGACGGCACTCTTGATCTTGGTAAGGAACTGAGCGGCAGATATCTTCACCCGGAACGCTGTAGCATTCTTCGCGATCTGCGCGACGAGTACAAACGCGCTCGCCTGGTTCTTGGTGGCATTCGCGGCGGCTCGGGCCTGATTCACAAACTTGGCGACCTGGGCGGCGAGTACATACTGAGTCACGGCCAGGGATGGTACGGCATTCTTGGCGACCATCTGGCAATGTCCGGCACTGTTCACGATCCGGAGTTGGCTGAGAGCAAACTTCTTCACCTGGTTCAGTGTGGCAGCGCTGTTCACCTGGAACATCACGGCAAACCTGACGGCCTGGTTGAGTGGCGCAAACTTCTTCACCCGGGACGCGACGGCATTCACGACGGCTTGGGCCTTGGTGACATTCTTGGCGGTAACGAGTCACAGACTCGCAACGTTGCTCATAATCCGTTCCACATTCTTGACGAGCTGGTTCCCAGTGACATTCTTGGCGGTAACGAGTTTCGTTCCCACACTCTTCGGCCTGATAAGGAACTTGGCGGGTACAAGTAGAGTCGCGCATTTCTGTGCGAGTACGAGTTTCCGTCAAGATGCGTTCAAGTGCGACGTGTTCGTCGGCTTGACCGCGGAAAACAAATTGCGCCGACTCGGTTTGAGCGAACGCGGAAACCGTAAGCAAGATCCCCGTAATGAGGGGCCAGAAAGTACCCATGACAACTCCTTGTTGTTGATAACGCGGTTATATGAAGCAAAAGCCATACCAACTAGCTCCGTAAGCTATTCTATTTACTTAACGCAACGCACGGGGCGAGTTGGCACTCTGTATTGGTGACATTATTTCTCTACTTCTCCTGTTCGCTTCGTTTTGGCCGTTGCTATAAATGAGTCATGAAAAATCTATTCATCATCATGCTGTTCACGGTTCTCTCCTTTAATGCTTTCGGCTGGGGCAACATCGGCCATCGCGTTGTGGGAAAAATTGCGGAGTCACGTCTCTCTCCAGCGGCGCTCGCGAAAGTCTATGCCATCACTGGTAAAGACACCCTCGCCGATCTCGCCAACTGGCCCGACTGGATTAAATCAGACGAGAGCTGGGCGCACGCCTCTGTCTGGCACTACGTCAGCATTCCTGATGGCCAAACCTACGAAACCATCCAGCGCAATCCTCAGGGCGACATCGTGCAAGCGATCGAGCGCTTTACAAACGATCTGCGCGATCCAAACATGAGCCGCCAGAAGAAACGTGAAGCCATTGCGTTCCTCGTTCACCTCATGGGTGACATCCATCAGCCTCTGCACGTTGGCCGCGTGGATGACCAAGGCGGCAACCTCAATAAGCTCACATGGTTCGGTGTCAGCACCAATCTGCACGAGATCTGGGATGAGAAACTCATCGAGATGGAAAAGATGAGCTACAGCGACTACGCCCTCTTCGTTGATAAGAAAGACGTCAATCGCGAAAGCACGTGGGTCCAGGCGCCGATCGGAGTTTGGATGCAAGAATCCATGGCGATGCGCGCACTGGTGTATGACAACATCCCGGCGCTCACACCTGAGAACACGCTTCCGAAATACTGGGAGTACAAGTATTACTATAAAGTGGCCCCCTCGATGAATCAGCGCATGCTGATGGCCGGCGTGCGTTTGGCGGCGTTACTCGAGAAGAATCTCTGAAAAGTCTCGACACCATTCATCAGCCCGTTCCGAGCTGGTGGGACATAACGGATCCGACGCCGGAGGTTCTCCGCGGCATCGCGGATCGCTTCAAGCTGCACCACACATCGGTGCAAGACTGCCTCGATCCGGAACACTTTCCAAAGATTGAAAAAGTCGGCAGCACGCTCTTCATGATCGTGCGCTGCCTCGACCACGATGCTCCACCGGATGCCGACGACCTCTTGTCACTGACCAGAAAAATCGCGTTCTTCCTCGGCAAAGATTTTCTCATCACGATCCATCGCGGGGACCAGCCCTTTCTCAAAGAGGCGCGGGCCAACGTGACGCCCGAGCAAACGCCCCACGAGATCATGGTTCGCTTGATGAAAAAATCCGTCGAGTCCTACAACTCGTACTTGGAAAAAAGCGAGCAAGAGATCGAGCGCCTCGAGAAAGAGCTCCTTGGTCGCTCCCCGAGTGGCACGGAGCTGATCGCTCTCTATAGTCTGCGCTCTCGCCTCTCGATCGTGAAACGACAGGCCTGGCACACGCTGGGTGTCTTGAAAGAGTTCATCACCATTCATTGCACCGAACAGTCACCGTGGCTCACCGATTTACGTGAAAGTGCTGAGGGCCTGTGGCAGTACACGGATGAGTTGATGGAAGACGTGCAAAACTTGTTGGGCCTGCACATCGCTCTCTCAGGTCATCGTACCAACGAAGTCATGCGCTTCCTCACCGTCGTGAGTTTGTTCTTCTTACCCCTGACGTTTATCGTCGGTGTGTACGGCATGAATTTTGAATTCATGCCCGAGCTGCGTTGGCAGTATGGCTACTACGCTTGTTGGGTGGCGATGATTTGTGTGTCAGGGTTTATTTTCTATAAAGTGAAAACCAAGGGCTGGCTCGATCGCGAGTGATTAGGTCGATGCGCCGACTTTAAGACGTAATTCACGATACCCCATTTCAAGTGCATCGCTGGCATCTTCAAAATCATAAAGTGTGCCGACGTGACGAAAGATCTTATACGACTCTTTGCTGACCACATCGACTTCCACGTGAAAGCGGTCTTTCACTTGATGAACCACAATACGCCCTAAGAAATAGGGATCATTCGTGAACTCGACAAGTTTTTCCCAAGGAAACGCTTCACGCATGGGAGGCTTCCCAGCGCTGACCAGCGGCTTCCACATCATCGAGCATCTTCCCTAGAACTGTTTCATCAGCACCGGGGTGAACGACGATGAAACGCAGGAAGCTTTCTCCCGAGCGCACGGACCAATTGATCATTGCTTCTCCGCGCGCCATCAGCTCTTCGCGGATCGGACGAACCGCCAGGTTGGCCTGATAGGCACGCTTGGGGCGATAGCGGAAACACACGTTTAAACTCTCCGGCTCATAAAGCAACTGGAGGCCTGGACGTTTTTTAATTTCTTTCGCCATCCAGTTTGCTCGCTCGTAGAGCGAGTCCACTAAGTGCTCCCAACCTTCATCCCCCATAGCACGCCAGGAGAGCCATACCTTGAGCGCGTCCACACGGCGGCCGCACTGCAAACTCGAAGGCCCTAAGTCCACTGTGTTTTCTTGGCCATCGTGGAAGAGATAATTATTGCCACCGCCACGCTGACTCGCGAGCAAGGTACCAATGTGCGGAGTGAGAATGAACGAACTCACCAGACCGGTGCCCAACATTTTGTGCATATCCCAGGTCACAGAATCTGCACGGTCGATGCCTTGTAACTTACTTTTGTATTTCTTTGAAAGCAGACTTCCACCGCCCCAAGCAGCATCTACATGCAACCAAAGATTAAACTTCGCGCACACATCGGCGATGTCGTTGATCGGATCAAACGCACCGAGCACAGTAGTTCCCGCCGTCGCCGCGCACATGAGTGGTGTGAAACCGCGATCTTTGGCGGCGAGAATCAAGCGCTCGAGCTCCGTGGCACGCATGCGGCCTTGAGCATCTGCAGGGACAGGAATCAAATTATCGGTGCCGATGCCCAACTGGTTGAGTGCTTTGAAAAATGAATAGTGCGCTTCTTCCGACACAAAAACCGAGAAACGGGTGTTGCCGTTGCCGAAACGACGCGTCTCCGGAAACCGGGTGTTTCGCGCAAGCAGAAGACCCGAGAGATTTGAGTTCGATCCACCCGTGACCATCAGTCCCTCAGTGCGATCCCAGCCAATCACCTTGCCAAGATTATGCACGAGGGCGCGCTCTATGAGCGTGGCGATCGGTGCCGCTTCATAGGTCGCCATGGTGCTGTTGCCCATGGCCGCCACGGCGTCACCAATGAACGCGATCGGCAGTGGAGCGGCTGAAAGTTGATTGGCAAACGTGGGATGAAGCGTGTTGCGCGCATGGGCCAAGTAGGCCTTCAAGTCAGCGCGCAGATTTTCCGTGGAGCGCCCTTTCTCGGGCAAAGTCATATCAAAGATACCGCGCAGTTCGGCGGGAGTTTCAAAGGCCCCTACTCCACGCTCGGGAGACGCCTGAATGAACTCGCGAATGTCCGCGAAGAACTCTTCGAAAGGAAACTGCTGCCAATCCGTAGGAATATTCATGGCGCTGGTTTTAGCATGCGCTCCACGGTTTTCACAATATCCGGCATTGCGGCGCGCTGAGTATAATCAGCGTCAGCAAACATATAGGTCACTTTGCGATCCGTTCCGATAACAAAAGTGGCGGGAACCGGCAGGATGTTGTCGGCATTGCCCTGGCTCGCTTGGAGATCGAGTCCCAGCGCCTTGTACTCTTTAGCCACGGCCTCTTCCACTTGAAAGGCGAGACCTAGGGAGCGCGCCAGCTCATTGTTCTTATCGGCCACAAGGACCATTTTGAGATCATTTTTGCGACGAGTTTTTTCCACCTCCGCCGGAGTTTCCGGGGACACGGCAATCACGTTCGCCGGCTTAAACTCCTGCAGTTTTTGGCTGAGCTCTTTGAGTTGTTTCACACAGTACGGGCACCAGCCACCGCGGTAAAACGTCAGCACGATCGGAGCCTCTTTGGTCCAGAGACTGACTTTTTTTCCACCGATCACAAGATCTGGGAAAACATCGCCCACCTGGGGGGCGCGCTTCTCAATCTCCGTCGCCTTGAGGCGTTTCGTAGCGTTGCTAAAGAGTTCTTTGCGCTGCTCGGGCGTGAGTGGTGCACTCCAGGCCTGAGTCGAGAGTAGTACGAACATCATCATCCAACGCATAGATCACTCCGGGTTAAATTTGTTAATGAGTGAAGCATGAAAAGTGTGACGCCACAAAGGGGCGATGCTAGAATTTTTCTATGGCCGACTATCGCACTTACAAAAACGCTTTGCAGAATGAGCGTCTTCCCGCCGCTGTGGTGGATCTCGATCTGTTAGAAAAGAATGCGCAAGACATACTCAAGCGCGCCGGTAACATGCGCATTCGCATTGCCAGTAAGTCCGTGCGCTGCCGCCGTGTGCTCGAGCATCTGTTTAAGTACTCTTCCCGCTTTCAGGGACTCATGACTTTTACCGCCGAAGAAACACTCCACCTCGCCCAACAAGGACTGGATGATTTTCTTTTGGGTTATCCCACCACCGATCGTGTGTCGGTGGAAGCGTTATTGAAGCTCAACAAAAAAGTCACCTTCATGGTGGACTCCAAGGAACAAATTCAATTCCTCGCGAGCTTTGGTTCGAATGTTCGTGTGTGTCTTGATATCGACATGTCCACGCCGTTTCCTGGATTGTGGTTCGGTGTGCGCCGGTCACCTTTGCGTACACTCGCCGACGTCCAAAAACTCGTTCATGATTTGCCATCGCAAATCCAAATAAAAGGCCTGATGGGTTACGAGGCGCAGATCGCCGGTCTGGGTAACCGTGGCGTGCTCGGGCCGATCATTCGTTTCCTGCAACGCCGTTCGCACGCCGACTATGCTCGCCGGCGCGGTGACATCGTGGCCTGGTTGAAAAAACACCATTCCCTTGATCTCGTGAATGGTGGCGGCACCGGAAGTCTTGAGTGGTCCATTCAAGATCCAGGAGTAGATGAAGTCACAGTGGGTTCAGGTTTTTACTCTCCTGCGTTGTTTGATCACTACGTGAATTTCCAGCACGCCCCCGCTGCGTTTTTTGCTGTCGCCCTCGTTCGTCAACCGGCACCCGGCATGTGGACGGCCCTGGGCGGCGGCTACACCGCCTCTGGTGAAATCAACGTGAACAAACGCCCCGTGCCCTATTTGCCTGCAGGTATAAAGCTCGTCGAGCAAGAAGGCTGCGGCGAAGTGCAAACGCCCTTCACTTACACGGGTGGTGAAAGCCTCACCCTCGGTGATCCCGTGTTTTTTCGACACGCCAAAGCGGGCGAATTGAGCGAGCGATTTAACGAAATCCTCCTCCTCAAAAATGGAAAAATCCTCGAGCGCGTTCCTACCTATCGCGGCGAAGGGAAGAGCTTTCTCTAGCCAGAAATCTTGGCGAATTTTGGCCTTTTCCCCTCTTGTTTAGAGGCGACTCCGTCGCCCCAACCCCCTATTAAGACAGGCTTTATTCTTTTTCTGCCCGCCCCTGGGCGAGTCACCCTAAACTGACTCTACACAAGACAAGCCGTTCAGGAAGAACGCACGAGCAAGTACTCGATGAGGAGTATTTCTCGGGATCCTTAGGCAGGGGGGAAGGGGCACGGCGGCTCCTTCCCTTTTTTGCTTAGACGCAGGCCTGACAGCGTCTTGCCGACAGCTCAGCGTTGCGCGGAGAATGCTCTCATGACGAAAGCTCTTTGTTGGATTCGCCGGGACCTCCGTGTCCACGATCACGCCGCCCTTTTTCATGCGTTGAAAGAGCATGATGAAGTGGAGCTGGTTTTTGTCTTTGATCCTTTGATCTTGAACAAACTCACGGATAAATCTGATCTCCGCGTCACCTTTATTTTGCAATCTCTGCAAGACGTCGAGCGCGCCTTGAATAAGCACGGCGGAAGTCTGCGCGTGTTGTATGGTGATCCCGTCGACTTGATCCCCGACGCCGCCAAGGGTTACGCCGCGGTTTACACCAACCGCGACTACGAGCCCTACGCCAAAAAACGTGACGCCACCGTGGAGAAAAAACTCAAGGCCGCCGGCATCGAGTTTCATGCCTTCAAAGATGCGGTCATCTATGAAGCACCGGAAGTCTTGAATGGCTCGGGGGCGATTTATAAAGTCTTCACGCCCTATAAAAACAAATGGCTCGAAACACTGGCCGCGCAAGACAACGTTGTCTCAGACTTTACCGCACCTCTTAAAAAGATGCGTCAGTGGAAAAATCCCGAGAGCGTCTTGAGCGTAGATTGGCATAAGAAGATCGGTTTCAACGTGACCTCCCCCGTGCTCACCGGCGGCACGACGGAAGCTCTCTCACGCTTGAAGAAATTCGCGATGCCCATGGCGAAGTACCACGAGACCCGCAACATCCCCTCCATCGATGGCACTTCGAACTTATCCCCTTATATTCGACACGGCTGTCTTTCTGTGCGCGACATGGTGCGAGCGGGACTGTCGCAAAAAAACGAGGGCGCCAGCGTGTGGCTCTCGGAAGTGGTGTGGCGGGATTTCTATCACATGCTTCTGCACACTCATCCTTACGTGGAGAAAGAATCCTTCAAGCGCGACTACGACAAAATCAAGTGGCGTGGAAAGCAGGAATGGTTCGAAGCGTGGTGCGAAGGACGCACCGGTTATCCACTGGTGGACGCGGCCATGCGCTGCCTCAACCAAACGGGCATGATGCACAATCGCCTGCGCATGGTGACGGCGAGTTTCCTTTGCAAGACATTGCTGATTGATTGGCGTCAAGGTGAGCGCTACTTCGCTGAGAAACTTTTAGATTATGACATGGCCGCGAACAACGGTGGCTGGCAGTGGAGTTCCAGCACGGGCTGTGATGCGCAACCCTACTTCCGCATTTTTAATCCCTACAATCAGTCAGAAAAATTTGATGCCGACGGAATCTTCATTCGCGAGTGGATTCCGGAGCTCGCCGACATCGATAGCGGCGAGATTCATTGCCCCTCACCGCTCTTGGCCCCGGATTACCCACAACCCATTGTGAGCTACGAGAAAATGCGCTCTGAAGCGCTAGACATGTACAGCGTGGTGAAGACATCATAGAGGAATGCAACCCTCTTGCCCCTGGCACTCTCTCGAGCAACAGCCGTACACCTTCTGCGAAGCTCAACAGTGCGGCTGGATTCAGCAGCCTGCGAACACGTACTCCAATCTCGCGTATCTCATTGTCGCCGTGATGATCTGGCGTTCCCACAAACTTTTTGCCGCCGCCGTGTTTGTGCTTTTTGTCTTCTCTACGTTTTTTCATACCAGTGGATCGGTCATCGGCAAGTTGACCGATGTGGCCGCGATGTTTGTCATCTCCATGGGTCTGCTCACCATGGCGCTCCAGCGCTTCTACCGTTTATCGCCTCTCATGACTCATCTCATTTACTGGCCTGGCCTCTCGCTCTCTGTGGTTTATTTAGTGATGACTGGCCAAGGCAATACGGTTTTTATGTCACAGGTGGTGGTTGCCGTGATTTTTGAGGTGCTACTCGTGCGTCAAAGGCGCGATACGCTCGTTCCTCGGCGGCTCTTTCAATCCCTTGGCGCCTTTGTTGTCGCCGGGACGATGTGGCTTCTGGATGTTAAAAAAATTCTATGTTGGCCGGATGTTCACTTTTTTTCTGGCCATGCAATGTGGCACCTTTTCTGCGCCCTTGCCCTCTGGTTTATCTACCGTGCCTACTCGGAACGAGTCGTTTGAAGGCTCAAACAAACTTTGCGCTGCATTGTTATTAGACAAGACGGCTTTTCCCCTGACAACCGCTTGAAGTTGCGCGAAAATGAACCGATTCCATCTTAAGTCTACCCGGAGATAAACCGCTATGAGCTCAGCCGTCTCACGCTATTTCACGTCCTCCATTGGCCGAAAGCAGTTGATCGCCCTGACTGGTCTCGGACTCTGCGGATTCTTAGTCGCCCACTTGCTGGGTAACTTCACTCTCTTCATCGGCCCCGAAGCCTTCAACATCTACGCCCACAAGCTGATGTCGTTGGGTGCTTTGGTGTACGTCGCGGAAGCGGGCCTCGCTGGCATGTTTGCTTTGCACCTGGGCCTCGCGATCAAGATGACGATGGAAAATAAAACAGCGCGCGGCCAGAAGTACTACATGAAGACGCGCACCGGTCGCGGTGAAACGCTCATGAGCGCCACCATGCCGTACACCGGCCTGATTCTTTTCGTGTTCCTCATTTTGCACATTCTGCAATTCAAGTTCGGTCCGGTCTACAACACGGAAATCGACGGCGTCTTCATGCGTGACCTTTACCGTACAGTGGTTGAGTACTTCCAAAGCCCACTCAACACCGCCTGGTACGTGATCGCCATGTCCGCAGCCGCCATGCACACCGCCCACGGTTTCCAAAGTGCTTTCCAGACTTTCGGCTTCAACCACGGAACCTGGACTCCTAAACTCAAAATCCTCGGCATCGCCTACGCGGTGTTTGTCGCTGGCGGATTCGCAGCTATCTCAATCTTCTTGCATGTGAAGGGAGCGTAAGATGACCTCTTCTAAACTCGACAGCAAAGTTCCTTCCGGCGATCTCTACGCGAAATGGGACAAACATAAGTTCGAATCAAAACTCGTGAACCCGGCGAACAAACGTAAGTTCACCGTGATCGTCGTCGGCACTGGTCTTGCGGGTGGCTCTGCCGCCGCGACACTGGCCGAGCTCGGTTACAACGTGCACGCCTTCTGCATCCAAGATACCCCACGCCGCGCTCACTCGATCGCAGCTCAAGGTGGTATCAACGCAGCCAAGAACTATCAAAACGACGGCGACTCTATTAAGCGCCTCTTCTACGACACCATCAAAGGCGGCGACTACCGCGCCCGCGAAGCCAACGTCTATCGCCTCGCTCAAGTGTCGAACAACATCATCGACCAGATGGTCGCGCAAGGTGTGCCCTTCGCTCGTGAGTACGGCGGTTACTTGGACAACCGTTCATTCGGTGGTTCACAAGTCTCACGCACATTCTATGCTCGCGGACAAACCGGTCAACAGCTCCTCTTGGGTGCCTACTCCGGCATGATGAAGATGGTGAACAAGGGCAAGATCAAGATGTTCAATCGTCGCGAGATGATGGACCTCGTGGTGGTGAATAACCAAGCTCGCGGGATCATCGTGCGTAACCATGTGACGGGCGAACTCGAACGTCACGTCGCCGACGCCGTTCTTCTTTGCACCGGCGGTTACGGCAACGTGTTCTTCCTCTCGACCAACGCCATGGCATCCAACGTGACGGCCGCTTGGCGCTCACACAAGCGCGGCGCTTACATGGCGAACCCATGTTTCACGCAAATTCACCCGACCTGTATTCCAGTTCACGGCGACTACCAATCAAAGTTGACTCTCATGTCAGAGTCCTTGCGAAACGATGGCCGCGTGTGGGTGCCGAAGAAACAAGGCGAGACCCGCAAGCCGGAAGATATTCCAGATGAAGATCGCGACTACTATCTAGAACGGGTTTACCCTTCATTCGGTAACCTCGCTCCTCGTGACGTTTCTTCACGTCAGGCGAAGTATCGCTGCGACGAAGGTCTAGGCGTTGGCACAACCAAGAAAGCCGTCTACCTCGACTTCCGTGATGCCATTAAGCGCGACGGAGCTGGCACGATTGCCGGCAAGTACGGCAACCTGTTCGAAATGTACGAACGCATCGTGGGCGAAGATCCGTACAAGACGCCGATGATGATCTACCCTGCCGTTCACTACACCATGGGTGGTCTGTGGGTGGATTACAACTTGCAATCAACCATTCCTGGTCTTCACGTTCTCGGCGAGGCGAACTTCTCCGATCACGGCGCTAACCGCTTGGGTGCTTCGGCGCTCATGCAAGGTCTCGCTGATGGTTACTTCGTTATCCCGTACACACTCGGTAACTACCTCGCCTCCAACAAGATCGACAAACTCACGACAGATCATGACGCTTTCAAAGAAGCGGAGACTCGTGTCCGCATGGCGGATAACAAGCTCCTTGGTCTTAAGGGCAAACGCTCCGTCGATGATTTCCACAAGGCCCTGGGCCACTACATGTGGGAAGAAGTCGGGATGGCGCGCAATGAAGCGGGCCTCAAGAAAGCCATCACGGGTATTCGCAAACTCAAAGAAGAATTCTGGCAGGACGTGAATGTTCCCGGCGGCGAGAACGAGTACAACTTCGAGCTTCATAAAGCGGGCCGCGTGGCGGACTTCTTAGAACTCGGCGAACTCATGGCCCTCGATGCACTTGAACGTAATGAATCCTGCGGCGGTCACTTCCGCGAAGAGTTCCAGACTCCCGATGGTGAAGCCGTTCGTGACGATGAGAAATACTGTCACGTCGCTGCATGGGAATGGACCGGCGAGAAAGCCGCGCCGATTCGCCACACTGAAGAGTTGAAGTTCGAGAATGTTCAACTCGCAACCCGTTCGTACAAGTAAGGAGCCGATATGAGTGATGCAACAGCTAACATGACCATCTATCTCAAAGTCTGGCGCCAGGCCTCGGCGACGGCTGAAGGGAAATTCGTCGATTACAAAGTGGACCACGTGTCTCCCGACATGTCGTTCCTGGAAATGTTCGACGTGTTGAATGACCAGCTTGTGAAAAAAGGTGAATCCCCGATCGCGTTTGACCATGATTGCCGCGAAGGTATCTGTGGCATGTGCTCGATGATGATCAACGGCAAAGCCCACGGCGGCCAGAAAGGCACCACGACTTGCCAGCTTCACATGCGCAAATTCAAGAGCGGCGACGCGATTGTAGTTGAGCCCTGGCGTGCGAAAGCCTTCCCACTGATTAAAGACCTCGTGGTCGATCGTTCGGCGTTTGATAAAATCATCCAGGCCGGCGGTTACACCACGGCACAAACCGGTAACGCTCCGGACGCCAATGCGAACTTGATTCCGAAGACAGTCGCCGATGAAGCCATGGACGCAGCAGCGTGCATCGGTTGCGGCGCTTGTGTAGCCTCATGCCCGAACGGTTCGGCGATGTTGTTCATGGGTGCGAAGATTTCTCAGCTCGCGCTCTTGCCACAAGGCCAGCCAGAGGCACCACGTCGCGCTTTGAACATGGTGAAGTCCCATGACGAACTCTTGTTCGGTAACTGCACTAACCACGCTGAGTGTGAAGCGACATGCCCGAAAGAAATCGGTCTGGAGCACATCGCTCGCATGAACCGTGAGTACACCAAAGCCACTTTCACTTATCACGAGAAAGTTCGTGGTGGTGACGGAGCTTAATTCTGCGTCTCTATAACGATACTATTGCCGCTTTCCTGGGCCATGCTGAACGCGTGGCCCGAGAAATCCTCAGCGAAGAATGCGGCATCTCCGTTGGCCGGACACGCTTCACCATCAATCGCACCACCTGGCCACTGTCGATCGTTTGCTTTGAAGACAACACCCGCTGGGGCTACTTCGACGCTAAATTTTTTCAGATTGGATTGAACGCACGACTTGCGGGTCAAGTCGGCGATGCGGTTTTACGCGATCTTTTGCGCCACGAGCTCGCTCACTATCTGGTGCGCGTGTATCACGGTGAAGCCACCACTCCGCACGGAGCTGAATACAAGGCCCTTTGTTATCGTTACGGCTGGAACGAAGAAGTCCAGGCCGCGAGCGGTGATCTTCCCTCGATCCAAAAAATCGGAGACCTCAAAGCCGACTCGGTCATTGAGAAGGTCAAAAAACTCCTCGCTCTCGCCTCCTCAAGCAATCCCCATGAATCTGAACTCGCGACTCTAAAGGCCAACCAACTCATTTTGCGGCATCACCTCGATCGGTCACGGTTGAAAGATGCGAAAGAGTTGTGTGTGGTGACTGTCATGAGTGCACCAAAGAAAAATGCGTTGATGACCGCGATCTATGAAATCCTCACGCACTTCTTGGTGAAACCAGTGCTGTTTTACGGTCGCGCGGAAGTGCGCTTAGAAGCGGCCGGTACCCGCGGCCAAATTGAACTCGCGCAGTATGTTGCAGGGTTCTTGCAAGTTGAGCTGGAGCGTTTGTGGAAGCTGCAAAATTTGAAGGGTCTGCGTGCGAAGAATTCCTTCTACACCGGCGTCGCCCGCGGTTACTCAGAGAAACTCACACAAACCCGCCAGGATCTTACGCCGGAGGAATCCCGAGCGTTGGTAACGATCGAGAAAGAACTCGCCACGGACTTGAAAGTTTTTCTCGGTGGTCTTTCCCAGTCCTACTCTGGGCAGGTGCTCGACAGCAGTGCGCATGAGCGTGGCAAAGTGCAAGGCCGCAACCTAAGCATTCAACCTGCTGTTAAAAACCGATCTGGAATTTTGTCACTTTTGAACTAGTACGATAACGCGAAGTTTTTTCGCAGCGGCGGTAAAGGATCATCATGCTTCACTCTCCTACTCGCATCAACCCTCACGCACGAACCACCCTTATTGTAGGTGCAGCGTTCATGTTCGTCGGTGTGCTGCTCGGGGCCTTCGGTGCACATGGGCTAAAGCATCTCGATCCTTCTCTACTCAATACTTGGGAAACCGGTGCACGCTATTTGCTGCTTCATGCAGTGGCCTTGCTGGCCCTCGGTTGCTTCATTCTTCATACCTCGATGCCCTTGCGCTGGCCTCGCCGACTGCTTACTGCTGGAACTGTCCTTTTTAGCGGCAACTGCTTTGTCTATGTACTCAGTGGTGTGAAATTTTTTGCCATCATTGTCCCCGTTGGCGGCACGCTCCTCCTCGCCGGGTGGGCGGCCATGTTATGGGAATTGTGCTTCTACACCCGTAAAAGCCTTGATTCAAAATAGTTATCACGGTCATCAGCCTCATTCATTTTATTAATTTTCTCAGCTAAGGCATATTCTGGTGAGTCTCACTTCACCAAGGACGCCTTATGAAATTTTTGCTGCTCACACTTTTAACTCTGAGCCTGAACGCTTTTGCGAACAATGACCTCGACGATCTTGGAGTGATCAACCTTCACGTTGAAACGGCCGCGACCGAACCGGCCTTGATTCAGTACCCGGGCTACCGCATGGGTGGCGGTACGCCTCCGCGCATGCAGATCGCCGACTGCCTAATTCTTGATATTCAAAACTCAGATCGATTAGTGACGGTCAACGACAAACTCAAAGTCGCGAAGCTGCTCAAAGTGCGCGATGGTTTTCTTTCTCGGGAAGGCTCCTACCTCGTGCCGCGAGTGAAAGACAGTAAAGTCGTGTTCTTCCTGACGAGTGGCGGCAGCTACGTCACGTCGATTCAGGTCGAAAGCGCCAATGGCAAAAACCTCACCGAGGTCATCACAGATGCGATCGGTGCTGAGATTCCGGTTGGTTTGATCTACGTCCGCGGCTGCCGCTTGTAATTTTTCCACGATTTGCTCTGGAGAGCAGATTCCCTGATAACCTCTTGGCGTTTTACCCCCCACTACTCCAAGAGGTTTTCTTATGAAGAAGTTATTCGTTATCGCTCTCGCCACCCTTTCATTCTCTGCTTTCGCTGATCAGTGCGCCTGGATGTCACCAGTTATGGCAAAACGTGCTGAGATGCTGATCCAGAGCGGAGCTGAAATCGCTTCATTGTGCCAGCCCTGCGGCGAAGTGATTGCGAACGCCAAAGTGTCAGTCGCTCGTGGTGTGAAAATCACAAACCAACAAGGCAACTACCGCAGCATCGTGATCGGTCAGAAAGAAGTTGATTTGGCCTACACATACATCAAAGTTGCGCCGAACAAGTTCGCTAACGTCGCGAAGGTCATCGGCTGTAAAGCTGACGGCGTTTCAGAAATCATCTCTAAGTAATTATTTTTAAGGCCTGGGCGAAAGCTCAGGCCTTTCTGCTACACATTCTTTGCATCTACGCCGTACAACCATTTATGCTGCTGGCCGATGACTCGAAACGGCGCGCCCCAATCTTCATTCAGACGTGTGACTTCTTGGAAACGCTTCATAGGCATTTTCTCGCCCGGGCTGTAGCACGGAGTGAGGACCCATGGGATAGAGTGAGGGCCAATTTTCTCATCGATCTGACGACGGGCCTCATAAGCCGCACCGAAGTCAGCATTGTCCGCAATCACGGCTTTTACCTGACCCTTGTGACCATACTCCGTGATGAATCGCGCCAACAGCTCAGAGCTGGTACGCACACCGGTCGACGGCGTTTTGAAATCAAAAGAAATGTAATCGGCAGCTTTGAAAGCTTCATCCACGATGCGTGAACCTGCGGCTTCGAGATTGATCCAGTAGCCTTTGAGCTTGAGATCAATCATCAACTCGATCAGACCCGGCACGTGCTGCGGATGCAGCGGATCCCCACCGGTGATCGACACTCGACGCAAGGGCCAGCGGCCCTGATTAGCGAGCTCATCGACCTTCGCCAAGACAGTCTCGAGTTCCATGCTCTTGTTGGTATCGAAATCCCAGGTCTCTTTCGAATCGCAGTTCATGCAACCAATCGCGCACCCTTGAAAGCGGATGAAGACCTGCGGTGAGCCCAGTTGGACCCCTTCCCCTTCGGTGGCACGGTAAATGGTATTAATCAGGAGCGTCGTCATGGTCGAGGAAACTAACATTTAAGCCAGCATCCGTGAACTGGCCGACTTAGACGTGTAAAGATTACTTTTCCCTCCCAAAAGCGTCTCTCCGAGGGCTAAAATCCCGATATTGAGGAGTTTACCCATGAAAACGGCCGCCCTAGTGCTTGTGCTCGCCTTTGCAGTGTCCTGTGAGGACGTCGGCAGCCGTGGAAAAAAGGGCAATCCGCTCATTGAAGCCGCCGAGAGCGATTCGGCCACCTCGATCCGATCACACCTCCACCGCTCAACTGGCACAACGATCTTAACGGCACAAGGTGAAACCACTGCCGCCGCTGCTTTGCCAGTGGGCTACGATGAAATCCCCAATCTTGAACAGGCCGATGATGGCATCACGGGCGACGCAGTTGTCCGCGCGAAACGTCCGATCGCTGAATGTGGCCTTGGTGCGAACCTTAAAACCATGGCGCAACGTTTGCGCGACTGCGCAACCTTGAATCCAAACCAAGCTGAATGGAAAGGTGCTGCTAACGGCACCGCTGGCGAAGGCACCTGGAAACTGGTCGCTCGCGCACTTGAAAACCAAGAAATCTGGCTCGATGAAACCACCGGCTTCATGTGGAGCTACGTGATCACCACCACCAGTAACTGGTGCCAAGCTGCGGGAAACACCCAAGGGCCACTCACTGAAGGTGGCCTTGACTGCAGTGTTCTTCATGACAGCATCACTCGCTGCGAAGGCGCCGCACTCTTGGGAATTCCTGCTTCTGAAATCGCCTGGCGTTTGCCGACCCGCAACGACTACTTGCAGGCCGACTTGAACGGCGCACGCTTTGTTCTTCCGAAAACAACGACGGCTGTTTGGACGGCCACAGTGAGCACCGCCAATAGAGAAGCTGCCTGGAGTATTGTCCCACAAACTGGCATTCTCTCGACCGCTTCACGCTCAACAACTTTGGGCGTGAGATGCTTGGGCCGCCGCCTCAAGTGAGCCTTGATCTTTCTCAAATCCACGCAGAAATCCTCGCCGCTCACCAAGCTGGCGGTCGAGGACTCAGACGTTTCAATCCTCGCGAAGTTCAAGAACTGTTAACGGCCCTGCAAAATCCATCCACTCGCTCCATCGCCATCATGGTCGTCGCCCACAGCTCCCACTCGGAGCGTGATCTCGAAACCGTGTTGCAAAAGCTGATGAGTGCGGACCTCACGACGGAAGAGCTCGTTTGGCTGCTGAACGCAGCTCGCCGACACATCATTCAAGGACGCTTTAAAGAGGGCGAACGCCTGACTCATGAATTTCTTGAAGCTCTCAAGGCCCTCCTTCACCACCGTGACGGACAAGTGGTTGAGTGGGCCCTCCGCACCGTGGAAGAGTGTGGCGCTCAAGGAATTGTCTTTCGAGGGGAATTAGCTAAAATAAGACCAAGGCCTTGGTCTTTATGGCGCGCTCAAAGTCGCACCATCTTAGAACTCGTGACCTACCTTGAGAGGAGATGGTCCGCGCGTGAAAAACCCGTCTGACGAAGAAGTAAGAGCAACCCTTAGACAGTTGCAACACAAAGCCGGCCAGCCGCTTTGGGAAACCGATCGTGCGGAAGACTTCCAAGTGCAATTTCGAGTCGACGAAAAGATCTCCCCGGCGAAGTTCAAGGCCGACCCTTTGATCCCTGGCGGCTATCTCGCGAACTCACTTACTCTCAGGGCCATGCGTCCAACGCTCTTTGTGGCGGGCTCAAGCCTTGATGAACTGCAAGATCTTCGTCACTGCGCCTGTGGTGAGTCGTGGGACAATCAGTTCTGGAAGATGTGTCCCCACTGCGGAAGAGGATGAAAGCATGCTCTTAACGCAGAAGTTTCATTCACTGCGCGAAATCGATGTCGAATTCATTCCAGCGATAGAAGCGTTGATGAGTCATCACTGGGTGGATTTTAATGCCTGGAAAGAAGCGGAAGCCAAGAGTCCCGCGGATGAGACTTTTTGTTACTGGCTGTTCTTCGGTCCCACGCAAAATTCTCCTGTAGGTATCGCCCAGGTCTCTTTCAAGAAAATTGATACGGAAGCGTGTTTGCCGTGGTGGAAAAAGATCACCGGCGTCTTTGATAAGTCACTCACCCACTGGAAACTCGCTCGGTGGCAACTCGCCAATGGTTCCGATGGGCCAGCAGTGTTTGATGCCCGCTTCGCTCGCTCAGGACGTGAGAAACTCCATGAGCTCATCAAAGAAATCGAACTCCGCGAAGACATCATGGCCATGACCGTCTTGTCCATTGAGGGCACTCCCGTGCACAAACCACAATGGAAAGAAATCCATCACCAAGCACAAACCCAGTGGAGTGTCTTGCGACCATGGGTCCGCGAGCATCGGGCCTACCAAGACTATCTGTCGACGTTGCCAGCTGATGAGGCGAAAAAAATTCAACAACACTGGAAACAGCTTCACCGCGAAAGTGGTGTGACTCTGGGAGACTTCCCTAGCGTGGAAAGCCGTCGTGAGTTGCTGGAACAATGTCCAGAACTTGATGAAGGATTGATCGCAGGTTTTCCCGGTGGGCTGCTGACTTTTCAAAAAGACGGCAAACTGTTGGGTTTTGTGCATTACCGACAAGGGCATAAAGACGCTCTCTTTGTTGAGCCGATCCCGCTCGAGCCGCAGGGCCAGGAATTGGTCAACGATCAGCTCTATGTGCAGTACGCCCTTCTCAAGTCTCACGAGAGCGAAGTGAAGAGTGTCGTTGTCGTGCGCCAAGGAAGCTTGTTCCGTCTGCAAGATGAAACAGAAGCCCAGTTCTTTCGTGCCCAAGGTTTTACCATCGGTCAGATCAGTGAACATGACTGGTCACGCTCACCTTTCATTCAATGAAGACCGAAGAACAAATGATCGAAGACGTCGTGCGGGCCTTCTACACCAAAGCACGCACCGATATCTTGATCGGTTATCACTTCCAACGTATCGCTGATTTTGAGACTCACTTACCGCGGATTTTTGCTTTCTGGGAGTTACAGCTCTTGGGAAAAACAGAGCGTATGCTAGGTGAACCGCTGGATGTAATTCGCGCGCATGTTCCTTTGAACATTCATACGGGTGAAGTGAATCGCTGGGTGAAGCTCTTTATGGAGACGCTGAACGAGTCTCGTGCCAGTGAAGAGCTTAAGGCGCGCTGGCCTTCGAAGCTGGCGCATTTTCAGCAGGTGTTCCTGCGGAGTCCACTTTTGTTTTCTTCTGAGGATTAAAACTTTTTGCTTTCAAATGCTCGGCGGCCCAACGCTCGAGTAACGGCTCTCCATCCACGTCATCAAGCAACCAATTACGCGCGGTCCACGCGTAGATTTTTTTTGCCGCATTTTCTGCCTGCCCTGGGGTTTCGAACTCCACAGCGATGAAATTTAATTCTCGGGTGCGAAAGCGGTGGGCCGAAAGACATCCATCACCATAATCTGCGCAAGGAACAGCATCGTTTATATCACGCGCAAGAACCACATCCACTTTATCAGGGCCCTCCGCCGGTGCCATGCCGAGAAGCTCTTCTTTGAGATAGGTCGGCTCTTTCTCTTTGCTGCAGCCCGTGGCTATCAAGACAAGAAGAACAACGGCGATGATGTTTAGATTTTTCATCATTCTATTCTAAATCAATAATTTTGCCGTCACAACCTCGCCGGATTACAATGTCTTACTATGAGAAAAACCCAACTTGTCCTAGGGCCTAACGATGGTCACCAGATCGCCCAGATAGAACTCATGGCCCCTCAAGAGGTTGAGGCACTTTGCGCACAACTTCCTCTATCGCAGCTGCACCTTGAAAAAACGCCTCATCGCACCCGCTCTCAATGGTTACGTGCTGTCGCTGAGAAAATTCGCCAGCAAGCAGAATCTTTGGCGCAGCTCATTGCGACGGAAGGTGGCAAGCCCCTAAAAGATGCACGCGTTGAAGTCTCCCGTGCAGCTCAGACATTCGAACTCTGTGCTGAAGAAGCCTTGGGCCTTGGTGCTGAATCTGCGAAAACCACTCTCCAAGGCAAGCAGCTCTACACATTCCGCGAACCCATTGGTCCGGTGCTGGCCTTGTCGGCCTTTAACCACCCATTGAATCTGCTCGCCCATCAAGTCGGCAGTGCGCTTGCCGCTGGTTGCGTGGTGGTGTTCAAGCCCTCACAAAACACTCCGCTCTGTGGTGAGTGGCTACTCAAGACACTAAGAGAAGTTGGCGTTCCCGCTGATGTGGCCGTGCTGTGCCATGCGGCCGTGCCGGAGATCCAAGATTTGGTGGCGCGTCCCGAATTTCAATTCGTCTCTTTCATTGGCTCCGCGAAGGTCGGCTGGGATCTGCGCACGCGGTTGGCGCCCGGCACTCGCCTCGCTCTCGAGCATGGGGGTCAAGCACCCGCCATTGTGTGGGACGATGCGGATCTCACGAAAGCCATTCCCGCCCTATTGCGGGGATCTTTCTATCACGCTGGGCAAGTGTGCATTTCCACCCAGAAAATTTATGTTCATAAAAATATCTGGGATAAATTCTGCCAAGCCTTTGTGAGTGGGGCGCAGAAACTTGTGGTGGGCGATGCCCGCGATGAGAAAACAGATATCGGTCCGCTGATACGTCCTGGTGAAAAAACTCGCCTGCAAGATTGGCTCAGCGAGGCCCGCGGTTTGGGTGCAAAAGTACTCCTCGAAGATTCGCAAGACCGTGGAGTTCACCACATGGGGCCAACCATTTTGTCCCATGTCCCGCACAACGCTAGAATGTGGCGTGAGGAAGCTTTTGGTCCGGTGGTGTGTCTGGAAGTATTTTCTGAGACCGAAACCATCTGGCAGGAACTGAGAGAGAATCCCTTTCAATTTGAGGCGGCGATTTTCACGCAAGACCCGACTCGGATCGAAGAAGGAATAAAAAACATGGCTGCCATGACTGTGGTGGTGAATGATCACACAGCTTGGCGAGTTGATGCCATGCCCTTTGGTGGCCACCGCCAATCGGGTCTAGGCATGGGCGGGGTTCGTTACTCCGTCGAAGAACAAACCCGCCTGAAACAAATCATTTTGCCTGGATAAAATCTAGTAAGCCGTTTCTTTGAGCGCCATCTCAAGCGTAGCGTAGCGGTAGTGAAAGTGCGCTTCGTCGTGCAAGCGCTTCGGCAGCACGCGCTGACCATCTAAGATCACAGTGCTCATCTCGCCAAAAACTAACTTCAGGACAAAGGCCGGAGCTGGCGCAAACGCCGGACGCTTAAGCACGTTGCCAAGAGTCTTAGAGAAATCTTTGTTTTTTGCAGGATAAGGTGCGGTGGCATTGTAGACGCCAGCAAACTCTTTCTCATGGGCCGCGCGGACATACATGCCTGCGAGGTCTTCCACATGAATCCAGCTCATCCACTGATCGCCTGAGCCAACAGGACCGCCGCCACCCAGTTTGAAGATCGGAAGCATCTTCTTCAAAGCACCGCCGCCTCTCCCGAGGACAACGCCGACACGCATGATCGCGACACGAGCACCAAAGCTCTTCGCGACTTCTGCTTCCTTCTCCCAGTCTTTACAGACGCGGGCGAGGAAATCATCCGCAGCGACTCCTGTCTCGGTGATCTCTTCATCACCACGTGGTCCATAGATTCCGACAGCAGAAGTTGAGACGAGAGTTTTTACACCGCTTGTCCGCATGGCTTCTACCAGCTGACGAGTGCCATCAATGCGTGTGTTGTAGATCCGTTTTTTTTGTCTTTCATCCCAACGCTTATCAGCGATGCCTTCGCCCGCGAGATTGATGACGGCGTGGACACCAGCAAACGCCTCCGCTGGTGGAGCTTCGCTGAGATTTCTCCATTGATAAAACTTGCAACTGCTCCCTAATACCAAAGCGGCCCCAGGAACATGACGAGTGAGCACGACCACTTCATCGCCAGCAGCGAGGAGTTGGCGGACGATCACGCGACCTACAAAACCAGTTGCACCGGTTAGCAGCACTTTCATAGGATTCCTTTCAATTGTGTTTTCTCTTAGACAGAGTAGCCATAATCTCCCAAAAACTCAAGAATTCTAAGTACTAACACGTCTAACATGAACGATAGACAAAACCTAGACAAAACCTTGCCTTCGACTAAAATGACTCCATTTTAAGTACAGTCTAAGCAACAAGGAGTTCTTATGAAGTACTTCAATATTCAGATGGCCGCTCAAATCTCCGGTCTCAGCACACACACGATCCGCGCTTGGGAAAAGCGTTACGGCGCTCTTCACCCAGATAGAACAGACACTGGCCGCCGCCAATACTCGAACGAAGAGATTGAGCGTCTCACCCTTCTCTCGCAACTCACCAACCTCGGGAACTCGATCGGGCAGATCGCTCGTTTACCAGATCCGGAGCTTAAAGAGATCTACGAGAAACTGACTCACTCGCGGGAAACCGTGATGATGTCGGTGCAGCACAATCCTCAACAAGTGCAGATCAATGCCGAAGAAACTCGTCGCAATCTTTTGATGGCGCTCGCAGGCTACAAAGTGGACATCATTTCGCACGAGTTGAACAAAGCGAAAACGGCGCTCACGCCCGGTGGCTTTGCATTAGACATCTTGGTGCCACTCCTGAAAGAAGTTGAGCACCGTCGCCAGTTGGGCACACTTTCTACGGCCCAGATTACTGCACTCTTTGCCATCATCAAGTTCCACGTCGGTAACATTATCTACGGTCACTACGAGAAGAAAGTGAAGTCGAGCAACAAGTTTGCCATCGCGACTCCCGAGGGAGAACTCCACCTCCTCGACATTATGTTGGGCGCACTCTTGTGCTGCCAGCACCAGATGAACTTCTTCTTCTTGAGTTCTAACTTGCCGGCCCCATCCATCAGCGAAGCGGTCAATGCCATCGAAACCAATGTTTTGGTTTTGGGCGTAAGTCAGTTGCAAAATTTGAAAACTCCCTTGCCGGTTTTCGTTGAAGAGATTCTCAGTCACACCAAAAATCTCTGTGAGGTTTGGATTGTGGGGATGAACGATCTGACCCGTCAGCTCAGCGGTCTGCGCTCGAAAAAAGTACGGGTCTTCGCGAGTTTTGAAGAACTCGATAAGGCGATGGAGCAGATGGAGTGATTCCAGTTATCGTGATTGGGGCCGGTCTCGCTGGCCTCAATCTCGCTCGTGCGCTCAATGCTCCCGTCATTGAAAAATCTCGTGGCGTGGGTGGCCGTCTGGCCACTCGACGCATCGATGAGCAAAAATTCGACCACGGTCTTCCCATCTGGCCAGAAACACCTATTGCCCAAAAAATCCATCGCGGCACCTACGTTCCTAACGGCATGACGGCGCTGGCAAAAAACCTCGCCGCGGGCCTGACCATCCACCTCGACACTCGTGTCTTGAAACTAGAAAAGATTCCCACGGGCTGGCGATTGCATACCTCAAAAGATGTTTTCGAATGTGCCAAAGTGATTCTCACCGCTCCGATCCCGCAGGCCTTGGAACTTTTAGAAGACAGTGGTCTGCGTATTGATTCCACTTGGGAAATTCCTTACCACAAGGCCATCGTCGGACTCTTCCGACTTGAGCTGACTGCCAAAGATCAAAGCATCGAGTGGGACGGGCATCAGCTGGTTCTGCAACGGGATAAAAACCTTTGTCCCGATGGGGCGGCGTTGATTGTGTCACCGGCCATGTCAGAAAAATGGTTTGAAGACTCAGAAGAAAAAATTCTCAAGCAGACAACTCAACTGCTCTTGCAGCGATTAGGTCCCCGCCACCTTGACCACGATGAGATCAAAAAATGGCGCTATTCTCGTCCCGCCAGCTTCCATACTCGCCCCTACATTAAGGCCGGCCAGCATCTCTATCTCTGTGGTGACGGCTTCTTATCGCCCGGAGTTGAAGGCGCGTTAATGTCCGTGGAATCTCTACTGCGCGACCAGTTCCCGGTGCTATAATCAAGCCATGACGAGACTAGGAATCGTGCTCACCGGCGGTGGAGCTCGAGCTGCGTATCAAGTCGGCGTACTCCGTGCGCTCTACGAGATCATGCAAACAGATAAGAACATGTTTCAAATCGTGACCGGCAACTCGGCCGGTGCCATCAACGCGATCTACATGGCCGCGCACTCACAGGACTGGGACGTGGGCACGGGCCAGCTGTGGGACTTGTGGAAGGACATTCGTCCGCAAGATATCTTTGATCTCGGTCCGCTGGCGATCGGTAAGCTCGGCTCCAAGTGGCTCAGTGGCACGATGTTCGGCGGACTCAAGTCAGAAGGCTCGAGTGTGAACCACCTCCTCGACACGGCACCGCTCAGGGCGCTCATCGAGAGTGAAGTAGATTTCACGGCGCTGAATAAATCCCTCGATGTCGCGACCCCCGAAGCTTTCGCAGTCTCCACCACCAATCTCTATTCAGGCTCGAGTATTGTTTTCCACAAGAGTGCACTCCCCGTTGATGAATGGGCCCGCACTGATCGCTTCTCTGTTCCGGCGGAAATCACCAGCGATCATATCATGGCGAGTTCTGCGATTCCTTTGTTCTTTCCACCCGTCAAGATTGGCGACAGTTGGTTTGCGGATGGCTGCGTCCGACAGACCACGCCGCTCTCGCCCGCGCTCCACATGGGCGCGGAGAAAATTATTGCCGTAGGTATTCGTGCTCCACACCCCCATGAGCGCATGCGCGAAAAAGCCTTTGCGACCAATCGCAATCCCACCATCGGTCAGATCGCCGGCATTCTCATGAACGCGGTCTTCTTAGATGCGCTAGAGGGTGACGTCGAACGGCTCTCGCGGATCAATCAGACGCTCTATCACCTCGATGAAGCCAAGCGCGAAGAGTACTTCCACAACTTACGTCCCGTGCCGATTCTGATGCTGCGGCCGACGCAAGACTTGGGCGCGATGACGGCGCAGATGGCGAAAGAGCTTCCGCCGATGCTGAAGTATTTATTGAAAGGGATTGGCGTGAGTGGGAACGAAGGGCTCGATCTCTTGAGCTACTTGGCGTTTGATAAGAGTTATTCTCGCCCACTCATGGCCCTGGGTCATTCAGACACCTTGGCCAGAGCAGACGAGATCAAACGTTTCTTAGATCTCTAATTACTTACGACGAACCGGCTTCACAGTACGGCCAGCACCACGACGGGCCGGACGAACCGTTTTTTTACCACGCTGAGGAACGTCAGCGTCGGTGATGCGAGCACGACGATCGCGTTGAGCAATCTTCGCCACTTTCTTCTCAACACGCTCTTCGGCATGCGCCTTCGCACGATCACGCGCTTGTTGGTTAAGCTTCGCATCGGGAATCATCTGCAGCGGCAAGTGAGTCTGCGCTTGGATCGCTTGGTTAATTTCCGTGATCATTTTGCCGTCATGACTTGCGACCAAGTTATAAACCACACCATGCTTGCCACCACGACCGACGCGGCCGCAACGGTGGAGATAGTAGATCGCACTCTTCGGCAGACCGTAGTTCACCACCCAGGCCAGATCTTCGATGTCGATACCGCGAGCGGCGACGTCTGTGGCGACCAGCACTTGGGCTTTTTTATCGATGAACGATGTGAGAGCTTCGTCGCGTGCATCGGCTTCCATATCACCGTGAAGCACTTTTACTTTCAGAGCCGGCATCTTCTCTTTCAAGAATTTAAAAACTTCTTCGGCCTGGTTTTTTTGATTCGTAAAAATGATCCCGCGGCCCTTGGCTTCTTTCTCCAAGAACATCCGAACGATGCGGTTCTTCTCTTCAGGCTCTGTGCGCACGTTGTAGGTGTCGATGCGAACTTGCGGACGGCTTGCCGATTCGAAAGCGACGCGTTCAAGCTTTTTACCAGGGAAGCGCTCCGTGAGAAACGCATCAAACACCGGTGGCATCGTGGCGGTGAAGAATCCGAGCTGCAGCAAAGACAAGTCAGCTTCCAGCAACATGCCTTCGATGTCTTTCTTGAATCCCATCTCGAACAAGTTGTCGGCTTCGTCCATGACGAAGATCTTCAAGTGACCGAGAGAGAGCTCTTTATTTTTGATGGCACTCTTCACGCGCGAAGGTGTGGCGATCAAAATATCAAACGAAGAATGTGCCATGGACTTCGTGCGCTCGTGAGAGTCACCGCCAGTGAGCAAACGTACGCGAAGTTTCACGTGGTGAGACACACTCTTCATCACACGGTAAATTTGATTCGCGAGTTCGCGAGTGGGTGCGAGCACCATGGCGCGTGGAGTGCCCTTCAAGTTATTCGCACCGTGCTTCTCTTCATCAATCTTCAACGCATGGAAAAGCGGAAGAGCGTAAGCGAGAGTTTTACCCGAGCCGGTTTCTGAGACCGCCACAACGGACTTTCTCGCAAGCAAGAGGGGGATGGTTTTCCGTTGTACTTCAGTCGGTTTCTTGAAGTTTTGTTCGGTGAAAAAACCCTTAAAAGCAGGGTGTAATTCGAGAGATTCAAAAGACATGGGGAGCCTCGCTAATTTTGACGTGGCCCGTTATAGCTGGAATGCTGCGGTAAAACAAACAAAATTTCCCCCACGGCCTCATGGAAGTTGTTAAAATGGTTGGAGTTTTCTGCCCCCCTGGCAATTTTTAATGGAAAGGATGTCCATGAAGAAGCTTCTCCTCGCTTGTGCGCTCTTAGTTCCTACTCTCTCCCACGCACAAATTTTTAACCTTTCCCGTGTGACTTCGACTGGCAATGCGACTCTCGATGCTCTCTTTGATGCCGAGATTCAGGAAGTAGAAAATGACATCAACGCCGATCTTCCTACCGGAGATCCTAAGCGTTTGATGGAAGGTATGGCGAACTCGCAAGCGGCTTCAGCGAAAGGTCTTGCGACCGACTACATCTCGCACTTCGATAAAGTGTTGATCGGTGCCGGACTCGGTTTGGGTGCGGACTTAGAGGAAAACAAAGAAGCCGACAGCGATCTCTCAGGCATCGGGATCACCGGTGGCCTACAGCTCGGTTTGAACATGTCTCTCTTCGCCGACAAATCTTTCCTCGGCCTCGACCCAAACAGAACAACTGTGATGCTGAACTTCTTTAGCTTCGGCCTCGACCGTGACTTTGACGACAACAGCGCCGAAATCGACATGCTGTCGTTTGGCTTTTCTGGGACATACAAGTGGATCGACGGAAACGGCTCTCGCTTGTTTGGTTGGGACGGCGTACGACTCCACACCGGCTACCAGTACACCAAGGCCGACATCACTTTCAGTGGCAAAATTAATGAGACACTTAATGAAACAGTTACTGGTGGTGGAACCATCACGGGTACAATTAATGGGAATCCGGAGGGTACGATCGAAACTTCGACACACTCAATTCCTCTAGAAATCTCATCTGGCGTGAACTTTTTGTGGGTCATGAGTTTTTATGGCGGTGTAGGTACAGATTTCAACATGGGCTCAGCAAAAGGTAAGGGAGCACTTAATACTCAAGACAGTACACTGACCTGTAACGGCGGCGTGTGCTCAGGTGAAACTGCCGATGTCCGCACCTCGGCCAACATCGACGACAAGGCCGACGTGAACCCGTTCTTCTTGCGCGGCTTCGCCGGTTTCCAAGTGAACCTTCCCTACATCCGCCTCTACGCTCAAGGTAACAAAGTTTTTGGCACAGAAGTTTACTCACTCGCTACCGGGTTGCGCTTAGCTTTCTAGCCACCCGCTTTTCCTCCCGCTCATAAGGGCCACGACTGTGGCCCTTTTTATTTTTCTTTCGCCAATGGTACGGCCGCATAAACCCACCATACGCCCACAATCCGATTCGACGGCGACGGGCCTGATGGTACGCCCGCCATAGTTCTGGCTCATCGTGAAACGGATAGACCGACACGCAGCCTCGCTCGATCAATTCCAGTGAGAGCCTTTGCTCCCCGGCCCATAACTCCCCGAGCTGACGGCCATACATGTCCCGTCCCTTCGGTTCTAGTCGCCAGCCTTTGCCACGCAGTTCTCGCGCTAAGCACCGGGCGGCCAAGCCTCCGGCATCGAGGCCTCCTACGCGAGTGGGTTGTCCCTTCTCGGGGGCGTCGATGCTCGCGAGCCTCAGGCGCTCACCTCCTCGTAATTCCAAGGTATCGCCGTCTAAGACCCTGGCCACCTGAACCGGGAGACGGAGGGGGACGATGGTAAAAAACTCACGCCCCAGGATTAGGCCTAACAAAGGCCAAATGTAATGATAGTTACGCATGCACTGACCATAGTCGAAACGCCGGGGAGCAACTCCCTTGGAAATGAACCGCATTGGAGATTTCTCGCTTATGAAAACGAACGAAGCCGTTAACGAACATTTCAAGTTTGAACTCGTGCACGTGGACAAGAACTGTGGCGCTCGCGCGGGCATCATCCACACGCCCCATGGCGATATTGAAACACCCGTCTTCATGCCCGTAGGAACTCATGGCGCGATCAAGGCCTTGCAGCCGAAAGAGCTGGTGGATCTCAATATCCAAATCATGCTCTCGAACACCTACCACCTTCACCTGACACCAGGCTCTGAGCTCGTCGCGAAGGCCGGGGGTCTGCATAAGTTCATGGGTTGGGATCGTCCGATTCTCACGGACTCTGGTGGCTTCCAGGTTTTCTCTCTCCAAAAAAACGGCATCACGGAAGAAGGCGCCCTTTTCCGCGATGCTGACGGTAAAGACATCAAACTCACGCCAGAAATCTCCATCGGGGTTCAGCAGAACTTAGGCTCTGACATCATGATGGCGTTCGATGAATGCATTCCTTTTCCTGCGACAGAAAAATACGTGGAGAATTCCATCGCCCGGACACACCGCTGGCTTGATCGTTCAGTGGAAGCGTGGACAAATCCCAAGCAAGCTCTCTTCGGGATTATCCAAGGCGGCGTGTATCCGAAATACCGCGACATCTGCTTAGAGGAAGTCGTGAAGCGTGATCTTCCTGGCTACGCCATCGGCGGTGTCTCGGTCGGTGAAGGTCCTGAGCACATGGAAGCCATCGTGAAATACACCGGGCCAAAGATGCCCGTGAACAAACCCCGCTATGTGATGGGAGTGGGCCTGCCGGAAGATTTGTTGATGATCTGGGAAAACGGCATCGACATGAGTGACTGTATCATCCCGACGAAATTCGCTCGCGGAGGAACACTCTTCACCAATCGCGGAAAGATCCGCATTGATCACAAGAACTACCGTCGTGACTTCTATCCCATCGAGCCGAACCTGAAAGACTACGTGAACACGAACTTCTCTCGTGCCTACATCAAACACCTCTTCGATTCGAATGAAATCTTGGGGCAAATCCTGGCAACAGCTCACAACATCGCCTTCTATAAATCGATGGCAGTGAGAGCACGGGAAGCGATCTTAGAAGACCGCTTCCTGGAATTTAAAAAGGATTTTCTAGCCGGATACCTAAAGAATTAGACTTGCACTTGGTTTCATAGACGTCTTCTTGGATGGCTTCCACGCGGTAAGCCGCGCGAGAGAGAATTGAAGAACGCTCGATTGTAAGTTGGACACTTAGAGAGGCCACGGCTTCGTTCCATGCCGTGTCTTCCAGGCCCTGCCAGTTTTCCAGATAGCAACGCCGGCATTTCTTTTTGTTCCACACGCTCTGAAAGATGTTGTTGATGGGATATTTGTCCAAACAACCTTCCACACGGGTATCGCTCAAGCGCTGGATGCTCACCATATACTGAGAGATCAATTGCTCCTCGATGAACACGCGCTGGGAATTCATCCACGTCACAAATTCTGGCGACTTGAGCAAGTTCTGGCAGTAGCTGCGTGCTTGAGGCGTAAACACCTCTGTGCGTTTGTGATAACGAAAATCCTGCGGCAACGCTTTGAGGGCTTCGCTCTCACAGTCCTGCTGAAGATAAGAGCCTGGTCGGCGGGCCCAATTAAAATCACTCTTCAATTTTTGATCAAAGATCTGGGTCGACTCTTGCTTCGTTTTTTCAACGCGTGCCTTTTCCTGTTGTAGATCATTTTCATAGAGCTGCTTAATTTCTTTTACGAACAGTGGCTGCGTCAGATCGAAGAGAAGCTTCCCTTCTTTCCCGTCAGTCACTCCTAATTGATCAAAAGACATTTCCCCGACGACAGCTCGTGTCTCTTTGCTGATTTCACGGTTTAAACAGTTGTACTGAGATGAAGCCATCCACTCTTCGCCCAAACTCAGTGGTCCGGCCACCGGAGCATCCTGATCTGCAAGTGCTGTCGCTCGGCATGAACTCCAGAGTTTTTTTGCTGAATCGGAGATGAGTGCAGACTGCGTGAAGATGAAGTCTTGGTGAACCTTGATGGTTTCCATCTTCACTGCTTCAAAACGGTTGGCTTCCAGGAACATCTTGCGGAGATCGGCCTGGAGATTTTCTGCCTGAACCATGTCATCCGGAATGATTTCGGTTAGCAAATCATCGATGGCATCATGATAGCATTTCTTCTCATCAACATCGCCATAGCAGCCAGTCATGAGACGCAAGGGTACAACACGCTGATCGAGGTTCTTGTAAAATTCTTTGAGACGATTGAAGTAGTCTTGGTTTTCGCGTGAGGTACGGATGTGTCCTACCATCTGCTGTACAAACTCGCTTTGAATTTTTTGTTTGTACTCAGTCAGACGTTGGGCCACACGCAACATGCGACAGCCGTCTACGTGCTGGAGCTTCGCGTCCGTCACGGCTTGCTCCACTAATGACTGGAGATGTCCTCCGAGACAGCGGCGCATTTCTACGCCAACAGCAAACGGAAAACTTTCAGCTGGAATAATCGGATCCGTGGCGCGGGAAGCAGCATTGTCTTCGCAGGCGGCCACAGCTTTAAACACATCGGCGGAGAACAACTGCACTGCCGAGGTTTTAAACTGAGACATCAGACCCGCACTATCAAACTCCTGTTGTTCGTAAAGAGAGTTCTTCAGAATTGAATACACCGCCGTCGGTACTTTTGATTTTGTGGTCTCACCTTCGTAGCGGTAGTATGCCGAAGTATCCGCAAAGTGTTCCACGGGGCTAGTACGTGCATAGTCACGAACGAACTGCGCGTCCGTCAGGCTGGTTGCCCACTGGCGCACCATCTGCTGGGTGGTTTCATCACGGTACTCATTGATCGACCATCCACCCGCAGTTTTCCAGGCGCCGTTATCTGAATAGTAGTAAGACCCCGAACCGTTACGCTTACCCCAATGATAGTCAATCTGGTGCGCCATTTCGTGTGTGGTGCCAGCGTAAATAAAACCCGAATCTTTTGTGAGTGAGAAGTTCAAGCAGCCGTCATTCAAGATAATGTAGCCTTGGCTATAGGCCAGGCCACAAACCTGCTCACTTCGACCTTCAATTTTCGCTTTGCGGGGGACTCGCTGAATCTCTTTTAAATCAGTGAGAGTCTTGAACATCGTCGGCAACGCATGGCTCATGCGCCAGAAGGCATAAAGTTCATCACGCGAGAAGAGATAATCCGAGAGCGGATAAGCCGTACTTCCGTAGACGCCACCACGAGCATCCGCTTGTTCAAAGACTTTATTTTTAAATGAGAGAATGTTCCCCATCTTGAGATACCAAAGATAGATCGCCCATCCCTCTAGCCCATCTACACTCTTGTAAACAGCATTGACGACGCAAGGTGCATCTTCACAGGCAGAGACATCAATTGCTGAAGCATCATTAAGATCACCAAATTTCGTTCCTACGGCCTTGAGAAATTTTGCTTGGGCGACAGGCAGTCGACCCAGGCTCAGGTGTTTCCATGTGCCAGTGAGTTTTCTTTCTGATTCGAGCTGAGCTTCATAGTGAAGCGCTTCACGCTTAATCTCGTCGAGAGTGAAAAGCTCCGAGCGACAACTCGCCGCCGGTGGTCCTGCGGCAGGAACTCGCGATGGTACAAATTGGGCACGACTCTGCAACCAATCACCCGTGACGATTCGATCCGGCGTTTTGGGCGCACACGAAGCGAGAAGCAAAAGAACCCATAGTTTATTTTTGAGCATGTTCTACCACCCGAGTCACTTGATCCGTGTTGGGATCATAAATCACACTAATGCCATCACGTTCGCACTTAAGTTCTTTTTCTGGATGCAAATGAGATGTCGGCTTGTTGAGCGCCACAAAAGTTGTGGGACAATCCTTAAAGCGATGCCGCCAATACAGCAGCGATCGTTCATCGCTCGATGGTTCACGAAAACCGGCCACCACCACATCATTGGTGACTTGGTACTTTTGATTGTCGGGGTAAACTAAGACCTCTGTGTCTTTGCCAGGAATAGGCTTCTGAGCCTCGCTGGGTTGACCACGATCCGCCAGTAGCGCGGCTTTAGTCGTTTCACCATAGCGGATAGGGGCCTTGGAATCAGCACAAGCGCCCGCCAATGCGAGCAGCACGAAGACATATCTTGAAAACATAAAGGCCCCCTCTGATGGCTTATCGGAGGGGGCCTTTTGATAGTTGACTATAAATAGCGACTATTCCGTCTTTTCTACTAGTTACCTGCTACTGGGCGGTAGATCTGGTTCAACCCGCTGAAACGACCAGTGAAGCGTTGAGCACCGGCCTTGATCCACAAGAAATCCGGGCGAGTTTCAGAAATCCACTCACCACCGATCACGTTGCCAGCTGCATCGATCTCCAAAGTGTACTCGTAGTAACGAGTTGTGAACGTCTGGTCTGGAGTATTCGTCACAGGGTCCATCGACATGAATCCGCCTTCCTCGTTTGCGTAGTCTGGAGAAAGAAGGTTCAACTCTTCGCCGTAAGTCATATCCATTTTTACTTGAAGGATCTTCGCAGCTCCGATGCTCGCTTCGCGAGGAGTTGGAGCACGCTCACCGACGATTTGTGCTGAGTACTCGCCTACTGGCTGGTTCCACACATCGTTGAAGCGATCAACGTCGGCAACGAAACCACGATCCTGCAAACCGATCATGTTGGTCAGTGCCATGTGGAACGCACCAGCGTTCACGTCTGCACAGTCCGGAGAATTGGCATCACGGCGTGATGGCATGGTGCGAACGCGATCTTCAGGGTAGTCCTCACCTGGAACTTTACCATCTACTTTGCAGCGGTTACCCAAACGTGAATAGGCGGTCGTTTTGTGGTCTTCAGCGTAGTAAAGATCCAAGAGACCCTTAACATCCGAAGAACCGAAAGGCACAACGATGCCGTCTTTATTGGCGATGTTGTTACGAGCTGGTTCAGCGTGGCTGATGGCTGACATCGCCCAACCGTGGCAAATGCCTTCCCACCACAAATCTTTCGGGCTGTTCTTTGAAAGCACTTTCTTCGTCAGTGGGTAATCGTAGTTACCCATGTAGATGTCATATTTCTCGGCCGGTGAAAGTTTCTCGAGTTCTGTGATGTCCGCTTTTTCCAAATCGGCTTTTGACATCAACTTATACTTAAATGGCTGAGGATTCGGTTCTGCGTTCCAACGGTAAGCGATACTTCCGAGGTTTGATGGCCAGAAAGTATCAGACCAGATCATGTGGCTGTTCGTGAGCTTCGCCTTCAGAGGCAAAGATGTCAGCTTCGCAGTCAACGGCTTACCCGTGACCTTACTGAATTTAAATGGGTCGCTGCTTTTGTCCCAACGAGCGGCGTGGGCAGAAGCCATCGACATAAGAATAAGAGCAGGCACGATTGTTGCGCGCATGGCGGAACTCCTTAAACAGGTTAAAAATTGAAGCGAGGTACTTGTATCAGTTGGCAAGAAACGATGTGAGAAAAGTGAGGAAAAGGGTAAATCTTTCATAAGGACTCGACCCCGTCCCTCGATGAGGCTATTGGAACCCCATGAAAACCCTACTGTTGACGCTTGCCCTTGCCCTCACCTCTTCCAATGTTCTGGCGTGTGAATGCGGGGAGTACCCCGTCGATGCCGATCCGATCGTCGAGCAGACTCTCAAGAAGTCATTGGGTAACGACATAATTATTAAGGATTCAGAGTGGCTGAAGGCCTATCCCACACTAAGCGAAAGGCTCTTTAATGATTTCCGAGGAAGCTCATGTGAAATCATCGGACCCAACCAAGAAAGCATGATGATGTGTACGGGAAAGTACAAGTCCGACTACCGCTACTCCGTGACTCTTGCGTCCGGCACAGCTTGCACGATTGATGTGCAAATCAAGGCTTCAATCAAGAAAGCCTCCGCCAAAATCCTTCGCACAACCTGTCGCTAGTTTTTAAGCGCCCTCAATCATTAAACTGATGATTGAGGTGAGTTTATCCAAATCGTCATGACGGATATTATGGAAGAGTGCGATTCGCAGTTGGTTGCGACCAAGCTTGCGATAGCCATCAATATCAATCGCCACACCTTGCTGCCGCAAGACTTTGGTGATGTCATCGACTTTGAATTTTTCATCTACGTCAATGGTCGCCACGGCCGTTGACCGGTGTGCGATGTCTTTCACGAACGGACTCAAGTACGGTTTGGCTTCGGCCCAGTTATACAGCAGCGTCGCTTTTCTTTGAGCTTGAGCGACCACGGCACTTTGTCCGAGATGATTGAGTCGCTTCACTTGTTGGTTCAACAGAAACAAGGTCGCGAGCGCCGGCGTATTGTAGGTTTGATTCCCACGACCATTATCGATCGCATGCTGCCACTTGAATGACTCGGGAACAAAGCGAGTAGTATCACGCCCTAATCTCTCAGCGCGCTCGATCGCCTTGGGTGACATGAAGGCGACATAAAGTCCGCCTTCGGAGGCAAACACTTTTTGCGGTGAGAAGTAATAGAGATCAACGTTTTTGATGTCGGTTAAGATCTGGCCGGCACCTGAAGTGGCATCCATCGCCACCAGCGTTTTACTATTTTGCAGCTGCGGGACACGAGTGTTCTGCACGCCGGTTGAGGTTTCATTCAAGGTTGTGCAAAGTAAGTCAAAGCCAGGCTCTTCATGCATCTCAAGACCACGGCCATACTCCACACTGATCTGTTTTGTTGTGATCCAAGGAATGAGTTTGTGCGCCTTGTACCACTTCTCGGAAAACTCCCCGCAGGTAAAGTGCGCTGACGATTTTTCGACGAGACCCAAGCCAATCATGTCCCAAAACATTGTTGCGCCGCCGTTGCCCAAAATGACTTCGTAACCTTGGGGCAAACTGAAATAGGTGCGTAATCCTTCTTGAATCTCTCTCACCACATTCTTCACGCCGTCTTTGCGGTGACTTGTTCCCATAAAACTCGCTCCGGTCGCCGCGAGATTTTGCAAATGTTCGAGGGGAATCAAGGAAGGACCGCATCCAAAACGCGGGTCACTGGGGCGAAGATCAGCAGGAACAGAAAATTTTTCGAACATGGGGTTCTCCTCTCACTATATTGCCATCGCAAAAATAGTTTTGGGATATACTTTCCTTACTAAAGGACCTTCATGAAGATCGTTTGCATTTTATTCGCCCTCATTCTCAGCGCATCGGGCCATGCAGAGAACACGTCTACCGACAATTTCTCTCGGAAATTTAAGAATCTGGGCTTCCACACAGGCTCACACACCGAGTTCTACGATCGCATGCAGATTGACGAGAAAGGCACCACCGAGAAGTTTGGCTTTAACCCCTTGCTTGGTTTTTCCACTGATTTTGAATTAGTCGAAGATGTCTTGATGATCCCCGAACTGAACTGGGTTCTTCCGCGCGAAGCTGGAGAAGGTGTCACGCAGAACCTTATCATGCTGCGAACCGATTTCGCCTGGCGAGGAAGTGATTGGTGGCGTCTGCGTGTCGGGACCTCACTGATGGTCAACAACATCAAAGGGTCCGGCGGCTCTGTGGAAATGAACAACGGCAACGGCACCTCACGCTTCTACATCCCGGCCGAGTCACGCACCTCCGTCAACAACACGCTCGATCTTGGTGCGGAGGCGATGCTGGATTCTTTTGGAATTCGTTTTCAAACCTACATCTACTCGTTGCTTAAATCGCAGCGGCGTGAAGTGAGCTATTCTCTGATGTTTAGCTACTACTATGACTTGGGAGAATAGTGTGAAGTTCATTTTCTTACTCTTGCTTCTCCCCTTCACGGCCCAGGCCTACACACTCAACAATTCCATCGGTGCACGCTTTGATAATGAAAATGTAAATGTACGAGTGGGACTCAACCCTACACCTTGTGACAACGTGGATCTCGATGAAGTGGCCTCGCTACTCAACGAAGCCATGGACGATTTCTGGAATAAAGTTTCAACCTCCCGCCTCCAGCTCAAGACATCTGGCAGTGAAAACACCGGTGATGATAACTACTGGACTGGCGAACTGTGTTTGATTGGGGGTTCTTGCGGGGGAACACCTGTTCCGGCCACGTCTGACATCATTGTGACCTGTAACAAAAATACCACGAATTTTCCCGGCGCTAGTTCACTTCTGGCCCTCACACTTCCGAACGTCATCTCTGGCAAGGACATCAAAGGCGCCGTGGTGCTGTTGAACGACACGAACGGAAGCTTCGGCAACCTCACTCGCGATCAAAAAATCGCTGTGATTGCTCACGAAGTAGGACATGCCATTGGACTCGGCCACAGCGAAGAGAGCTCAGCATTGATGTTTTATAAAGTAGTCCCCACGAGAACCAGTCTTGCCCGCGACGACCGTCTCGGAGTGACTTATCTCTATCCCGTGCAGCTGGATCTTTTTGGTGCAGGTTGCTTTCTGGGTACGATCAAAACGCTAGGTGATGGCGGCGGAACCAACTCATTCTGGCCCACCGCTCTCGTCGGACTGCTGCTGACACTTCTCTTGAAGCGCCCTAAGAAAGTGAACGCAGCGAGTTCCCCCGCTTAGCACACTCCGCTTCGTAAACTTCGAGCTGCTCTTTTTCTTCATTATTGAGCAGCTTCTCATCGATCAAGTTGGGGTCGAATCCTACGTTGGTGAATGAGCGGAATTTCAAGTAGCCCTTAAACTCCGGGTGTTTCTCAACGACCGCGACGTTTTCCAAACGCACACCACCAAAACCTGGGACATAAATCCCCGGCTCGATTGAGACGACCTGGCCCGCTTTCATAGGCATCTGAGACGCCACAGAAATACGTACACCGTCTTCATGCACATGGACACCTACTCCGTGACCCGTGCCGTGGCTGTAGTTGTAGCCGTGCTTCATCAGCGGAGCGCGTGCGATCCCATCCAACACATTCCCCTTGGTGCCTTCGAGGAAGATGGCGTTTTGTAGGGCAAGTACTCCCTTAAGAACGAGAGTGTAGATTTTTTTGTACTCTGGCTTTGCTTCTCCGCGAGGAGAGGCAAAGAAAGTGCGAGTCGTGTCCGTCGCAAAACCGCCGGCGAAATAACCACCCGAATCGAGCAGAATCATGTCGTCCGCTTTGATGACGACCTGATCAGACGGGTTGCCGTAGTGAATGATCGAACCGTTTGGTCCCACTCCCGCAATCGTGCCAAAGCTTTGCTCTTTTGAACCTTGCGCTTGGTACTTCTTGGTGGTCTCGGCCCATAGATCTAATTCGGTAAGACGTTTGCCATCGCGGATACTTTCTTTAAGCCATTTGATGGTATTGAAAATGGCTTTATCGCTGCAAACGAAGTTGGCCTCCATCTCGCGAATCTCCGCCGGTTCTTTAATCGACATCCATTCAACTAAGCCCAAGGCTTTCTCTTTGAGGCGTTCCGGATGAAAAACCGTCAGGAGCATGTTGAAGTCAGCGCAGTTGAGAAGTCCTGGATCAAGCGTTACTTCTTCAAGATGAAGTGTGTTCTGCAGACGCGTGAGTTCAGAACTGATTTGGTTATGGGCCACTTGAATCCATTGGACGCCATCAATTTTTTTGGCAGCAGCGCTGATGGGAGTGTCGGGCGTGACAAACACGTACACCATGCGTTTCGTTGCCAGGGCTTTCGCGCGAAAACTCGACAAGTGTGGTAACTGGTAGCCACGGCAGTTCGTGATCCAGCTGATCTGGTCCAGAGCAGCGACGAACATCCCCTGCTTGTCGTTTTCAAAAACGAGCGCCGTTTTTTCCAGAGTATCGCGACCGCGATTCTCACGGGCCACGAATTGGATCTCTTTCGGGGCCGCCACAGGCGTAAATTCGATAAAAGTACTCAGCTCACCTTGATAAAAGGGCACTGTCTCAGTGACGGTCTCAAGACGTTTCAAAAAGCCAAGAGAAGTACGGTCGGCCTCCAGGCCCACTTTTTTCATCTGTAATGACTTGGCATCGTTCAACAAGGCCTGGGCAATCCCTGTCGCTGCATCGCACTTCACCACATGAACAACTGAGGCATCGACCTCACCATCGGCCTGCTCATGGTAACGCCCGTCGACGTAAAGGCGAACCTTACCTTCACGCGGCACCAGGATTTCTGCAGTTGAACCCGTGAAAGCCGTGAAATAAAAGCGGTGGCAGTCCTCTAGTGGGACATACTCCGTGAGAGAGACGTCGTTGCTGGAGACATAAAATCCATCCAACTTATGCTGCACCATGAATTGCTGCAGTTTTTGAATGTTCTGCTTGATGGTTTGAGGGGACAGAGTGAGGGTTTTCTTCATAGAATCTTCCTTGTTACGCGACTCAAAAAAATTACCCTGCAACGATTGCGAAGGGAAGGATATTATGTCCCCGAAACCTCCAGTGCACTACGGCGACTATCTGCAACTGCCGAAGATCCTTGATGCCCAAACACTCGAGTCGGCCAAGCGCGGTGCTGCCGCCCACGATGAGATGCTCTTTATTGTCATCCACCAAACATATGAACTCTGGTTCAAGCAGATCCTGCACGAGATCGATTCGGTGCGCGACTTACTCTCCGCAAAGCCTGTGCCGTCCACTTCGTTTTCAACCATCGTCGCTCGTCTCCAGCGGGTCACCGAAATTCAAAAAATTCTGGTGGATCAAATCCGCGTGATTGAAACCATGACGACATTGGACTTCTTGGATTTCCGCGATGATCTTATTCCCGCTTCAGGTTTTCAAAGCTTGCAGTTTCGTCTCATTGAAACCGCACTGGGCGTGACCTCCGCTCATCGCATGGAAGTAGAAAAACAGTTCTTCATGTCGCGCCTTAAGCCTGAGCATCGCCAGATGCTCGCCGACGCGGAAGCTCGTCCTTCTCTCTTTACGCTTCTGGAAGGTTGGCTCGAGCGCATGCCGTTCGCACAATTTGATGATTGGGACTTCTGGTCACAGTACGCGCAGAAAGTTCAAGAGATGCTCGCCCGCGATACGAAGTCTATCGAAGGCAACCCTAACCTCGATGAGCGCGTGAGGATGATGGAGCTTGCGAATCTTAAAACCACCCGCGAAACTTTTTTGACCTTGCTCGATGCGCGTCGCTGGGAAGAAGCTCGCGCCCAAGGGAAAGTGCGTCTCTCTCAACGGGCCACCTTGAACGCCATCTTCATTCAACTCTACCGCGACTGGCCTGCCATGCAGGCCCCTAAGCAACTTCTCACTCTTACCGTCGAGATGGATCAGCAGATGACGACTTGGCGTTGGCGTCACGCCATCATGGTGCAACGAATTCTCGGAACAAAAATTGGCACCGGCGGATCGGCCGGCAGTGACTATTTAAAAAATACCACCGAAAGAAACCGCGTGTTCACGGATCTCTTTAATCTCTCTACGTTCTTAATTCCACGAGCCGAGATCCCGGCGCTTCCTGATTTTCTCCAGTTTGAGATGGGTTTTTCTTATGAAGGACTATAAGTCACTCTACTCGCGTTTCTTAGCCGCTCGTCCGGAGGAGTTGCACTTTGCCGCCCACTCGCATCACTTCTGGCCGGATGTAACCCGGGAAGCACAATTGAAGGTGTGGGACGATGCTGCTCAATACAATGATCGCAAGTGGGAACACATTTTTAAGACGATCATTCCCCAAGTTCAAACACACATTGCGCGGATTCTAAATCTCAAGCGGCCCGACATGATTGCACTTGCGCCCAACACGCACGATCTCTTGGTGCGCCTATTTTCTGAACTGCTCACTCGCTCGCAACTTAAGCTTCTCACCACAGATAGCGAGTTTCATTCTTTCGCCCGCCAGCTGCGACGCTGGGAAGAAGTCCATACTCATCTCAAAGTCACTCGTGTTGAAGGTCTTGAACTTCTTCATAACCGAGAGAGCTTTTTACAAAATTTTGAAAGCAAACTGGCCGGGCAAGATGTGGTCTTTGTCAGCCAAGTCTTTTTCAACTCAGGCCTCGCGCTTAAAATTGAAGACATCGAACGCTGGGTCAGCAAAGCAGGTCCGGAGACAATTTTTATCATCGACGGCTATCATGGCTTCGCTGCTCTCCCAACCGATCTCTCACGCTTGGAAGGTCGCGTGTTCTATCTGGGCGGCGGCTACAAGTATGTACAGGCCGGCGAAGGCGTGGGCTTCATGGTTGTCCCGCAAGGGCCTTGGCGTCCAGTGATCACCGGTTGGTTTGCGGAGTACGCCCATCTCTCTTCGCCGGTTGGCGGAGGTGTCGGTTACTCACAAGATGGCATGGCCTTTTGGGGCGCCACCATGGACCCTTCTGGCTGGTATCGCTTCAATGCTGTGTGGGATCTGTTCGCTAGCCTCGGAATTACCATCGAGGCGATACATCAACACGTTCTCACGCTTCAACACGAGTTCCTGAAGTCAGCCCCTCTCAAAGCGCTCAAGCCTCTTTACACGCAGCCGCTCCAGCTGCATGGGCATTTCCTCACCTTTGAAGCTTCAGATGTAAATCAGGCCACCCAGCTGCGCGAGGAACTGCTTAAAAAACAGATCTACATTGATCAGCGTGGGGCCCGCTTACGGTTTGGCTTTGGGATGTACCAGGACAGGACCGACGTTCAGGCCCTCATGCAACGCCTGACCTAAACCCGCCGCAAACGCTCGGATTCATTCTTTTTTGAAAAAGCCTTAAAGTCCTTAGAAAACATGCCGATAGAGCCATCAGTGGACAATAAAACCAATTGAGGCAGTCGGACATTTATGGGCATCAAATTTGGCAGCGTGATTCTCACAATCTTGTTTCTCTTCATCGCCAAAATTTCATTTGAGGCCACGACTGATACGGCCGCTCCCTCTCGTGGACCTGCGAGCATCAGCTCTTCAAATTCGATCGATCATGACTACGCTGTTCACATGCAAGGTCAACACACGCGAAATTAAGTCAGTGCTGCTCTCACCTTCTGCTTAAACTGCGTTCCTCGATCGACATAACTTTTAAATTGATCAAATGATGGATGGGCCGGCGAGAACACCAGGTTACCGGTGAGCTTCTGTTGTTTTGCCATCACAAGCAATTGATCCAACGTATGAGCAGCTTCAACATTAAACTCACCAGAGAGTTCCTTCACCAAGCGCTCGGTGGTCATGCCGATGGTAAAAATTTTCTTCACTCGTGTTTTAAATGGCAGCAAGTCCGGTAACAGTTTATCAGTCTCATTGCGCAGCTTACCTCCTACCACGAGGTAAAGATCTTCCTTGCCCTCAAACGCTGCCAGCGCCGTGCGCGTGGCTTCACCATTGGTGCTCTTCGCGTCGTTGTAAACCTTCAGCCCGTTAAATGTTCCGACGTATTCTAAGCGATGCTCCACACCAGGAAAGCTCTCGATGAACTTTTGAAAAAGCGTATCCAAATCGCTAATGCCGAGAAGCGAGAGCGTCTTCCACGCGCAGTAGTAGTTCGCGCGATTATGCCCGCCCACTAAGACACCTTTCGTGAAATCAAAGCGACCAAGAAAATCCGCTGGAAGATTCTTCTTGGCGAAGACATGACGTGTTGCTTTGGCCGAAGCGCTCCACTCAACCCACTCGCCAGCTTCTTCGCCAACGATGAGGTCATCGCCCGCTTGCATATTGAGCAAGAGGCGTAGCTTCGCGCGGCCGTAATCCTCCAGCCCTTGGTAGCGCTCCGAGTGGTTCGGCGTGAGGTTCAACATGAGGCCAATGCGCGGATGGAATTCGCGGATGGTTTCCAGCTGAAAACTCGACACCTCGATCACGGCGAAGTCGAAACTCTCTCCTGACCAAACTTTCTGGGCCATATCACAGTAGGGAATGCCGATGTTTCCACCGCAGAAAACTTTTTTACCCGCCAGCTTCAGCGCCTCGAAGATCATGGTGGTGGTGGTGGTTTTGCCGTTGGTTCCCGTGATGGCGACCACCGGCACGTGTCGGCAGAACCAATACGCGAGCTCGATCTCGGAAATGATGGGCACACCGGCGGCATTGGCCATGGCGAGTGCTGGGTGTGTGGTGGGAATTCCCGGTGAAATAATAATGAGCCCGCTCGAAGCAAAAACCTCCAGGGCATCATCTTGCGTGTGCATAAATTCAGTCGTGAGCACACTCTCCAGCCCATCTTTCCCTCGCCAGGCCTCAACCGCGCCTTCATTAATCGCGTGAGTCTCAAGTCCTGCCGTTTTGAGCAAGCGCACGGCCGCCACGCCTGACTTCCCCATGCCAAAGACGGAGACACGTTGCATATTTTGCAGTTCAGGAGGGAGTTTCATCATGCTATACCTCAGACATGGAACATCGGGCCCGCTACGAGGCCCTGGTAGAGTTTCTCTTACCCTACCAGGACATTTGGCGAAACGAAATCATGCTGCAGTATCCTCGGTCGTTAGCGGCCTACAATCCTGCGTGGGTTGAGGAACTTACTCAGAAACTTTCCGCCGAATTCACTTTCGAGCTTCTCCAAGGCCGCGGCTGGGAAAAACTTCAGCCTTCTCTTGCGGCGTTTCACAAAGCCCTCAACGAGCTTTCTCATTTTCCCACGGCCCTCGCGAAGTCTGGCCTACCGGTTAAGGCCGTCAGCTGGGTGAAGATCATTCCTAAAAAACAGCATGAACTTGAACGTCTCGCTCCCTTTATTGCTGAACTTGTTCAGGAGCAACGGCTGAATGAAGTCGTCGACATTGGCGGCGGCGTGGGCCACCTCGCGCAAACCTTGGCCCATCACTATGGATTTAAGGTTACGAGCTTGGATATGGATCCTGAACTTCAGCGCAGTGGCGTGCGCTGGCAGCTGCATAAGTGGGAAGACTCCCCTCACAAAGTAAACTTTCAAGAACACCGAATTACACGCCAGGATAAAAAATTTGCGGCCCTCATGGGGCCAGGCACTCTCACGACTGGCCTGCATACTTGCGGCGGTCTAGGCGTGGCCCACATGGAAGCCGGAGCTCTCGCCCGTGCCGCTGTCGTGAATATGCCTTGTTGCTACCACAAGCTAGAACTCTCTGATTGTAATCTCTCTTCGCACGCACAGACTCATCCCCTGCCTTGGAATCTCTTTGCATTGACACTCGCTGCCGGCGCACACCGGAAGGTGACTCTCCGAGACGTGCAGTTTAGAGATAAGATGAAATTCTTCCGCTACACGCTTCACTTCTTACTGCACGATGAATATGGAATTAAAGGCCAAGTGACCTTAGGGAATTGTCCGCCGGATCTCTACGATGGCCGCTTTGCCGTTTACGTTCGCGAGCAACTCACGCGCCTCAAGCTCACTTCCACCTGGAGCGACGAGAAGCTCGACGCTTATTTTCAAGATGCTAAAAATCAAACTCTGATCAAGCACATGCTCGCAGCCGCCACTGTCCGTGATGTCTTGGGACGCGCACTCGAAGCGGCGTTACTGACTGATCGTGCTCTGTGGATGGAAGAACATAACTATCACGTCGACATCCGTGAGATTTTTGATCCCACCGTCTCTCCACGCAATATTGTCCTCGTAGCGACTTCTTAGAACGTCCAACCGATCATGAACTCCGGAAGCCAAAAGCCATTGTCCCCGTCGACGTCATCGGAGTCGAGGAAGTAGATGTAGCTCGCACCGACGCCGAGGTTGAAGCGTGGGTTGGTGTAGAAATTAAAACCAAGATCAATTTGCATGTAACGAAAACTGTAAGATGGACCACCTGGCTTGATGTCGAACGCCAAGTCATCAGTTTCGGATTCATCGCTCTCGATGTCGAAGCCTTCCCAATGGACATAGTTAAAGCGCGGGAACAAGAAGACCTCGAACCAGTCTTTACGCCAGCTCATCACAGGGCCCGCGTAGAAGCCGCGCGAATCGACGTCGGCAATGCTGCTGCCGTAGAAGCCGCCACCGCTCAGCGCGAGAGAAAAGCCGTCTTCCGTGTTGATGAAGGAGTACTTGGTGAACGCGGAATAAACGGCACCCAACTGCAACTCTGCCGCAAGGCCCATGTCCCAGTTTTCCGTGAGACCTCGCTCATAGCTCACACCCAAGACCGGCATGCCCGGTGAAACCTGCATCTTGTTGTTGCCTTCGCCCAGTGAGCGCGCATTCCGGGTGGTCATCATGGGCGCAATAGAACAGCTCGCCATCACAGAGAGAAGGAGCAACAGGGCCGAAAGCTTCATGAGAGTTTCCTAGAAGAATTAGTTTAAGTGAAAAACTTCGCGCATCTCTTGGCGAAGGAGTCTCATCTTCGCGTCGATGTCTGGATGATTCACGTCTTTCGGGTCCAGGAGATAGTTCTCCGGCCCGAGCTCTTTAATCATGAGCTTCGTTTGCCAGGTATTATCGTGGGCCATGTTGATGTCTTGGCGATAGACGTAGCGATCGAGAACGTCTTTCGGAATGAACTCTTGGATAGAGTTGAAGTAGTGATCGTTGTAGATCTTTTTGCCATTGTCGAGACGGGTGTAACCACGCACGACATAGTCGATGTAGGCCACGTCACATTCAAACGCATTGAACATGTACTCGAGGGCTTTCAACGGAATGATTTCGCCGCAAGTGGCGACATCGATGTCCACCCGGAACGTACAAATCCCCTCGGGATCAGAGGCATCCGGATAGGTGTGCGTGGTGATGTGTGATTTATCCAAGTGCATCTTCACTGAAGCCGTGGTGTTGGCCGAAGTGTTTTCCCACTTCCCACCAGCGATGTCGCTCATGAGTGTCATGGTTGAAGCGCCGACTGGATCGTAGTTTTGAATAGATTCGTTGAGGATGTTGGCGTCGATGATGCGGCAAATTTCGCGGGCGATATCACGAATCTTTTCTGCGCAGTACTTTTCATCAATGTACGCGATGTAGCTTTGGCGCTGCTCTTCGGTCATGGCGATGTTGAAATCGTAAAGGTTGAAGCTCACAATCTTGGTCAGATTGTTAAATCCAGAAAGCTTAACTTTCTCAGTCAAAGTCACCATCGCGGCACCCCCAAAAAACTTGAAGGGTTTTTATAGGGGACCAAGGCTTGATTTGCAAGGGTTTTAGGAGCGGTGCGAGACGTTTGAGGACGAGGACCAGAATCTTAACATTCCGGCCCTCGTAATTGTCTTAGATCAGGTTCATCGACTTAACTGAGTCACGCTCGGCACGTAACTCTTCGAGAGTGGCCTTGAACTTCTCTTGGCCAAATTCGTTGTGCTGGATGCCCTCTACGACTTTCACTTTGCCGCCCTCTACACGGATCGGGAAAGAGAAGATCAGGCCCTTATCGACGCCATATTCGCCATTAGAGGCCAGGCACATCGAATAGGTCTGACCGGCCGGTGTATCAGTGGTCAGGCGGCGGATCCCGTCGACAACGGCATTGGCCGCTGAAGCCGCCGAACTTGCCCCACGGGCCTTAATGATAGCAGCGCCACGTTGTTGAACAGTCTTCATAAACTCGCCCTTAAGCCATTCGTGATCTGTGATGACTTCGGTGGCCGGCTTGCCGTTGATTTTAGCGTTGAAGAAGTCCGGATATTGAGTGGCTGAGTGGTTACCCCAGATCGTCATGTTGCTGATTGCGGTTACAGGTGCGCCCGATTTTTGTGCAAGCTGAGTCACTGCGCGGTTTTCATCCAAAGAAGTCATGGCAAAGAAACGATCGGCCGGAATGCCTTTGGCGTTATTCATAGCGATCAAGCAGTTGGTGTTGCATGGGTTACCCACAACAAACACGCGCACATCGCTAGCGGCATTTTTCTCAACAGCATTGCCCTGAGCGGTGAAGATACCGCCGTTAATTTTCAAGAGATCGGCGCGCTCCATACCGTCTTTGCGTGGAACAGAACCTACACAGACAACCCAGTTCGCGTCCTTGAAAGCCACGTTCACGTCGGAAGACATGACGATGTTACGAAGCAATGGGAAAGCACAGTCTTCAAGCTCCATGGCCACACCCTTCAGGGCCGGCAAAGCTTGCTCAAGCTCGAGAAGCTGCAATTCAACTTCCGTTTCTGGACCAAACATTTGTCCTGAAGCGATACGGAACAATAAGGCGTAACCGATTTGACCAGCGGCGCCTGTAACAGCAACTTTAACGCGTTTCTTTGACATGGAAGTCCTCCAAGATTGAATTTGCTCGTCATTATACGAGACGCGCGGAGCGTAGTGTGAGTCTTTTATCCGTTCAAATCCTGGACAATAGAAGCCCCCGAGAATAGCATCGTGAGTTATGGTCCAGAATTCAAACAACCGTAATCGCCGCCCCAGGAATGACAATTCCCAACGTCCTGGTGGGGGTCAGCAGAACCAGGCCCCGCGTGGTCAAGGAAACGGTCAAAACCGCCAACAAGCTTCAGGTAATGGCGGCGGTGGTGGCGGCCAGCGACGTTCACGTCGTCGTCGCTCAGGGCGTCCGCTCTCGCCCGCTCAGGTGGTCCAGAAGTATCTCAACCTGCTTGAGCAGCACCTGACTAATCGTCGTAAGTATTATGAGGATTTCAACCGCGATGAAGGCCGTCATCGTCGTCGCCTGGAAAAGAACTTCTTTGGCACGATTGAGCAGCTGCGCCGTTTTGAGGAGCGCCTCAATCCTCTCCAAAAAGAAGCCCTCCTTAATCACGTAGAGCGCTACCGTCTCGATCTCACTTATTCAGGCAACCGCGACATGCCAGCGATGGCTGAGCCCGTTGCAACTGAAGGCGAGTTCCAAGACCCGCACATCACACCTGCTCAGATGGAGGCTTTCAAAGCCTACGAGAAGGATCGTGAAGAAACCTCAGGCACCTACGCCGATTACGAGGCCTACAAAGCATCCAAATAGAAAAAAAGGCTCCAAAAGGAGCCTTTTCTTTTAGTACATGTCTTGGGTTGTCTAGAGACCGTCAGTGCCTGTGGCAGAGAGTTCGTTTTCCAACGAAACTTTCTTAAGATCAGTTGCGCCCGTTTCTTTTTCTTTCTTCGATGGCTTCTGATTATAGAGATAGTTATTGAGTGTCTCTTCTTGGTCTTTCAAGATAGCGCCCTTCAATTCTTCAGAAGGGATATCCAACACTTCAGATACGCGCTTCAACATCTTCAGTGGGATATTACAGAGTGCGCGCTCTACGTTCGAGATGAACTGACCGTTCTTGTAACCGAGGAGATGTGAGAGTTCTGATTGAGAGTAGCCCTTAGGGTGATTCATGCGACGAGAACGAATTAACTGAGCAATATTTTTAAAACAGCGCATGGCCACTCCTGGAAACTTCTATTGGGCGAAAGCAGATTCTAGTCATTTTTTTTGGAATGTCATTCATCATCCCCAAAAAAATTGGTAGAACCATTCTACCCTCTTTCAGCAAAAATTAAGCAATGGGAAAAAACGGTTGAAGCTTTTTTCGTGGAACGTCAACGGCATCCGCTCTGTACATAAGAAGGGATTTCTTGAATGGTTCACTACGACTTCTCCTGATATCTTATGTCTACAGGAGACCCGCGCTTCAGAGGAACAATTCCCTGAAGATGTGAAAAACTTACCGCGCGTTAAACTGCATAGCACCGTGGCCGATAAGAAAGGTTATTCTGGTGTGGCGACCTGGAGTCGACAAAAAATTGTTGACACGAAAAAACTCGAAATAAAGCTTTACGACAGCGAAGGTCGCACTTTGATCCACGATTTAGGCTGGGCCTATTTGCTGAATTGTTACTTCCCCAACGGCCAACGTGATCACGGGCGTGTTCCCTTTAAAATGGAATACTGTGCCGCGATTCAAAGGAAAGTGAAGGCCTTAAGAAAAACAAAACCCGTGATTATCACCGGCGATTTCAATACCGCTCATCACCCGATTGATTTAGCGAATCCCGTGAGCAACAAAAACACCACAGGCTTCTTGCTTAATGAGCGCGCTTGGATGGATGAATTTCAAAAAGACGGCATGGTGGACGTTTTTCGCCACTTTAATCCCAAAGAAGCTGGTGCCTATACGTGGTGGAGTAATCGCCCAGGTTGTCGTGAGAAAAATATCGGATGGCGGATTGATTACTTCTTCGTTTCCGAAGAGCTCATGCCCGCAGTGAAGAAGGCACGAATCCACGCCGATGTTTTGGGTTCGGATCACTGCCCCATCAGTCTTGAATTGGACGATAAGAAACTAGGTCTTAAGTAAATCGTTCACTGTATTGATGAGTTCATCGAAATCGATCGGTTTCGTCATAACCATGGTAATCCCCGCCGAAACAGTATCTTTCTCATGAGACTCGTAGTGCCCTGAAACTAAAATGAAATGCCCTTTGAAGCCGTACTGTGAACATAGACGTTGATAAACCTCCGTCCCCTTCATGCCAGGCATACGGGCATCAGAAACAACAACCGGAAAGGTTTTCTGCTCGTACAACTTGAGAGCTTCAAGCCCATCCTTAGCTGTTTGAATCGAAATTCCTCTCTCAGCGAAGTAAATCTCCGCGAGCTCTAGGATATCCGGTTCATCGTCAATGTAGAGCACTTGCGGCATGGGTCTATCCTCGCTCAGAGAACGCGACCCTGCCAATAGGTGGCCAGAACTTGTTTGTCGAAATCCGCTCGCTTTGAAACTTGCCCAATGAGTTTCTTAAGCAAACCTTCAGCATCCTTGTGCGATCCTTGCGGACCTTTTAAGACGACGAAATTCACTTCTTTGCCGGCCTCGAGACTGCCAGTGCGATGATCGACTTCCAAAATCTCGGCCCCCGCTAAAGTGGCACGATAGAGCGCTTTCACAAACGTTGCCTGACGACGGCCCTTGCGACCGTGCTGCTGCACAAATGAGCGCATTACATCCAACATCGACAAGAAAGGACCGCCGCCAATATCACTGCCTAAAGCCCAGCGAATTCCTTGGCGCTCAATTTTGCGGAAGTCGAACAGGCCAGAGCCGAGTCCCTTTTCGCGCAAGGGAGCATTGGAAGTTGGGCAATGAACGAGCGCTGTTTTTGTGCTCTTGAGGAGTTTGAGTTCAGTGGGTTTCAGATGGATCGCGTGGCCCATCAATGAGCGTGCTCCGAGCATGCCCGCTTTGTGATAAATCTCAGTGTAGCTTTTTGCGCTCTTGTAGGCTGGGAACTGCTTATAAAGTTCCATCACATACTTAATCTCGGCAGGTGTTTCACTCAAGTGAGTCTGCTTGAAGATTTTGCGGCGATTCGCTTCGAGGGCTGTGATTCGCATGGTGTGCGGATCCGTAGCAATGGCAAAACGTGGAGTGAGAACGTAGCGATGCTTGTATTTTCGCATGCCACGTTGGGCTGACTTGATGGCATCTTTACTTGTCTGCTGCAGAGACTTCGGGGACTGCATCGTCATGAGCACATTCCCGATGAGAATATCTCCTTTGACTTCGCTCATCGCATAATCAAGAGCGTGGTCATGGACCGAGCTGTAGCAAGCGCCACCAAGAGTTCCGGCCTTACTCAAACGATGAAAGAATTTTTTGGCATGCGAGCGAGCGTAAGACTTTGAGGCGTACTTCGCCTCTGTCGGGAATGTGTATTTTTCTAACCACTGCAGGAGAGAATCTTTAGGCATCAAGCGCACATCGTCTTGCACCCAATGAAAATGCATATCAAAGAAACCGGGAATGATGACTCCCTGCCGGAATTCAAAAAGATTCGAACTACCAAAATCTTCCACGTACTTTTCGCACGCCTCCCTGTACGGCAGAATTTCTTTGATGCGTGAGACGCCCTTCAGAGAGGTTTCAGACACCAACACGCCGTCGGCCCAAAATTCACAGGTTTTATCATCCTTAGGGTTAAGGATGGCCGCCCGATAAAAGGTTAATTTACGCGTAGCCACAACTATGATTCCTTTTTACGGATGCCGAACGGAGGTATTAAAGTCCTCTCATGATAAGGTCATTTATTGTAGCTATGTTGGCCCTGCTTGTCCTCCCTCACGTTGATGCCGGAGTCGATCCCATCACGGATTTAACCCTAGATCGCATGGTTGTGCTGGAAGTCGACGCCACAATCAACCCAGCGGTAGCAAACTACCTGCAAACCGAGCTCACCCGCACCGCAGCTACGGAAAGCACCTTGTTTGTTGTGAAGCTCAACACTCCCGGTGGCCTCGTCAGCACCACCAAAGACATCATCACGGCTATTGGCAAATCCACGCATCCCGTTGTGATCTGGGTGACCCCAGAAGGTGCCTCGGCCACAAGCGCGGGAGCTATTATTGCCAGCAGTGCCCATGGCCTCGTGATGAATCGCGGGACAAATATCGGTGCCGCGACTCCGGTGGGGCTCGGAGAAGACATCAAAGAAGGTGACGGACGCGCGAAGGCCGTTAATGATCTCACGGCCCTGGTGCGCTCGCTTTCAACGACGCGCGGACGCAATGCTGAAGCCTTTGTCAGCATGGTGGCAACGGCGGCTTCATTCACGGCCGAAGATGCGGCGAAGAAAAACATCATCGATGGCGTCGTCACATCGCTCGATGGCATACGTGCTCTCTATCAAGAAAAGACGGTCATTCTGCAAGGTCAGAAACGGTTGCTGAAGTTTGCTCCGATTGTTGAAACCGAAATTCGCGAAATGGATGCTGGTCAGCAGCTCTTGAATGTTTTTGCCAATCCTTCCACGGCCTACATCCTTTTCATTCTGGGCGCAGCCCTTCTCTATTTTGAATTCCAAGCGCCAGGCGGTTTCATGGCCGGAGCCGTGGGAGTGCTTTGTCTGATTTTGGCCGGCATCGCCTTCCAAGTGTTGCCACTTAATTTCGGCGCCATGGTGCTCTTGATTGCAGGCGTGGTGATGCTGGTCTTAGAAATCTACATCACGAGCTACGGACTCCTCGCTCTTGCAGGGCTCGGCTGTCTTACTGCGGGCTCTCTCTTTCTTTACCGTCACGAGGACGGCTGGATCACCGTCCAGCACTCCATCATTTTCTCAACGCTCGCTGGGATTGTTGTGTCTCTGGGTACGATCGCGTGGTTTCTCACTCGCAACCGCTCCTCCCAGCAGAGTTTTTTCAACCACACCCACCAAGAGGGTGAGGTGATGCGATCGCTCGGCCAGCAAGGCACTCACTATATCTACCAGGTTCGTGTGCTCGGAGAAATTTGGAAGGCCAGAAGCGAGACCACGCTTGTGATTGGTGATCGTGTGAAAGTGAGCCAGCAGCGTGGCGACGAATTGTTACTCGACGTTATTAAGTCTTAAACTAGGGAGTATTTATGGAATTGATGGGCTATTTGCCGTTTGTCGTGGTGATTGGGGGCATTCTATTCAGTACCTTCAAAATCCTCAACGAATACGAGCGCGGTGTTGTTTTTCGTCTCGGAAAGTACGTTGGTACACGCGGGCCAGGATTGATAGTCCTCGTTCCCGGCGTTGAAAAAATGGTAAAAGTTGATTTGCGTCTCGTCACGATGGACGTTCCGGCACAGGACATTATCACAAAAGATAACGTCACACTTAAAGTGAACGCGGTGGTTTATTTCCGCGTGTCTGACCCTTCAAAAGCAATCATTAGCGTTGAGAACTTCTTCCACGCGACAGCACAGATTGCTCAGACCACTCTCCGCTCTGTGATCGGACAGTATGAACTCGATGAAATGCTCGCTCAGCGTGACAAGATCAATGCTCGTCTCCAAGAGATCCTTGATGACTTGACTGAGCCATGGGGAATTAAAGTAACGAACGTTGAAGTGAAAGCCATCGATCTTCCACTTGAGATGCAACGTGCGATGGCAAAACAGGCCGAAGCTGAACGAGAGAAGCGCGCGAAGATCATTTCTGCTGAAGGTGAGTTGATGGCGTCTCAGAAGCTTTCGGAAGCAGCCGCGGTTTTGGGTTCACAGAAAGAAGGTATCACTCTTCGCTATCTTGAAACTATGCGGGAGATCGCAGGTAACGGCGGGAACACCACGACGTTCTTCCCGTTCCCGATCGATATCCTCACTAAGTTAATTAAATAAGCTCGACGCTCCAAATTTCAATTTTGACCGCCTCAAACCCCTTCAGGGTTTGCGGCGGCAAGAGCTTCCACGCAATTCTGCTCGCAAACTCCGGATTCATCTGCGCTATCTCGCCCTTCATTTCTCCGGTCACGACAATCGAATTGATGGGTGCCTTGCCATTCATTCGATTCGCCAGATTGATGACCATTCCAAGGGCCGTGTACGTTTTAATCGTTTCTTCGCTACCGTAAAACCCCACCGACCCCAGTCCATGTGCCATACCAATTCGATACTCGAATGGACTGCCCCAGAGTATTTCATACGCCTCGGCTTTGCTCAGAAGAAGCGCCTTTAGTTCAAAGGCGCACTCAAGCGCTCGCGCGACATAGTCGGCTTGCTTCAGCGGCGCATTTGTAAATCCTATCACCCCGTCCCCAACAAACTTGTCGATGGTCATGTCGTACTTATTCATGACCCCCATGACATCGGCCATGAACATCGTAATAATTTTCTGGGTGTCCTTTGCGGGCATGGTAAGAACCTTGCTCGTCGAGTCTTTAATGTCGATGAACAAAACGCAGATGTCTCGTTGCTCGTGAGGTCCCGAGATATCTACGAGTCCTTGCTCTATGCATTCGATGAGCCGTGGGCTGAACTGGCGACTCAGACTACGAAGCCTCGTCGCCTCCTCCGTCTTGCGCTCAATCACCACATTCCGACTTACGAGTTCCTCATTGAGCAACAGCCGCGAAGAATATTCCTCGCGCTCGAGGCGGTTGTAAAACCATCGCCCGACGGATCCAGAAATCGAGATCGCGAAGAGGAAGATGAATTGCAGAAAAATTTGCAGATACCCGGTTTCGACGTAATACCAAATGGTAAAAACTCCGAAGATCAAAAGGATGTAGGCGGAGATGAGTGCATAGAAAAACCGGGAAAAAGAAAACCCCGTTGCGAGTGCCGTTAGCAAGATACCCAGGCCAGCCCAGTACGAAGAAGAGTGATCTTTGATGCTAAAGACCATCCAGAGAATCGCGCTCGCACCGACGATAAACGGAAAAGTGCAGACGATCTGCATTCGATGAAAATTCTCATTCCCTAATCGTTTCACGACTTCACGACTCATGAGAATGGAACTGACAACTATGACTCTAAGGGCCCAAAATGTGTCTGAATGCTGGGAATAGAAAAGTGCGTCACAAATGCCAAAAAGCAGGAAAAGTGCCACAGCATAGAGTGAGGCAGCACCCCTAAAAAACTTCGAAAGATTAGCAGAGCTCTCTTGCTCTCGTGATTTCATCGATGACGACGAACGTGATTACCAGGTCGGAGAGCCGAGCTGCTTATACTGCTTCTCTACTTTATCGAGATACTTCTGCTCGTTTTGAATCACATCAGTTTGACTGGCTTCAACTGAAGCGGGCGCGCGGCCCGGAACCACTTTATAAACCACACCATCTTTTTTCGTTTCGTGTTTAATGCCTTCGCGGATGGCCTGATTAAACAGACCTGCATCCGACTTCGCCAGAGCGGCGGTGGCGCAGAACAAAGCGAACATAAATGACATGAATTTCATAAAAGGCCTCCTGCCAGACTTATCGGCAGGAGGACTCAATACTTGAGCTTTTTTAGCGGACGACGGTACGTTTGCTTGAATTCAGTTCTTTCTTACGGATACGGATGCTTTTTGGGGTTACTTCTACCCACTCATCTTCATCAATCCAGTCCAAAGCCCACTCCAAAGTACGGTTAGGAGTTGGTGGAAGAATGATGTTTTCGTCCTTACCGGCGGTACGAACTGAAGTTAAGTGCTTTTCGCGGCAAACGTTAAGGTTCAAGTCGTTCGGACGAGTGTGCTCACCGACAACCATTCCTTCGTACACTTCTTCTGTTGGCTTAACGAACTGCTTACCAGAGGCAAGCAAGTTGAAGAGAGCGTAAGGAGTCGTCTTACCTGCGCGATCCGATACCAAGGCACCGTTCACGCGACCAAGCATCTTCCCAACGTGCGGACGGTATCCGAGGAAGTAAGAAGACATGAGGCCTTGGCCTTTAGTGTCGGTCAAGAAGACTGAGCGGTAACCGATCAAACCCCGTGATGGAATTTCGAACTCCATACGAGTACGGCCATCACCGTAGTTCATCATGTTGGCCATCATCCCCTTACGAGCCGCGAGTTTCTCAGTGATAACGCCAGTTGCTTCGTTCGGAACGTCGAGTACTAAACGCTCGTACGGCTCTTCTAACTGACCATCTACTTCACGCATGATGACCTGTGGACGAGCGATCATGAGCTCGTAACCCTGACGGCGAATTTCTTCGAATACAACGGCAATCTGCAACTCACCACGAGCTTTCATGACGAAAACTTTTGGATCATCTGTCGGAGAGAATTTCAAAGATACGTTGGTGCGAACAGCGGCCAAGAGGAATTCTTCAAGGCGGCGGCTGGTGAGGTATTCACCTTCGCGGCCGGACATTGGAGAGGTAGAGACCGAAACCTGCACAGATACCGTAGGTGGTTCAACCTCAATACGAGGCAATGCTTCTGGGTTTTGAGGATCTGTAATCGTGTCACCGATATCACCGGTTTCGAAACCAGAGATGATGACGATTTCGCCAGCTTCAGCAGACTCAACTGAAGACATGCCAAGACCGTCGAAGATTTGTACGCCAGTGATTTTGAACGGCTTAGGCTTAGTGCCCTCGCGTCCAACCCACATGGCTTGCTTTGTATTGTGAATCACACCACGCTGAATACGACCGACCATCAAAGCACCCAAGTAGTTTGAGTAGCTCAGGTTCGTCACGAGCAATTGCAACGGGCCGTTTTTGTCGAATGTTGTTTCTGGGTAATATTCGCTAGTGAAGAAGTCCAAGAGAGGCTTCATGTCACCTTCGCGGCGATTTTTGTCTTTAGAAGCGTAACCGTTACGGCCTGAACCGTAGTAGAACGGGATATCCAAATCTACGTCTTTGTCGATTTGAGCTACGATCTCGAGAAGAAGATCTTCGACTTCACCACGCACTTCATCGATACGCTCATCTTGGCGATCGACTTTGTTAATGAACACGCCGATTTTGATTCCGCGCTCGAGAGCCTTGGTCAAAACGAAACGAGTCTGTGGCAAAGGACCTTCTGAGGCATCCACCAACAAAAGAACACCATCAACCATCATCAAAGAACGTTCCACTTCACCACCGAAATCGGCGTGACCTGGAGTATCCAAGAGATTGATCTTGGTGTCGTTCCAACGGAAGGCACAGTTTTTTGCACGAATGGTAATCCCGCGTTCTTTTTCAAGTTCGCCTGAGTCCATCATGCGTTCAGTCGTCTGCTCGTGGGCAGAGAAAAGACCTGATTGTTTGAGTAGTTCGTCGACGAGCGTGGTTTTACCATGGTCGACGTGGGCCACCACGGCGATATTCTTGAGCTTCATTCGGGATTTTCCTTTGATTGATTCGGGCCCAATATAACTTAAGGCACGACAGGAGGCAAAAGCTTTTCCTGTGAGAGTATGGCCAAGGCGACACGGACCCCATCCACCGCCGCCGACGTGATTCCCCCAGCATAGCCCGCTCCCTCTCCACAAGGGTAAAGCCCCTTATGCGAAGTGGACTGATATAGCTGGCGATCGCGGACAATGGTCAAGGGTGACGAGGTACGGGTTTCGGGGGCCATAAGCAGCGCATCTTCATGCGTAAAGCCTGGCAGGGCCTTCTCAAACTGCGCTAAACCCTCTTTCAGATGCCTGAGGAGCTTCTCCGGAAATATATCGCCCATATCTGCTTTAAAAATATGTGAGGGGCAGGATGTTTTCGGCAACGGCTTGCCGTCGACCTTTCCTTTTAAAAACTCACGGACCGTCATGGCAGGGATCTCTCGCCCTGTCGCATGTTTCTGCGATGTTTTGAAAGCCGTCTGTTCGATGGAATGCTGATAGCGCATGCCCGCAAGTAGATCCTTTTCTGGCAGCTCCGCACTTTTCACCGAAACCACCAAAGCCGCGTTGGACCATGGAGAATTACGCGCAAAGTTCGACATGCCGTTCACGACAAGACCATTTTCTTCGGTGCCTGATGAAAGCACATAACCACCTGGGCACATACAGAAGCTGTAAACTCCCACATCGGCGGTGTGATCATGCCAACTCAGACGGTAGCGTGCGGCCCCGAGTTCCGGTGATTCGCACCACTGTCCGTGTTGGATTTTATCGATGTGCCGACGGGAGTGTTCGATGCGCACACCCACAGCAAAATCTTTTTGCTTCATCTCCACGCCAGCTTCCATCAAGTGCGTGTAAATTTCTTGCGCTGAGTGACCCGCGGCCAAGACGACGTGATCGCTATGGAGTTTTTCACCGTTCTCTAATTCCACACCCACAACTTGCTTACCTTCATAGAGCAAACTCTTCACGCGTGTATTGTGACGAACTTCTGTCCCGCGCGCTTGGAGCCAGCCACTCACGTGCGTGATGATCTGGCGGATTTTGTTCGACCCTAAATGTGGGTTGGAAATATACGAAACTTCCTCTGGTGCACCAAACTCAACCAGCTTATGCATGACGTAGGGAATGTGCGCCGACTTCACACGAGTGATCAGTTTTCCATCTGAGTAAAGGCCAGCTCCACCTTCGCCGTAGCAGACGTTAGTGTTAGAATCGAGCTGACCGTAGCGCCAAAACTTCGCGATCTTGAGCATGCGTTTATCCGCTGACTCTCCCCGCTCTATAATGATCGAAGGTATGCCGTGCTCCGCGAGCATGACGGCGCAGAATAATCCCGCCGGGCCGGCGCCGATGATGATCGGTTTGGTTTTGAGTGGAGCAAATTTCTGGAAAGGCTCAACCTGCGCGTAGGCATCGTCTTTTCCCACCAAGGCATCTACTGTGTAATGGAAAAGTGGCACTCGCCCACGAGGCGCTCCCCGGGCGTCGAGACTTTTTGAGACGACCCGGTACTCCCGCACTTCCGGCAAGAGCTTGCGCACGTGGGTGTCCACATCTTGTTGAAAAGAAAGAGTAAAGCTCAGCGTCTTGGGCATGCCCCTTTATGGCCCTCTTCACCGATTCCGTCTATACTCCGAGGAATTACTACAGGGGAATTATGCGTATCGGGATGCTGATCATTGGGACCGAGCTTTTACAAGGCAAAATCACTGATGCCAATACGGTGTGGCTGGCACAGTACCTACGTCCCTGGAATCTTCGTCTACAGATGACCCTCACTGTCTCGGACGATCATCAGGATATTCAGGCGGCATTGACCATGCTTTTCCAGCACTGCGACGGAGTGATCTGTTCCGGTGGCCTTGGGCCAACAGCAGATGACATCACAAAAAATTCACTGGGTGTTTTTTTTGGAAAATCGCTCAGTGCAAACACTCAAGCAAGATCAGTCACTGAAGCGAACTACACTCGCTTCGAACGGGTACTCGCTCCAAATCATGGCTATGGATACCTGCCAGATGACTTTGAAGCATTAAACAATCCCACCGGCTTTGCCCCTGGACTTTGGTACGAAGAGAAACAGCGCTACCTTCTCGCGGCTCCAGGAGTTCCTAAAGAATTTCGCGACATGATCAGCGAGGCTTTTCCTCTCAAATTAGCTCCTAAACTCGGAACCACACAAAAACTTACGCTGCTGAATTTTCGCACACGCGGAGTTCCAGAAGAAAGAATCTTCCAAGAGCTCGCCCCTGGGTTGTGGGATCAACTCTCGCAGTTCGGTAACGTGAGTTCGTTGCCCCACGTCCTCGGTGTTGATATTGGCATCACGGTCGACGACAAAGATGTCTTGGCGGTCCAGAAAATCATTCATCAGTCACCGGTGGCCCCCCATGTGTGGCACGAAGGATTCGAAAGTCTTGAAGAACTGATCGTCAAAAAAGCGCGTGACCGTGGACTCACCTTTGGTTTTGCGGAGTCTTGTACAGGTGGTTTGTGTTCACACCGCATGACCAATGTGGCCGGGTCATCAGAGGTGTTTTGGGGCTCTATCGTGAGCTATGACAATAGCATCAAAACGAATCTGCTCCATGTGAAAACATCCACACTCGCGCAGCACGGGGCAGTGAGTGAAGCAACCGCCTGTGAGATGGCCAGCGGAGCTCGCCAGGCCCTTAAAACATCACTCGCGATTTCTCTCACGGGAATTGCTGGACCAGGTGGCGGAAGCCCTGAAAAACCAGTTGGAACTGTTTGGGTGGGGATTGCGACTGAGATTGGAGTGACTGCAAAGAAGTTCGAATTCAGGGGCGACCGCGAAACTCTCAAGTTGAGATTCTCGCAAATCGCCCTCTACAATCTATTGGATCAACTTAGAGACTAGTTACATGCATCCAAAGGAAGCGGCTGGCCTTCTTTCACTTTCTCGGCTGCTGCCGGATTACGCTCGATGCAGTCTTCTGCTTTCTTCTGAATTTCGGCCCATTTTTTTTGATCCATACTCTTCATATACTGACGAGTAAGTTCGGCCTGCTTCGAATCGATTTGTCCCGAAGCCTCCATTTGTTTGAGCATCGGCTCCACATCACTTGCGCCCACTGATTGGGCCAACGCTGTCACCGAGGTCATCGCAAACACCATGATCGCTAGAAATTTCATAAAGCCTCTCTGTTAGAGCTAATCATACGGGAAGTTCCCGATTCGACCAAACTCATCGGATAAACCACGCTAAACCTTGAGTCTTAACCGACTTCTTTTGTTGGCGTAAATGATGGGCCCTTAGGCTATGAAAATCAAGATTCCAGCCTGTTAGCTCGGCCAACTTCCCTCAGAGTACGATGAGGGGGAAAATCTTGCTAAGGGGTCTAAAGGATTAAAATTAATCACCCCAATGAGCCGATAAACACTAGAGGGAGAACTGTGCGGACCATGAAGGGACGAAACACATTACCGATCATCTTGAGTCTATGGGCCTTGTTGGCCTTGACGGTTGGTTGCGTTCCACAAGCTCAAGCTCCTCGTGCGGCTTTTGTCGCTGGCGATGATACCTCAACAACATCTGGAACTGGTGGCGGTAGTACGACTACCGAAGTGCTCGCCGGTTTTAGCGGTGAGACTCGAAACTTTATCGATAAGGCCGGGGTCAGAACGTTCGACGTGCAAAACCTCGCTCTCACTGGTGTTGATTCATTCACGATTTGGGGTGAATCAGTCCAAACAACGATCAAGGCCCTACCAGCCGAAACGAAAGTCTGCCTTCTCGCAGAATTTAAAAACACCAATCCATCGCGAATCTTAGTTTTGTCGGCCGTTCGTCGTCGCCAAATTCTTAACACGCAAGTGACAGCCACCGGTTCAATCTCGACGGTCGCCTACAGCTGGATCGTGATGCCAGGTGATATGGCGAGAAACGAAACAGACTGCCTCACAACCGGTTTGATCAACGCTAAAAACCAAATCTTTGGCGCAACAGCGACACTCAAATTTAGCTTACAAGACATCTGTTCCGATTGCACAAGTTCACCTCAATCAGAAGGCTTCCGTGCTCACTTTGATTCTGGCAGTGCTTTGAATGACGTAAACATCGCTGCCCTCAAAGTTAAAATCCAATTGAGTACGAACGGCACAACCCCGGGGCAAACCTGTTCATCAAACTCGGCCTGTGCGGGCATCGGTTTTAACTGCTGCTTAGAAGGTCAGTGCGTGAATGATGGCGCAGTTAAAAACGGCGTAGACACCTCTACCGGTTCCTTTATCTCGGCCTGGGAAGATGTCCAAAACAATCCTACCCGCTTTAAGATCTATCCACAGTTTTTCTACGTGTGTCCTACGACCATTCCGACGGTCCCAGGCGATGACGACGCCACTGACCCTGAGTTTGCCTCTCGCAAGCGCATGAATGAGATGCAGGATCTTTATCAGTGTTTGAACCCCCAATTTGATGAAATCGGCTACTGCTCTAAAGTGGTCCCCAATGCCTCCGCCTTAATTAGCTCTTCTAATTCTGCGGATCGTAACTTCACCGTTCCCCTCGATGACAACAACTTGCGCTGGGCAAACGGATCCCTGAATGCTCACAGTATCTACTCTTTCCGTTATGGCGAACAACTACTCTATCAAGAAGGCCTCACTGGCTTTGACAGCACAACGGTCGCCGGTAGTCATTCATTTCCAGGGACTGGTAACGGAACCCTCACACAAGCTGAAACCGTTACCATCACGAAGCCACTGGCAACCAACGCACTCGATGATACCTTGATCATTAAATACAAAGTTGATGCGACTTGCGTGAAATTGAGCACGGCCCTTGCACGCTGTTCTAAAACATATGTCCAAGGCCGCTCTTCTACTGTTCCGCGCCCGGCCGATCACTCGACTTCTGGTTTTTTTGCGTTGCCGGCCTATGCCGATCTTGTGAATTACCTTCCTATCGTGAAAGTGGGTGACACTCCCGTCGCGAGTGGCGTGGGTTCATGGCAAGTGACTGGACAGGGGATCTCATTCTCGCCTGCTCCCACCACAAACCAAACCGTACAGATCACTTACTATGTGACTCCTTCGGCTTCAGTAGACTTAGATGTACTGACCACGGGTCGTACCGCTGCGCAGACTCGAGTCAACGAACTTTGTGGCTGTGGAGTCATCGGAACCACGAACTGTAATTTGAAACCAGTAAGTCAAACGAACGCTGGCGTCACTACGATCACGGATTACAGCTGCGTTTATCCACCACCGCCATTGCCAGAACCACCTCTACAGCAAGTGGTTTTCGTTTCGGGCAAGTCCGTGCCTTATCGCTATTACGACATCAATGGTGCCGTTTGGGATAATGACACTGGCGCCAGTGCCCCGGCCCAAGAAGGTCTAGCTTTCAGTTATACCAATGGTGATAAGCTCAAGCCTAATAACCTCTCAAGCTACGTTGGCTTTAACGAAATCTACGGCTCTTTTGATAAGCAGGGTTCTTCGGCGAAACCACCTCGTATGATCACGCTAAAAAAAGGTGTGAACTACGATATCTTTGTGGATAGCGGTGCCTTCGCGAGCTGTGCGAACTGCGGTAACGACCCCTACTCGCCGATCATGAAACTGTTCCCAAGCACGTTTGCCTCTCGTGGCGGCGGTTACGTTCCGGATATCTACAACTCGGTTCGCAGCTCCACTACTTCAACCTACCGTGCTGATGATCTTCTCTTCGGCCGAGGCTGCTTTGTTCCCGCGACGATGCTTGCCTGGACGCATGCAGAAAACGCAAGCGTGCAAACGCAACGTCAACGCCGCTTGGCTGCCCAACACTTCATGTACGCTAACGGTTACCAGCGCGACTGGTATGGCTTCGACTACGGTTCATTGATCGGATCATTTGATGGAGTGACTTGGTTCTCGATTGGTAACCAGCGTCGCATCAAAGCAACGGGCACTCGTCTCCTCTTGGCCGTTAACGGTTACTTCGGCGACCAGACGATTGATAACAATTTCAAGGTCGTCGTCAGCGAGACAGTGGCCGCCGTGAACTCCGGCTCAAGTGTGACCCATGACACCATGAGTGACGGTGCCGAGTGCCAGAAGAATCACTTCTGCAGCGACGACAACGATTGCGTTGCTCAGCTAGGCTACGATTACACCTGTCAAAACGTTGCTACGATCACGACCCCATGGCCGATCTTTGATTCTTCAGGCAACGAAACATCTGGCTCCGAAACTCGCTCCCTAATTTCTCTGCTCGGTGGTGCCAACGGGAAAACACGCCGCTGTGTTTATCGCGGGCGTGGCGCTCCTTGCGAAGCCAACCTCAACACTCTCACTTCGACTTATAACGGCACAGATACCGTTGGTTTTGCAGCGTGCTCGCCCAACAACTACTGCGCTCAAGTCGACGGCACTGCACGTTTCAACACTGCTATTGCCAGATTTGCTAGCTCTCCAAGCTCACAGAACTTGTTAGGTACCTTGGGTACTAAAGATACTTTCGGCCAAGGCGCACGCTTCATTGGCCGCCCACTAGACTATTACGGCACAAAAACGGCTGCGAGTGTGACCTCTTCTGCCTGGGGCTTAAGCAGTGCATTCACTCTCCGTGAACATTTTAAATTGGGTACAGGAACATCATCAGTCAATGTCGATGGCCTATGCCTACCTGGTCGCGACGTTGCCGGTTCAACGACCTTTGCCGATGCTCATTCTCGCGTGCCCTCAACATCAGACAAAGAAGCTGCCGATCGAATTTTTGGTGTAGGTACAACCGGAAAAGTCACCACCCTTGCTCCAACAAATTCGAAGTTCTTAGGTATGTGTCCGGCGGTGGTGGATGGCCAATTCGCTCACCACAATCCGGCTAATAACATCACTGATGCGACTTATATGAGCGAAGCCATTCGCCAAAATCTATCAACTTCAATGTTAGATGTGACCGAGTATGCTGGCTTAAATATATTCAACACCAATGCGGGGACAGCGGCGATTACTCAAGGCTACCAACGTAACGCCTGCCTACGAGCTCCGGGCTCGTCGTGTTTTAGTGATATGGAGTGTGGCCCGAGTAACTTCATCGCTACCAAGATGAAGTCGCTCGCGAACTGGGGCAACTTCGCTAACAACCTTGCCGAGCAGGCCTACTGGAAAGAAGAGCTCGTGTGTGGAAACCCTGAGCCAACGAAATTATTTGATAACAGTTTCAACTCTTCCTTTGATGTGAAGCAAAATCACTGCTGCCGTGAAGTTGGAAAAACGATGAAAGTGTTCACGCAGTTTGACGCCAACACGAGTTTCCTAAACTGTAATGGTACGTCCACCGCCATTGCAGGTGTTGATATCGCCGTTAACTCTGCAAACCGTAACCCGCGCAACAATGTGATTCATGACATCGCATCATGTAATCCACCCGAAGCCGGCAAGACCCCTGCCTTGATTGCTCCATCTGAGCGCACTCTCACTGCAAACGGGATGGATATTGATCGCATCCTGCAACAATACGACACTCTCGATACCATGAACCAGCGCATGTGCTGCACCGGTCACTGGGTGCGTAGCTTTGCCACTGAAAATGGTGGCGGCCACAAGTGGGGCGAAGGCCGCACTCAGAACATTGATAAGAGTATCTTTGGATCATGGAACTGGTACTTCGATCAAAAATTCTCTGTGGTGCTTGATGAGTCTGAGAACATGGCCTGCGCAGCTGATAACTTCGGAACACTCGCCTGCGAAATTCGTTCACTGACTGACACACAGTCTAGAACCTATCTCAGCTGGATCTCACTCTTTGAACTCGTGGGCATCCCCCAGGTTCTCGTAACGATCCCGAACGCAGCAAACGGCCTCGAGCGTTTAGTAGACGACAATAACTCTGCCGGAGCGGGTCTCCAAGGTAACCTTGAAGGTCAGGGCAAGCCGCTTCGTAAAACTCTCTTAGAACCGATGATCGCAGACGTGCTACTCGACTCTAGTGACCCGACGTCTCAAGGATACATTTCTGCTGCTAGCTACAATAAGCTCGACATCGGCTCAGGCAAATTAAAGAAGGTCTTCTCGGAGAATGAATTCAACTGCTGTGTCCCGGCCGGCGGCAGCGTACCTCAAGGCGCCAACGCTAACATGTGCTGCACAGGCACCCTCACTGATGAGTCGGCTGATGCTCCAGGCGAAGCACGCTGCTGCCTCGAAGATTTCGCAGACGTAACCGTTTACTTGAACCGCTACGTCTCATCAGAGGGACGCGGACTTTCGAGTACGATGTACGATACTAAGACAGGATTCATTAAAGACCCCGCGCAGGTCTTTGCTATCGCCAAGGCCAAGAAGCTCTGCTGCTCGGGCAACATGGTCCAAGGTAAAGTCGTCAGTGATCTATTCATTCCACTTCAAGGCGGCAACAGACTCCCTCAAGGCAAGAGCCGTCGTTTTGCTTACCGCAGTGATGCTATCGATAACAACGATGAGACCGGTGCCATCGCTGACGTCTACGATGCAGGCTTCCGCTGGAACACCCACTTCTACTGCGCACCTGCAGAATAATCTCTAGCGGGTCAATAAAAATACCAACAAGGCAGCGAGTGCTAAACGATAGCCGGTGAACCAGCCGAGATGGACTCGAGCAATGAGTTTCATGAAGAAGTGAATTGTTGCGTATCCGACGAAGAAGGATGTCACCATCCCAACCACTAAGACGCCTAAATCTAATTCGCCCGCTCTTACCGCCTGAGATATATGGGGCACCTCAACGAGAACTCCGGCCAAAATGATGGGAAGGGAAAGCAGGAAGGAAAATCTCCCCGCCTGCGATCTGTTTACACCTAGAAGATAAGCCGCTGTGAGCGTTATCCCGGAACGACTGACTCCCGGAAAGATGGCCAGGGCTTGCGCAGCCCCAATAAAGAGGACCGCTTTCCAATGAGCATTCGTTTCAAAGAAGTTTTCATTCTTACGCTCGTGTCCACGCTGCCAAAAGTCTGCGAACCAAAGGATGGAACCAAAGAAAGCCTGGTTAAAAGCAATCAACCATGGACTGCGGGCATGTTCTGCAAATGGCTTTAGAATCAAAATCACGACAACAGACATGACTGTCGCCAGAATAAAATTACGCAGGAAAACATATCCTGGTTCCGTGCTTCTAAAATCTTTCAGCGCGGGGATGAGATTCAGAAACATGAGCTTAATGCTGTCACGAAAATAAACGATGACTGCCAGGGCGGTACCTAGATGCATACACAGATCGAAAACTACGCCCGGATCATCTATCGTCATAAAATACGGCAGTAGGGCCAGGTGACCACTTGAGCTCACGGGGAGGAACTCGGACACTCCCTGTATGAGGCCGTAAATGAGTGCGGTAAATAAATCCATTAACGCTTCTTTTTAACCGGGGCCGGTGGAGTGCTGGGTTGCGGAACAACGATCGGCTCAGGAGCAAAGAAATTCGCATCGCCTAGCTCAAGTCGCCCACGGACTTCTGCCATTTTCTGACGAAGCTTTTCAAGCCCCGCTGCTTTATCCGGCTGAATCGACTTACTGTTCTTGAATCGCCCCAGCACCTCTTCGAGGTTTTGCATTGATTTAATTAAAGCCACTTTTTGGCCATCTTCCGCAGGCAAGCTTACTAAACTCAAAGCCGATTCAAAGAAGAAGCCGTAGATACTTTCCAGCTGGCTTTCTTCCCACAGTCCACCGGATGCCATTTGCGCAATAACATCGATGACCTTAGGAGCACCGACGACAGGTTCATCATTTAAGCTTTCCCAAGATGAATGAGGCCATAAATCAGTTTTTACAAGACGACCGGCCTTCGTCCACTCTGCTGAAGAAGCGTAATTCACGCGAAAAACTCTTCCCTCGCCAAAGACAAGTGGGACCATGAGCTCAAGGGGCTTTACGCCTGGTGCCTCGTAAACCAGTAAGGTCTGTTTACCAAATCGACCCAAAATCCAGTTTCCACCTTCCTCGGCTTTAAACAGATTTATGATCGCACGACGAAACTCCATGGGCCCTTTAAACAAAGGTCCATAGGCCATGGCATGGTCAACAATTGTTTCGGGCGTAATGGCAAAGGTGACTTTAAGTAATTCTTGCAACTCCGCTTGCAGCTTTAAGCGCTCTTGCGGATTCGGTTTATACTGAATCACCGAGCCTTGTTTTATTTTACTCCTCTGGGCGTAGGACCACAGATTAGGAAAACTCGACTGCATTGGAGGATTATGGGCCAAAGCGAGATTAAGTAAATCAGGCCAAGAGAAAGTTTGCTCTAGCATGAGCGGAATAGTCGTCCCACCTTGATGATAGAAAACCAAGCTCGGAACGAGGCTTCGAGATTTCCCTTTTTGTGTCCACGAGAATCTTGGGAGAACTCTCCATGATTCTGGGACTAGACTGAAACGAATGCCAAACCAATTGGAAGAGTGGACAACCGGTGTGCCAACCTGAATCTCTTTAGATTTTTTTGGACGATGCGTACTTTCACTCAATGTAACTGGGACCGGCATCTCAAATCCACTGAAGATCGGAGACACCAGAAGCATGGCGATTAAAACTGGAAACGCCATGAGCCAAAGTATTAACACGGCCCCCTTCGAGGGCGAGTATAAATGCGTAAATGTTAAAAGCTCTTGCAGAGACCTACGAGAAAAGAGTGTTGGGATATCTGCAATCAGAAATGGATGAAAGACAATTCCAAGTATTTCTCTTAGTAAGCCTCCGACCCGTTTCCACAGAACATTCCCGTAAGCACGCACTCCCCCTAACCAAGAACCCACCGTCACACCAAACAACAAAGTGGTAATCAACCGCCAAGACACAAACAAACTCACGTGATGACTCAAATGAAGCTGATCTTCTGCATCACTGACGATGGCCAGAAGCTCTTTAAGAATGGCTTGGTAATCGGGAGCGTAACCCAACTCCGTTATTTGTGCTTCAATCAGCGGCAGGATTGAGTCTTGAAGAAACTGAGGCAAGATCGTAAGGAGCTCTCGAAATTCGTCGAAGGGAGAAAAAATCTGCCAAAGAATAACAGTGAAAATGATGTCAAAGATCACGCCCATCGCACGAGTAAGCATATTCGCAGCGCGACTCGCGCCACCACTGATTGCAACCACAGCTTTCTTGTTGCGAGGCTTGTTACGAACATCCTCTAATCGCTTCTGCAATTTGCCTTGAGGTGAAATGATTTCCGGCTCCGAGGGCGGCTCGGCAACCTCCTCAGGTGCTTCCTCGACTTCGTCGGCCTCAACTTCAACCTCAACTTCTTCCTCTTCTACACGCAGGACGATCTTGAGCTCCCCTAGCGTAATTTCATCGTCTGCCTTCAGAATAACGGGCTTACCTTTTGTCAGCGAGTGGTCACCAATTTGTGTGCCTGTTTGGCTGCCTAAATCTTGAACCGTGACAACTCCGTCTTTGAGATTGAAAGAAGCGTGGTGTGGCGCGAGTGTCGGCTCTTCAATTACGATATCTCCGGCTTCTGAACCTACCGTGAGAACCGACTCAAGAGGATAACGAGGCGAAGCCTCTATATCGGTGAATTCTAGGAAGAAGGACTTAACCACTTGTTTGTTGGTCTGAGACGGCTTCGAGCTGCCACCTTTTTTAGGCAGTCTAATCAGCTGAAATAGGCTTTTAAGGTTCATGCAGAAGCTTCTTGAAAGTACTTAAAATCATTACCTTTTATTCTAACCTCTTTTCAAATCTTGCCAAGCTTTAGGCTAGTCCGAGCTAATTGCTTAGGTACGTCGCCTATCCACGCTTAAAATAGATAAAGCCGTCACTAATTTAAATGATTCTCGCCAGTTGACCGATAAGAGTTAAAAACCTCTGATCTGATTAAACGAAGGACCTTGTATGTACCAGAACCGCTTTACACGCATTCTCTCGGTTGCCCTCGCCGTTCAAATGGCCGTGCCACCGTTTGCGTTGGCACAATCTACTGCACGCCCAGCTGCACCAGTCGTTGATCAGCGTGGCGATATGGATGATGTGGCTGCAATCATGCGAGGCACGAGCACCGTTTTTAGTAACATCACTTCGGCGATGCAACAGCAGGCCGCTGCGAATGCCGCACAAAACCAAGCGAATGCACTTAAGCAAGAAATGAACCCGCAAAACTGCGGTACCGTTTCACAGCCAATCTCTTGCGTGAGTGAAATCTTTCCTCAGTGTCAAATTCTGAATACGTTTCCTAACTTAGTTGAACCAAGCGAATGTACCGATGGTGTAGACGGTTCATCACCTAACGCCGGGATCCAAGCGGGTGTGGCCGCTGGTTACTACGCTCACTTCACACTGATGGAAAACGAGTACAAGCTCAAGGGCCTTGAGTCTAACAATACGTCGAACATTGGTATCGGCTGCTTGAATGCTAAGGCCGATGAGCTCCAGCGCAATCTCAAGAAGCGCGAAGATGAAATCGATAACCTCATCAATAAGATGCAGAAAGAACAAGATAATTTCAAAGCACAAGCTGAGAGAGAACGGAACACGATCGACGAAGCGATGGCCCTACTCGAAGGCGGAAACTACAAATCGGATCGTAGCAAAGCAGTCCTCGAACAAAACAGCGTGAAGTTTTCTGATGTGTTCAAAAACAACAACGCCTGCTCTGCCGTTCTCGACAGCGAAGCCTTCAAAGGTGAAGGTAGCAAAGCTGGCTTCAAGGGTATTGAAGCTCGCTTGAGTTCTATCGCTAACAAAAAAGAAACTGGCGGCTCAAGCTTCAGCGCCATGGAGTTCAACCAAAACACGGCCGAGCGAATCGAAGCTGACGTGAAGAGAATGTCGACCCTCGCCGCTCGCGAAATCCAATCGAAGGGCGACAGTGTTCTCACGGACGGTTTCAAGGGCCTCCCTTCTGCCTATGGCCTATCAACCTCACCGGCATTCACCGCTGCTCTCCTCGAACAGACGAAAGCAGCAGAGTTAGACAAAGCCGACATCCTGAAAAAAACTCAGGGAGTCATCGACAGCGGCAGCCAGTCACTTGTGAGCGAGCTCCAGAACGACAGTGTCGACTACGAATTCGTGCTCAGCAAGTGGGAACGCTCAGAGAAAAACGCCTGCCTCAATCGCAATAGTAACATCTCTGGCCTCATCAGCCAGGACCTCAACATCATCGACCCTAACGGATCAAAAGAAGCTAACAAGTTCAGCGATAACGCTTATCGCACTTTCATTAAAGATACACTTGGCCGCGGTGACATTAGCATCGAAAAGAAGATGGAACTTATTGGTGCCGAAGAACGCCGTAACGGTAACGCACGCTTCATCGTTGACACTCAGGCTTCGGCAACATCTGGGGATACAACCATCAAGGCAAGCGAGAAGAACTCTCCAGCGAATTTCATCAGCAGGATCGTTGAGAACTGTAAGCAGCAGTTCGAACAAAATACCAATGACAAAGGCGTGAGCCGCCGGGAAGTCATGACTCAGATGCGCAAAGTTCGCAGCGAAATGATGAACTACCGCAAGACCCTCGCAGGTAACGTCCAGAAAGCTCTCGTCAATCGCATTATGAACTGCCAAGACTCGGGCACAGCAAACGCTGCAGGAATCGCGACCTGTTCATCAAAAGATCTCTCGACAGCAAGTCCTAGCTTCTGCGTAAAACGTGCTAACTCTTGTGCGACCAACATGCGCCAGTGTTTGACCGCTGCAGAAAACGAAGTCAAAAAAGTCACCACTGTCCGTGATGCTGCCGTTGCTCAGTACAAAGGCAACATGGCACGCCACGAAGACAATCTAAAGAAGATGTATCTCCTCACTGAAAACATCACCTCTCTTGATGGTCTGAACATCGCTGCCAGCTTGAAGCAAGGTCTCGTGCTTCCGACCAACCTCAAGTTCCACTTGGACCAAGACAAGCGCAAGTTCGCTAAGGGCCTCGAAGCCATGGAGATCCAAGACCCAGATCAATACTTCGACCTGATGAAGCAAAACCTTCTGGCTTTAAAAGCTGAAGTGAAGAAGCAAAACGACCAGGTCATGAAGGGCGCGCCGGGCGCACCTGCTGGCGCTCAACAAGGTGTCATGGGTCACATCGCGAACATCAAAGCAAACATGAAAGCAGTTCTCGAGAATATGCAGGAATATAAAAACGCATGTAAGCAAGCGTACCAGGCTTACAATCGCGGTGTGCAGGAAGCGAATAAAGAAGCTGCGAAAGCCGCGAATGATCGCCAAAACGAACTGCGCGAGTACTGCCTCAACGCTACTGCTTATGCGAACCCTAGTTGTGAGAATGCTGAAGATTTCGACCAAATCATCGATGCAGCTCGCAAGGCAGGTGATGTAGAAGGTATCCGTCGCTTCAGTGGCTTCCGTACACAGTGCCGTAGTTCTGTGAATGATGAAGGTGAGATAACTGAGCCAGCATTTCGCCGACTAATTAATAAAACCAGACCTGAAGGTCAGACCACTGAGTACTCAGGATTAAATAGTTATTGCCTCACAAAAACGGAAACAACAGGTCCATGCTATGCGTATAATTTGGCGCAAAAAGCTTGTAAGGCACACGATCAGGAATCGATAACAGCCCTCAAATCATTGCTTGGGAACGCGAGATTAACAAAATGCAGTGAAGTTGCTCCTGCTGGAACAAGTGCAACTGGTCCAGGCTCTCCAGCTTGCGATCGGGAGATTAATTCTGCATTGGGTGCCGTAAGTCCCGGACTAGCTTGCAATGCTTCGTTCGCTCCACCTGCAGAATTAGCAGCGGCCACAAGATCGGCCATTGCGGAGCAACTTCGTGGTGAAGAGGGAGGAGCTCCCATTCTTGAAACAGCCAACACCGGAGAGAACCGCTCAGGTGCTTGCGCAGCCTACGATAACTCCGGCGCCAACGCGATTAGCAAGGCATTACAAGACGTTGGCTCGCAGTTTGGTACTAATCTTGTTAACGGGGTCAGTACCCCACGCTAGAGGTTTTGGCCTATAGAAAGACAGGCAAAGTGCCGATAAAGAAGTGAGATATGAAAGCGGCAAGGATGCAACTTCACCAACTTCGACTTATTAAAGGGACCCTCACAGGGGTCTCTTTTGTCGTTTTGTTTTTGCTCGCTGGCTGCAATCCTACTGAATTGCAATCTGCCGGAGTGCGCACTGACCCCAACGTTGTGAACGAGAGCTTGCTCGGTAAAGCTTACGTTTACGAAGACGATCCCATCAACTCAACTGGGAAATCTTCGCTTCCATCTAACTACAACATCGGCAAGATTGTCGGCAAGACACCCCAGTCGATCGTCCCACTCAGCAAGACAACACTTACCAATGACTGTCTCTTCCAGCAGGAGCAGTACCTCTTCGGCACCAGTTCAACCTACTCATTCATCGATTGTTTGCGAGTCTTGTCATCCGACGCACCGTCTGTCGTTCCTCTCCAGTCCAACGCCGGTAACTGGGTCTTCGCGGCCGGTACGACGGAGTTCTACCAAGTTCAGGCGATGTACCATTCGAACAAAGTCGTTGAGCGCATGATGGGCTCGATGCAGTTCATCCACCAGCAACTTCACGTCTCCGGCAGCAAGAGCCTTCCTCCAGCGGTTCCTTATGAATTAGCCAATATGGGCACCTGGTGGTTTAAGTACCTCGCCAGCAAAAGTCAGATGACCAAAGCGGCGCAGTTGACGGTGTACTCATCAATCACCGATGAAACACTTCGCAACAACGCGTTCTACGAACCCACTTCAAACTCAGTCAAACTTGGCTGGACTGCATATCCTGGCTATAGCGCTGGCAAACCCTACTCTGTTTTAATGGTACAAGATCCCTCTGTGCTCTATCACGAGATGGGCCACGCTTTCATGACACTGTTCTTGAACATGCGTAACGCAGAAAAGAACGGGGCTGTGTGGGAACCTCTCAAGTACCAAGCGTTCCCTTACTATGGCTTCTACTCAGAACTTGGGGCCATGGGTGAAGGCATCGCCGACTACTTCTCATACGCGATGAATGGACGTCCCTCCTTGGGTGATTGGGCCTTTGGGAATTTTGTTTCCGGACGCCGCCCTATGCATGAGGATCACGAGCTCCATGCTCCAGGGATTAGCAGTGCTGTGGATGAGCGGATCTCATATCCTGACTATCTTCTCTATGAACCCTCACAGCCAGGGCTCCCTCTTGAAGATGTCCACAACGGCGGTATGTTCACTTCTCACTACTTAGTCGCCCTCACAGATTCATTAAAGAATGAATGCTTCATGGACCATGACACCGCTGTAAATCATGTCATGCTTGTGCTCGCAGAATCTTTCTCCTTTTTGGGTGACCTCACTGGCAAAGGGTCAGATTACAACGGCACCGCCAAGCCCATCGTGAACCTACACCCGAACGCCGCTTACGACTGGTACTACACGGTTCGCCAAGTGACCGCTCGCCGCTGGTCGCAGGCGATGGCACGAAGTATTTATCACTTCATCTCCCGTGATGCGTGCTCAAACTTCACCAAAGAAAAATCTGAGAAGCTCTTAGACATGTACGGACTGCTGCTGTTCCGTCACTACGACGACAACGGCACATTCTCGACATCGTCTTCCGACTCTACGACTCGCCAAGACTCTTTTGCCATGGTGACTCCAAACGGCCTACAGAACAGCACGGTCGGCGGTTTCTTCTCGTCGATGTTTGGTAGCTATTTTGCTAATACCATTACCGGTAACAAGGCCGCTCCAACGACGGTCGATGAAGTTAACCGTGTGAAGAGTGTGCTCGTACCGAAAGCAGCATTAGACTTCAAAACCACTGGGGCCTATTCGACGATCTTCATCGACGACAGCCAGAGCTTTGGTCAGGCGATCGCATCGAACGTGCTTTTCCAAGGCCGGGTGATCTCTCCAACGGTTGGGATTGCAGGTCCCGAGTACAACAATGGTAACAACCGCATCTCTCCCGGAGAAATCATCGGGATTGGTTTGGACATGGTCAACCGCGCCAACGTTCCGATTGGTGGCGTGACGATTCTTGCGACCCCATGGGCCCACATGAAAGTGAACAGTACTTCATATGCGAGTCCACAAACTCAACCGTGCTCGATTAATGGCTTCCCTAGTCTCAGTGAAGGCGCAGTGACTTGTGCTGATGCGGACATCCTTCCAACTGATGGTGCCCGCTTTAAGAAGCCTTCTTCTAGCTCTAGCACCTATCCGGCAAAGGCGCTTCACCCAGTGTGTTTGGTACAAACATCGAGCAACAACGAAACTCGTTGGGTCTCACAAGACTACTATCGCAAAAACATCCTCATGCTCGAAGATCAAAAGTGCTTGGGTTACGGTACTCCTGACTTCTCCCCTTCGGAGTGCCTGGCGCGCTTCGTCCCGGGAATGGAGATGGCGTTCTTGGCAAAAATCGATCCACAACTGAGCTACATCGAAACACTCACTAAGCCTTACAATGATTTCAATTTGACAGCTGCAGATGCAGACAAGATTCCACCGAATCAAATTCCAGGACCTGCCTCTTCAAGCGTGTTGCTCCTTGAAATGAACAAATGGATCCAGCCGGGCACGACGTTCACTTGTCGCCTCCGTGCTCAATTCACGAACTGCTCAGACTGCTTCGAGTCTGCTGCAGGCCAAGATGAGTTCACAGACATCGAATACGGTGGTCATAAACCCTTCAAGGTTCTCGATCTTAGCTTCGTCGTTCTTGAATGAATCGCCGCTATCTCCTACGCACCATTCTGATCCTAGGTATTGTCATTACGAGCGTAATGCTTTGGTTCCGGCCTCACTCCGTCCCCACGGTCGTCGAGGCCCCACAAACAGGGCCAGAAGCCCAGAAGCCACCCGAGACTCCCGAGAAGCCCATTCAACGTGGTGATGAGACGATTGGCCCAGCTCCCCTCAAAAAAGGGACTCGACCATTTTATGGCTCTCTTCCCCAGGGAGTGCAAAACATCCGCGAGCTGCCCATGGCCAACAAACCCTCGACCGTATGGCGAAAAAAACTTGAAACACATATCAAGAAGCTTGGTGGAGCAAATCTTAAAAGCTATTCCGTGACTCCGGAAGAGTCTTACGTCGTTCCGGATGGCCAGGAAGGACGTTATGTAGAGCGAGTCGTTGTTACCATCACAGGCAAGAAAGGTGAGTACACAAGTTTTTTTGCTGAAGTGGATTCAGAAACCGGCTACGTCATCAAGTCTTGGGGTGCCGCTATTCCTGAGAAACGCGGCCACCGTCACTAGACGGCGGCTTTAGCTTTCAACTTGGCATCAAGTTCTTCAATTTTCAGAGGGTCAATTTTTGGAACGAGGCCTTCAGGCACAACCTGAAGCTTGAAGCCATTGGCGAAAACCTTCTTCAATGCCTCTATATCTCCACGATAAATCGCAGCGACGGCAACATCATCAGACTTCAATCCAAAGTAAGCGACGATCTTCTCTGACAATCCTGGAACGTAAGGAGCGAGTAACACACCCAAAGCAAGGGTATAAGCCGAAGCTGTTGCAATCGTTTCAGCCGCTGCGTTTGTATCCGTCTTAAACTGAGTCCAAGGAGCTTTCTCAGTGATGAATTGGTTCACCATCGCGCCAAGCTCCATGATGTGCTCTTGGCCTTTTTTGATTTGATGTGAGTCCAGAAGTGCATGCTGTTCTTTAATAAACTTTGCTAGTTCAAGATCACGTCCTTCTTTCACAAAAGCGTCAAAGGTCGATGCAGGAATTCCTTCAGGCCATTTGCTCGCGAGAAACTTCATCGCGCGGTTCACAAAGTTACCAAGGTTGTTCGCAAGCTCAGAGTTGATTTTTAGCTCCAACCCTTTCCACGTAAAGCTAGAATCCGATGTCTCCGGAATCAGAGACGTGAGATAAAAGCGCAAGGCATCCGCACCGAACATGTTGATGGCTTCATCGGCATCAACGTACCAGCCCTTAGATTTAGAAAACTGTTTACCTTCCAAGTTCACATACTGGTTGGCCGGCAGTTCTGTGACCGGATTCACGATCCCGCTCGCCATGCTCATGACTGGAAAAATGATTGAGTGGAAAATAATGTTATCTTTCCCAATGAAATTCGTGATGACGGTGTCTTTTGAGTTCCACCAGTCTTTGAGATAGTCGTCTTTTGATCCGATGGTCTCTAGCCACTTCTTGGTGTTGCTCACATAGCCAATCGGCGCATCAAACCACACGTAGAGTTTCTTGCCTTTTGCTTCTGGCAATGGAACGTCAATGCCCCAATCAAGGTCGCGCGTGATAGCGCGATCAACCAACTCATCTTTTGAAAGTGATTCAACGAAAGGGACAACACTCTTGCGCCAGTTCTGCTTGGTCTTGAACCAGTCTTGGAATTTGGCGTGGTATTTAGAAAGCTGCAGGTACCACTGGTAAGAGTCGACCGCGAGAACATTTTTGCTACTACAAAATTTACAGACGGGGTTCTTGAGCTTGAGTGGCTCAATCCAGGTGCCGCAATTTGGGCACTCGTCTCCGCGCGCTTCTTTATAATCACAAACGTAGCACTCACCTTCCACAAAACGGTCGGGCAACATGTTATGGCAGTCTTGGCACTGGAGTTGTTTCTCCGCGCGCTTCTCAATCATGCCTTTGTCGTTCAGCACCTTGAACCACTTGAGTGTTTCTTCGCGGTGATAGTCGCTGGATGTTTGTCCGAAGAAGTCGAATTGAATCTGGTAGCGATCAAACAAGTCTTTGTGAGTCTTATGCCAATCGTTGACGTAGTCTTTATACTTGCGACCTGCCTTTTGGGCGTTCTGCATAATCGCCACACCGTGCTCATCCGAGCCTGAAATATGAACGGCATGCTCGCCCTTGAGCTTCAAGTGGCGGGTATAAATATCAGCGGGTAAATAAACTCCAGCGATATGCCCGAAATGGAGGGGGCCATTGGCGTAAGGAAGAGCTGAGGTATTGAGATATTTCAGTTTTGTCATAGCGGGCATTTTAGCTCATGACACACTGAATTGTCCAAAGGAAGGCGTACCTTTGAGTGACAGTTTAGCCTCGGGCCCATAGACTGATTTACCCATGATTTCACTCTCAGGACTTAACCCCGAACAACGTGCCGCCGCCGAAACAGTCGACGGCCCCGTGCTTATTTTGGCTGGTGCCGGCTCGGGAAAAACGCGCTCGATCACCTATCGCATCGCTCACATGCTGGAGAACCTCCACCTGCCAGGCCATCAAATCCTGGCCGTGAGCTTTACGAACAAAGCCGCCGCAGAAATGCAGGAGCGCGTGAAAAGATTGGTACCGCAATCGAAACTGCGCAAAGGGCTCACCATGAGCACCTTCCACTCATTGGGCATTCGGATCCTGCGTGAAGACATTCATCACTTAGGCTTCAACAACCTCTTCACTATTTATGACTCCGCCGACCAGATGAGCATCGTGCGCGAGGCGCTCAAAAACTACCGTGCCAATAAGAGCTTTGAAAAAGGCATGGTGCAATCCAAGATCAGCTGGCTCAAGAACAAAGGGATCTCGGCCGAAGAGTTTGTTAAGAGCGAGTATTACGATCCTGAGAATCCCTACGATGGCGCGGTAGAAATGGTTTATCCGTTTTACCAAGACAAACTCCGCTTCTATAACGCTCTCGATTTTGATGACATCCTTTTCCTCGTCGTTAAACTCTTTGAGGCGCATCCGGAAGTTGCGAAGAAATACTCCGAACGCTGGAAATACTTGATGGTGGATGAATACCAAGACACCAACGGTCTTCAGTTTCGCTTCATCCAAGGTCTCACCTCGACTCACAATAATATCTGTGTGGTGGGCGACGATGACCAAGCGATCTATTCATTCCGGGGCGCCGACATTAGCAATATTTTGAATTTCGAGAAACGTTTTGCCGGTGCTCGAGTCATCAAGCTGGAAGAGAACTACCGCTCTTACAAGCCCATCCTTGATCTGGCCAACCTCGTGATTCAGGAAAATAAAAACCGCAAAGACAAAACCATGCGCACTTCACAGGTCGGAGGCGAAAAGCCTTTCTTGTGGTCCGCCGCCGATGGTGATCATGAAGCTTCAGTGGTGGTTGATGATATCATCGAGCGCCAAAAAGATGGTGTGCATCTCGGCGAGATCGCTCTACTCTATCGCAGCAACACGCAGATTCCTCCATTCGAGGACCAGTTTCGTCTCAATCAAGTTCCCTACAACATCATTGGCGGACAAAAATTCTACGAAAAAAAGGAAATCAAAGACCTGATCGCTTATCTCACTGTGATCATGAATCCCCGTGATGAGCTCGGTCTTCGTCGGATCCTCAATACCCCTAACCGCGGTATTGGTAACGTTACGTTAGATAAGTACCTCAAGGTTTCGGGTGAAACCAAGACTCCGCTATTTAATGTGATCGAACAGGAAGCTCCCCACAACAAGCGCGCGGAACTTACCACCTTCACAGAACTCATTCGTGGCATGAAAGATGTGTTTGAAACACAAGGTTTGGTTGAAGGTGTGAAGGAAGTCATTCGACGTACGGACTATATGGCCTACGTGGAGAAGAGCTACGACAGCACGAAGTTTGCTGCTCGAAAAAAAGAAGACGTAGAGAACTTCATTAACTCGGCGATTCGCTTCCAAGAACGCTTTGGTGAGGACGCGAGTCTGCGTACCTTTGTCGAACGCCTGCTCCTGGCCGACTCACAAGACAGTCGAAACACCGGCGGTGGCGATGAGAAGCGCCACGAAGTCACCCTGATGACTCTGCATTCTTCCAAAGGGCTTGAGTACGATTATGTGTATCTCGTAGGTATGGAAGAAGAATTGTTGCCGCACAAAAAAACCATTCAAGAAAACGGCGATATCGGTGAAGAGCGTCGTCTGTGTTATGTCGGTATTACTCGTGCACGTAAGCGCTTGGTGATGACCTATGCCAAGCAACGCAAAATCTACGGCCGTGATGTTCCCCGTCATCCTTCGCGGTTCGTTGTCTCTCACGAAGAAGCCATGACCGTCCAAGACCGCACGACGTTTGTCGGTATGAGTGAAGAAGAGATCAAGGACGTCAAAGACGACTTCCTCGCCGATCTCATCAAATCTCTGAGTTAGTGATGCTTTCTCGAATCATGATTGTAGGGACCAGTGGCGCAGGCAAGACAACTCTTGCAAGAACACTAAGCAAAAGACTTTCTTTGCATGACATTGAACTTGATGCTCTATTTTGGAATCCTCACTGGCAGGAATCTTCCCTCGAAGATTTTAGAAGAAAAATAACTTCTGAGACTGAGGCTCACGAACGCTTCGTGATCCATGGCAACTACAGCAAAGTCCGCGACCTCACGTGGTCAAAATGCGACACGCTGATTTGGTTAGATTATTCAAAACCAGTCGTTATGTGGCGTGTGATTAAACGCTCGATTCTCAGAATTATCACGCGAGAGAAACTGTGGTCAGATAACCGCGAAAGTTTTTATAAGACTTTTTTCACAAAAGATTCGATCATACGCTGGTCCTGGACGACCTTTGACTCTCGAAAAAAACAAAATGCCGAATGGCTGGCAGCCCCTGAGAATGCCCATTTAAAAGTGCTTCACTTCACGTCCCCTCAACAAACAAGTCAGTGGCTCGACACTTTGTCCTCTGAGACATCGATAAATTGATGAGATGCAAGGAGTGGTCGACTCCGGCTCCTGCCTCTCGTCGACATACCGGTCATCCTGACCATAACGAAGCAGACCGAAATTTACGAGATTCAAATAAAAAGGGGCCATCCATGGCCCAAATTATCCATCCTTGGAAGACAGTCTTCCTGACGGTCAAAAACTAAGGTTGAGTCGTTGTTGTTGGTTGCGGAGTCGCTTCGCCGTCGGTGTAGCCCGTGATCGTCCACGCCCGTGGAAGATAGATACCGAAAGTGAGGAAGCTTATGAGTTGGTCAGCAGGATTCTTCTGCTCGTAGATGATGGCTTTTGAAAGTGATGTGTAACCCGCGCGCTTTACTTCTTCGTCGACGAAGACAACCGCGAAGTCAGGATCAGTTCCCCACCAGAAAAAGTCGCGCTTGCCTTCAATCACAACTTCTTTTTGGTGCTCGGGATTACCGAGGAATGTCACAGGGACAGTGTTGTTGGAACGAAAATGAATCGTTGTGCAACCGGTGAGCAAGAGCGTGGCAATTAAGCCTGCAAACATTTTCATGACATATCCCCTTAAATCCATTGTTGGGAGGACAACGGGCTATGTCAAAAAAAAATTTTACTCGTTCTGGTAGCTCGCAGGTGTGCGACTGAGCAAACCATCGACGGCACGCTGATGGTCCGATGAGCGTTGAGTGATCGCTTGGAAGGCCGCCACCACATCCAAGTGCTGTGGAAGAGTAGATTCGTAAGCATGCTGAAGCGCTTTTTTAGTGAGTTGCACAGCAATTGGCGGCAAAGAGGCCAGCTGGTCTGCGAGCTCAACGGTCCGACGAACCAACTGGTCCGATGGAACTGTTTCATGAATCAGTCCCATATTTTGGGCTTCAGAAGCTGAATAATTTTTTCCAGTGAAAAACATTTCTGTGGCTTTGGCATGTCCAACGGCACGAATGAGGAACCAAGCTCCGCCATCTCCGGGCACTAATCCAACTTTTGTGAAGGTTTCTGCGAAAACTGCCGAGTCAGCGGCCACACGCAAATCTCCCATCGCTACAAGATCACAACCTGCACCGACGGCCGCTCCTTGCACCATCATGATGAGTGGCTTCTTCAGACGAGCGATCGCTAAAGGAATCTGTTGTATGCCTTCCATGTAACGCTCGCGCAGTTCATTGGCTTCACCAGCAAACATACCCGTGCGGTCTTTCATCGCCTTCACGTCGCCACCGGCACAGAAATTCTTTCCATGAGCGGCCAGTACAACCACACGCACCTGGCGATCTTTGCTGGCAGCATCGATGACGGCCGGGAGATCCACCACCATACTTTCTGAGTAAGCATTGCTGGCTTCAGGGCGATTGAGCCACACCCATAGGACATGGCCTTTCATCTCGGTTTCGATATGCTCGTGAGCAGTTTTCATACAACTCCGGTATTCAAATAAGCGCGCAAGAACTTTGAAGCGGTATCTTTGCCGACTTTATTGAGAATAAAGCTTGAAGCAGCCACCAGCTTATCTAGATCAATTCCCGTCTTGAGGCCTAGCGAGTGGCAAAGGTACCAAACGTCTTCTGTGGCCACATTTCCCGTGGCGCCTTTAGCGTAAGGACAGCCACCCAGGCCACCAGCAGAGGCATCAAAGGTCGTGATCCCCGCTTCAATGCTTTTAAGGATGTTTGTCAGCGCCATGCCGCGCGTATCATGAAAGTGCATGGCAAGTTTTGAGACTCCAAACTGCGGTACCAGTGCTTTCAAGCTTTCTTCGACTTGCTTAGGTGTCGCCACTCCGGTGGTATCTCCAATGGAAATTTCGTAAACATCCATCGCCATAAAATCTTCGATCACCTTCACAAGCTTAGAGAGGGCGATGTTTCCTTCATAGGGACAGCCGTAAGCCGTTGAGACATAGGCACGCACTCGCAAGCCATTCTTCTTGGCTTCCAGAGCAACTGGACGCATACGATCGAAGGTTTCTGCAACGGTGGCATTCACATTTTTCTTTGCGAAGGTGTCGGACGTGGCCGAAAAGAGTGCGATCTCTTTCACTCCCAGTGCCAAAGCATCATTGAGCCCATGCATATTCGGCACCAGACAAGGATAACTGACGCCTGTTTTCCCGAGATGGTCGCGCACACGGGTATAGAGATCATGGGCGTCCGCCATTTGCGGAATCGCCGGTGCTTTCACAAAGCTTGTCGTCTCAATGGTCTTAAGACCTGTCTCACTCAAGAGACGGATAAACTCGAACTTATCGTCAGTTGAAAGAATGCTCTTCTCATTTTGTAGACCATCGCGCGGTCCAACTTCTACGATGCGAATCATTCAAGCTCCGCGAGGGCCATGCCCCCTTGAACAAGATCACCTTCCTTGAAGAGGATCTTACGAACTTTTCCGTCTTTATCGGCCTTTATGGCATGCTCCATCTTCATGGCTTCTAGCACCAGCAAGGTTTGACCCTTGACCACGGCTTCACCAGTTTTTACCAGCACCCTAAAGACTTTGCCTGGCATGGGGGCATTCAAACCGCCTAGTACAGCGGCTTTCTTCTTCGCCCCAGTTGTGGCATCGGTAATTTCAGCATCAAGGCCACATCCTGAGATAAGCCCCGAAGTGACTTGCAAGCGGTGCTGCCCACCTTGGGCATCTCGTAGGACTACAGTGTCACCTGAACGCTGAATGAGTTCGAAGGTGTGTGTGCTACCGGCCCACTCAAAACTAACTTTCTCAGCATTAATACTCGAGACGTTCACACTCACAGCTGTCTGATTCAAAAGCAGATTGCGTTTCATGCTAATTCCTTAACCCAGAAAGGCTGGTCCACGGATTCGTCTTGGTCACTCCCTCGCTACTCACTGAAGTCTTAGTTCCTGCCAACAAGTAAGCGGCCACATGCACTGCGAACTCTTTACTGTCAGCTGGAAGTGGCTTCAGGGACTCGCTATGGTCCGGAATAAAATGGGTATGCGTTTTACCAGCTTTGAAATCGCTATGGCGCAAAAGTCGGCGTAAATAATCGCGATTGGACTTTAGACCTGCGAAGACCACTTCATCCAAAGCCACCAGCATCTTATTGATGGCTTCCTCTCGTGTAGGCGCCCAAGCGATGAGCTTCGCCAGCATAGGGTCGTAGTTCACGCCCACCACACTGCCATCCACATACCCGCAATCCAGGCGCACGTCTTTCAATGTGGCCGTACCTATCTTTTTAATCGTTCCTACTGTCGGTAAAAATCCGTTGTCCGGATCTTCCGCACAAATACGACATTCGATGGCATGACCGTTCTGACGGATATCAGTTTGTTTAAGATTGAGTTTTTCACCTGAGGCCACTTGAATCTGTAGACCCACAAGATCAAATCCTGTCACCATCTCAGTGATCGGATGCTCCACTTGCAAGCGCGTGTTCATTTCCAAGAAATAAAATTTTTGATCGGCGCCCATAATGAATTCAACCGTGCCAGCTCCGCGATAGTTGATACCTTTGGCAATCTCAACTGCAGTCTGACAAATCGCCTTTTGCGTCTCAGGCGAGAGTCTTGGTGCAGGCGTCTCTTCAATCACTTTTTGATAACGGCGCTGAATAGAACATTCGCGCTCAAACAGATGAAAATGCTGTCCATGAGTATCGCTCATGACCTGCACTTCAATGTGCCGTGGTTCTGTTACATATTTTTCAATGAGGACGGCATCATTGCTAAATGCCTTCGCCGCTTCACTCTTGGCACTGGCAAGGGCCTCAAGGAATTCGCTCTCTGCGTGTACGATCCGCATGCCTTTGCCGCCGCCGCCGGCCGAAGCCTTGATCAGCACGGGAAAACCAATGCGTTTAGCTTCGCCAGACAGGAAAGCACCGTCTTGGTTACTGCCATGATAGCCAGGGATCATCGGCACATTGTATTTCTCAACAGCAATTTTCGAACCAATCTTATCGCCCATCAAACGAATGGCTTCCGCTGTTGGACCGATGAAAATCAGACCGGCTTTCTCAACGGCCTCGCAGAATCCGGCATTTTCAGACAGGAATCCGTAGCCCGGATGAATCGCATCAGCTTTTGTGTTTTTAGCTACCTCAAGAATCTTAGCTTGATTGAGATACGTTTCTTTAAGTGTGCCTGTGCCTAAGCAGTGTGCTTCATCGGCCATCCATACATGGGGCAATTTCGCATCATCATCGGCATACAACGCTACCGTTTTGATTCCCATGGCACGCGCGCTTTTAATCACGCGCACAGCGATCTCACCACGGTTCGCAATCAGAATTTTTTTGATCTTCATGCTTTCACCCACTGAGGTTTATCTTTTTCAAGCAACGCTCGCATGCCCTCTTGCCCCTCAGCTCCAATGCGAATTTTTGAGATCCGACGACAGGTCTCGTCTTCAACGTCATGAGACACACGCACCCGGAACACTAATGACTTGGCAGCACGAGCCGCTTCAGGGCCAGAGGCCAAGAAGCTCTTCTTAACGACTTCAATGGTTTCATCAAGCTTTTCGAGAGGAACCACTTGATGAACCAAGTTCATGCGCAGAGCCTGCTCTCCCCCAAAACGCTCGCCTGATAGAAACCAAGCGCGCGCCTGCGACTCACCAATTTTCGCGATCACATACGGCGATATCACCGCCGGCAATAAACCTAGGCGCGCCTCCGTGAAGCCAAACAGCGCCTTATCAGTTGTGACGACATAGTCACAGCAAGAGATGAGTCCTGCTCCACCACCTAAGGCATGGCCATTCACCCGGCCAATCACTGGGAAAGGCATTTCATTCAACGCGCGAAACATCGCTGCAAGTTTTTTAGCATCTTTAAAGTTTTCTTCTTCCGTCCATGTCTTCATGGAGCGCATCCAGTTCAAATCTGCGCCAGCACAAAACGAAGCGCCTTCACCCGTGAGCACCAACAAGCGCAACGGCTTCTTCGCCAGTTCTCCAAAGAGCACTGTGGCTTCAGCAATCAATTCCGCATTGAAGGCGTTGTGCACATCCGGACGATTCATCGTCACAGTGGCCACTCCATTCGATTCTATGAGTTTTAAGTACTGCATGCTTACATCCTGAACACACCGAATTTGGCATCACCAAACTCGCGGTTGTGTCCTGTAGAGAGGCAAAGTCCGAGTACATCACGGGTCTGGGCCGGGTCAATCACTCCGTCATCCCAGATGCGCGCACTTGAGTAATAGGCCGAACCTTCGCGTTCATACTTCTCAAGGGTCGGACGTTTAAATTCTTCGAGCTCTTTTTCATTCATCTGCGGCTTACCTGCGAGCTTCAAACCATCTTGCTTCACCGTCGCTAGAACGTTCGACGCCTGCTCGCCACCCATCACTGAGATGCGAGCATTCGGCCACATGAACAAGAAACGTGGAGCAAAAGCACGGCCACACATGCCGTAATTACCAGCACCGAATGAGCCGCCGATAACAATGGTGTACTTCGGCACTTGGACCGTTGAGACCGCCATCACGAGCTTTGCACCGTTTTTAGCGATGCCTTCGTTCTCGTACTGCTTGCCGACCATAAAACCGGTGATGTTTTGTAAAAACACGAGAGGAATTTTGCGCTGACCGCACAACTCAATGAAGTGCGCGCCTTTAAGCGACGATTCTGAAAAGAGAATCCCGTTATTCGCTACGATACCGACTAAGTAGCCATGCACCTTCGCAAAGCCACACACCAGTGTACTGCCGTAGTTCTCTTTGAATTCTTGAAACTCCGATCCATCCACCAAACGCGCGATGATCTCACGCACGTCAAAGGGCTTACGTGTATCGCTCGACAACACTCCGTAGATTTCCTCTGATGGATAGAGCGGCGCTGCCACCTCACCCTTGATGAATTTTCCTGGGTGGGTCGGTTGATAGTTCAACGTCGCGACGATATCGCGGCACTTCGCCAGGGCCTCTTCTTCGGTTTCAGCGAAGTGATCGGCCACACCTGATTTTGAGGTATGCACGACTGCGCCACCTAAATCTTCTGCGCTTACCTCTTCACCCGTTGCGGCTTTCACCAAGGGAGGACCACCAAGGAAGATTGTTCCATTCCCTTTCACAATAATGGTTTCATCACTCATCGCCGGCACATAGGCGCCGCCAGCAGTACAAGAACCCAGCACCACTGCAATTTGTGGGATGCCCGCAGCGCTCATCTGCGCTTGGTTGAAAAAGATACGACCGAAATGCTCTTTATCTGGAAACACTTCGTCCTGTTTCGGTAAGAACGCGCCTCCTGAATCCACCAAGTAGATACAAGGCAGATGATTCTCGCGGGCGATCTCTTGAGCGCGCAGATGTTTTTTCACCGTCAGCGGAAAATACGTCCCGCCTTTCACGGTGGCATCGTTGGCAACAAACAAACATTCCACGCCATGAACCAGACCAATGCCCGTCACCATGCCTGCGCCTGGCACATCATCGTCATACACGCCTTCAGCAGCCAGTGTACTCAATTCTAAAAACGGAGATCCCGGATCAAGCACGCGCTCGATCCGTTCACGCGCCATAAGCTTGTTGCGGCTTTTGTGTTTTTTTACCGCATCATCGCCACCACCTGCGCGAGTTTTCTCTAAGCGCTGCTGGAGCTCTTTGAGCAATGCTTTGTTGTGTTCAGCATTGGCGCGAAATTCAGGGGATTGAGCATTGATGGAGGTCGCCAGTGGTTGCATAAAGGCATCCTAAAAATGAGGAAAATTAATGATTTATGATATCTTAAGGGATTTTTGAGTGGCAACTACTCACCGCACACAAAGGGCCAGCGATTACGCTGAAAACCATTGTGGAGGTACTGAATAAAGAGCTGAGACTCGGACTGCAAATTTGTGATGTCGGTACTTTGAATCTCACCGGTTTGCGGATTCCAGAGTGTTTCAACGGGAGCTTCATTTTCTACCCAGCGCACCACGCGTTGGCCTTTTACATACTGCCAACCTGGCTGCAAAAACTGCAACGCTCTCCCCTCTCCTGGAACTAACGCTGACTCACCCACTATATTTAGGCCATTGTCGGACACATCCACAAAATCAAGAATCGTCGCCGGCACATCCACATGCTGGGTGGTTTTTTCCGTTTTCAGTCCGGTCAACTCTACACTCGGATGAAACAGAATCAACGGTACACGATAAAGCCCTAAGCTGTTTTGGAACTTCTTCGTTGCAAGCTTTTGTGTGTGATCGGCCGTGATCACAAAAAGTGTATTTTTATACCAAGGTGATTTTTCAGCAGTCGCAAAAAATTCGCGCAGCATCTGATCCACGTAGCCTACGCTTTCATGAATCTCGAGTGTGCCTTTAGGAAATTTTCCTTTCCACTGGGATGGAAGAGCATAGGGTTGGTGAGAACTTAGAGTGAAAATTCCAGCAAAAAACGGTTGCTGAAGTTTACCTATCTCTGCGTTGGCAAATTGCAAATAGGGCCCATCAAAAATCCCCCACTGTCCGTCAAAATCACTGGCAGGCCCAGAATAATCTTCCCGTGAATAATAGCGCTGGATTCCATGAGAAAGCGCGTAGGCTTCAAATCCCATTGAGCCCCGGGCCGCACCGTGAAAAAACGTCGTCGCATAGCCTGAATTTTTCAGGCGAGTGACAACTCCTTGCAGAGGCATTCCTTGTGCATTGGATTTTGAAAAGGGCACTTGCTGCACCGATGGAACACCGTCAAACAGTGCCGACAGCACCTCAATTGAACGGCGTCCATTGGCAAAATGGCGTGGAAATAGTGCGCCCTTCCCTGCGAGTTCTTTCAAAAAAGGCGTAAAGCCTTCTTCAAAATACTCTAGGGAGACACTTTCCAGGATCAGCAGTACGACATTGTGATTTTTTTTGCCCAGATAATTGGGGGCTTGATGAATAGAGGTCAGTTGACTGCGTAACTCCTCCTCAGAAAACCACGTTTTCTTCAGAGTCTTCGGGGTATTGAACGTACGCAAGAAATGATAGGGCGTATTGAGAGTGAGGTGACCAAGCTCGTTGGCACCTTGAATGAATGCGGACTGCACATGAATTGATTTGTGCTGAAGACCACCGCGAATACTAATGAAACAAAGAGTGACAAGGACAACCCAGCTCGGTACCGCCCACTTAAGAGCGAGATGTCTGCCATAAATTTTTCGCCCAGCACTGCTATCCATCCACCACAGCAAAGCTGCGACAGTCAGACCGATAACAGGCAAATACCAGTAGTACCGCATGACCTGCAGCAGTTGCTGCCAGAGGTCTTCGCCCAGTGAACTAAAAAACTCGATGGAAAGTCTTTTACCGTTGAAAGTAAAAAGTTCGATGTCATTAATAGAGCCGATGAGAAAGGACCCGTTGAGTACGAAGAAAATTGCACGCTCCCATTTTTCAGAGAAGCGCGGAACAGCAGCGATGATGAGAAAGATGGAATTGATCCAGCAGAGTGCGGCCCAATCAAAGCGCAGGCCGTGTACAAAACTTCCGAGAAGTGTGCTTACACTATGGGCAGCGTACAACTCCCCGTGAGCAAGCATGAACACCAAGCGCAGCACTGAATACACTCCCATAAGGAAGATCATTCGTAGCGCCAGCACTTGAAACGGTTTTGTATTCATGGCAAAAAAAAAGCCCTCTTTCGAGGGCTTCTTAAAATAAGGTGGGTGCATCTTGCTATTCTCACACCTAGTTCCCCAGGCACTACCTTCGCCGCAACTGAGCTTGACTTCCGGGTTCGGGATGTGACCGGGTATTTCCTCAGCGCTATCGACACACCCAAACTGTTAAAAACAAATTTGAGTAACTCTGTATACAATCACAAAACAAGATCAGCAAGCTTCATCGAACCATGTAGAAAATCATCCAAAGAATCCCCTCGTAGCAACAAGGGCAATGAAAATAAAGCAAAACGGGTTATTAGTATTGGTCAACTGAACGCCTCACAGCGCTTACATTTCCAACCTATCAAGCTCGTGGTCTACAAGCACCCTTAATAGAAATCTTATCTTGAGGACGGCTTCCCACTTAGATGCTTTCAGTGGTTATCCGATCCGAACGTAGCTACCCGGCAATGCAACTGGCGTCACAACCGGTTCACCAGAGGTTCGTCCAACCCGGTCCTCTCGTACTAAGGTCAGCTCCTCTCAAATCTCTTACGCCCACAGAGGATAGAGACCAAACTGTCTCACGACGTTTTGAACCCAGCTCGCGTACCGCTTTAATTGACGAACAGTCAAACCCTTGGGACCTGCTCCAGCCCCAGGATGCGATGA